>JACYFF010031958.1:4497179-4557348 GCA_017589665.1 Selenicereus undatus | reverse complement strand
AATAAAACAATAAAAGCATCAATTTATCTATAAATTAAAGAATTAAGAGAGAAAATTACGTCAATTAGAGCATTTAAACTAGTATTAATAAAAGGAGAAATCATAAATTTGGAGAAAGGAGGGGGGTTGTGGTTAGGGGTGTTCATCGGTCCAGGACCGGACCGGACCGAAGACCGGAAAAGCGCGTGATGCTGGACCGAAGACCGGACCGGTCTAGAGCCGGTCCTGGACTGGACCGGACCGGTCAGAACCGGGACCGGACCGGTTCTCAGCAGCAATGCCAATTCCACACAATTTGGCTTGGCAAACCTGCTGAAAGTTGAATGCTGTTGCCTGTTTAAACTAATTGAAATTCTAAATTTAATACAGACTAATTACACTTAAAAGTGAATTACATAACCAAAGTTACACGACACTAAATCACTAATTACAAAACATGTTCTTCAAATGAATGCTTGATGCCTGCCGATGCCAATCTCAAAGTTGCAACACATGTTCGACTTGGATTCTTGGGGAAAGATTATGTTGCAAGAATGTGCTCCTCTTTCAAATCTTCAACTAATAACTCAAGTAGTATTTGAATGAAATAAAAATTGAGTTAGTAAATATAAAACCAACAATTAATTTAGCGGAAAGGAAAGTCAAAGTAACAATGCAAAAAAAAATTACCTCAATACTAAATGTTCAAAATATCACCCACATCAATCACATTATCCTTACTACTCAATTGAGCAAGGTCTAAAATAAACACAATACAAAGAATAAAAATAAAAATTAGAACATGTAATCATATGAACCATATATTGGAAACTAAAAAAGAAATGAAAAGGTGAAAATTACCCTTCTCAAGGTCCCGCAGTTCATCAAAATAGTCATCCATATCTAATCTACTACTTGGCCGCAACCAATCTTGTGCACATATAAGTGCTTGAACCATCTTCACGCAATCAGATGAAACAAAATTTATAAGTCAACTCAAGATCAATAAGTTGTAAATTTATAACACAAGGTCAAGAAATATAATACTTAATCATTTACCTTTGGAGTTAAAGAAGTTCTGAACGAATCAAGAGTACGTCCTCCTGTACTGAATGCCGACTCTGATGCAACCGTAGAAGCAGGCACGGCCAATACATCACGAGCCATACGAGCAACCACACGATACCGAGGACCATGTACTTTCCATCATCCCAACACATCTTCCCCCATTTCATCCTCTTCAAGTCCCTCATTTAGGTACTTTTGTAACTCCGTCTTGGTGATTCCTCTTCCTCCATCTGGCCCCTTTAACTTCTTTTTTAATTGTCGGTGATAAAACGAGGAACCTCTACTAGATGCATTACCCTGTAGTCCCTCCTCAACTTCAGGTTGTACCTCACTACTTTGCCCAGTATGATGAGTCTTTGGCTTATACAATTGCCAGTACTCATCAAATAAAGTTTCTAACTTCTCTTTCACTTTTGAAACTACTGCACTAGCATGTTCTTCACCCAACACATCACATAGAGAGAGTTGAAGACCCTCAAACTTGCACCTAGGATCAAAGATAGGAGCAACATACAACAAAGGGTTCATTTTCTCAGGTGTGCCATAGTACTTCTCATATTTCATCCTCATCCTCTTAGCCATTTCTTTGAAGTTTGTAACTGTAGAAAATCCAATCCCCTCAACATCCTCACTTTCTTCATCATTATCAATGGTCTCCACAACTTCCTCTAATTCACTTAACATACTATGAATATCCAAAATCTCATAGAAATGCAGGTTGGAAGTCACA
Source organism: Selenicereus undatus (assembly GCA_017589665.1). Taxonomy (NCBI): domain Eukaryota; kingdom Viridiplantae; phylum Streptophyta; class Magnoliopsida; order Caryophyllales; family Cactaceae; genus Selenicereus; species Selenicereus undatus. The sequence goes on along the minus strand of JACYFF010031958.1, from coordinate 4,555,571 downwards.
TAAGAAGTACCAGACAAACGCAAAGTAGTATTATAGAAAACCTCCAAAAAAACTAACAAGTGTTTAACTTGTTTCCAGTCATTAGAGTTAGGAGGTCTGTCAGCATCATCATCTTTAACCAACTCCACATTATAATAAGGATCCCTTTTGCTATACTTTGTGAATGCATGCTCATAAACCAATGCAGTCTTAAGCATCTTATAAGTGGAGTTCCATCTAGTAGGGACATCAAGAGACAAAGAAGCCTTTTTGTCTATTTTTTCAGCAACTACGCATTCTTGAAATCTTTGCAACCTACTGGGAGATTGCCTAATGAACCTCACAGCAGCTCGAACACGCTTAACTGATTTCCCAACAACCTTCAACCCATCCCATACGACCAAATTAAGTATGTGAGCAACACACCTAACATGTAAGAATTCCCAACCACAGAAAAGAAAATGGCCATGTCGCTCAAGGTCAGCAATAAGGGCAGTACAAGTAGTACTATTACTCGTAGCATTATCAACAGTAATAGTGTACAACTTAGAAGATAAACCCCAATCATCTAAACATTTTCCAAGGACAAGAGCTATATCATCGCCTTTATGACTAGAAATTGGACAAAAATTCAATATTTTCTTATGCAATTTCCAATCATTATCAATAAAGTAGCCAGTTATAACCATGTAGTTGATCCTCTGAAGTGAAGTCCATGTATCAGTTGTAACACACACCCTTTGACATGAATGTGTCAAATATTCTTTCATCTTCACTCTTTCATCCACATATATATGATAAATATCTCTAGCTATGGTAATGCATGATGGCATATTCAGTGAAGGACAACAACAAGCCATCATTTGCCTAAATCCCACATTTTCGACAAATCTAAAAGGCAACTCATCAATTATAATCATTTTGGCTATAGACTCTCTATCCTCATGAGAATTCAATACCCATGGTTTCAATGAAGCTTCTCCCTCATTATTTGGACCTCTCTCAAAAACCAACTGACTTTGTGTTTGTTTGCTTTTGTTGTTCGAGTTTTCAGGGCATCTTGGAAAATGATATTTTAAGTTCTTCGTTCCGTTCTTATTAGAGTCAGCCTTATAAATAACACCACAATACTTGCACTTACCGGCCACTCTTTTTCCATTCTCTTTGATTTCCTTGAAATGGTCCCAACACTCGGCCCTTTGAGTAGACTTTCTAGCCACTTGCTTCCCCGTACTCTTGGTTTGTGTTGCTTTTGCACTTGCCTCTTCTTCCTCTTGTATTTCAATAGGGGCCGCATTCGGTTGGTGCTCAGTCGGCCCTTTATGTATGTCAACCGATTCTTCCATTTCCGAAGCACCTCTCTCCTTGGATTTGGAGCTCGACATCTAACATTGACAAGTTATTTAAAACAATAAATATGTTATTAATAGTACACACACACTAACACACATGATTACATGAATACATAATGGTATTTTAACAAACTAAACCTAGAAAACTCAAAACTTACATTTCGAGAGCAAGCTGTAAGTGACTCCGTGATGACAAATGTAAAAAAAGAGGGATGTCAAACGTTCACCTGAAATTCAGTTTTCCATATATTAAACAATGAGACTCAACTACGACAATGTCAAACACCTTGTGACAATAACAATAACAATGTATATACTTCTAAACAAGACTTAATCTACAACTCTCAATTCACAATTCCTCTTCCCAAAAGTACTCCCATTCAAAAATTGCACATTCCCATTCAAATGAGATGCACCTATTCTTGTAAAAACCATAAGCTAGGTTCTAAAAGTACTAATCCTAGTAAAGGTCAAACTAAGAAACAACACCATAATTTTGTAAAACTAGCAATAATAAGAGAGCACTACACAGTTGCCTAAACATTAAGAAATCTCATAATTCATCAACCAACTTGAAATCAGCTATCCTTGAGTAAAATTTCATTGCTTGATTCCACAATCAGGGCACATTCTTTAATCAAGTTTGCACTAATCAAAATAGACTTTAACAATAAAACACACTGAACCAAGTTAAATTTTTACACAAAATAGAGCAGGGAGGGAAGGTTCTGATTCGACTTCCTTGCTCAATGAGCTTCGCTGAATCTCAAAGCTCCATTAATGGAGTCCATTAGAAGCAACAATCAACAAAACCCAAAACAAGCAACGAAATCCATTCCAAGAACAAGCAACGAGAAACGGGGGAAAGGGTTGCATAGTCATAGCCCATTCAAACTGGGCAGTGGACAAGCAAAGAAGACTAAACCAAATTAATACAAACAATGAAACAACCAAACAAATGAAACAATGTCCCAGATTCAGAAATGCAGGCTTGCAGTTGCAGCAAACAATTGAAATTTGAGAAATCAAATGATTCAAATGGAATTGAGGAATTGGACCTTTGAAACAGTCACCGGTGGGTCACAGTGACAGAGAGAGAGTCGAGAGAGTTGCTGAGTTAGAGGGGAGGCCGCACGGCGCACGCTAGAGAGTCCAGAGACTGGAGCCGTCGTCGGTGGTGGAGCCGGTGGTCGATGGAGCCCGAAGACTGGGGTGAAAATTCGACAACTCGAGATTCTAGAGTCCAAACTCGAGTCGAGGTCGAGGAGAGGCACTGAAGCAGCTAGCGAGAGGCGAGTGGCGAGAGCAGAGGCTAGGCCGGACCGCCGGAGAGTCGGACGGAGACAAAGAGCCACTGCCTGAAGTGAATCAAGTGATGACTGATGAGGGCCGGAGAGTCGCACGCAGAGCAGTTGCAGAGGCAGAGCAGAGAAGAGAAGAAAATTAGAAGTCAGAACTTCAGGAGCCACATGAGGAGTCGAGGAGAGCCTGGAGAGGTTCACGAATTCTCAAATCTCAAAAACAAAAACTCAAACAAAAACCCTAAAAAACCGGTCCTCGGTCCGGTCCATGGTCCGCCCGGTCCAAACCGGACTTGGACCGAAGACCGAAATTGGACATAGCCAGGACCGTGGACCGGACCGACTACTCCCGGTCCGGTCCAGGTCCGGTCTAGACCGAAAAATGAACACCCCTAGTCCCGGACTTGCCATTACCAAATGCCACACTCCCTCCTTCTGAGGCTGTTAGTGAGAGGAAGTTGGATTTCTCACCAGTCATATGCCTTGAACATCCGCTATCAACATACCACAACTGGCTGTTTCCTAATTTGTTCCCTGGGCTGTTTGCTGGGTTGTTTGCCGGATTGTTCCCTCTCACTTTAGCCTGTAAAACAAATTAGGGGTTAGTTTTGGGAACTCAGATCCACTTGGGTCCTATTCCCTTAGACATGCGAAGCTCATCTTTTCTAACCCAAATTTGCTTCACATAAATCAAGTTGCTTTCCATGGCATACCTTCTTATAGGACACGCATACTAATAATGCCCCGTTTTACCACAATGAAAACAAACAATATTTTCAGGTAATCCCACATATTTTCTATTAACAGGGTAAACGGTGTGCTTAGTCACAAAGCCTAATCCTTTTTTGCCTCGGTTAAAGTGAGTGTTCAGCCAATTCAGCGCCTGTGAGGACCTGTTCCAGTGCCTGTTTGCAGCAAGGTCTGATTCTACTTGTTTTAATTTTTCAAGCAATTTACTATTCTCAATAAGCAGGGATTCAACCTTTTGTTTCAGTTCAAGGGACTCATTTTCAAGCCTAGTGAAGTCGGTAGCAAAAGCTTCTTCTTTCATACTTAAGGTCTCTTTGGACTTATTGAGGTCTTCATGCAAAACAATGTTCTTCATATCAATTTCAAATTTTTCACTTTTAAGGATTTTGTTTTCATGCTTTAGTTCTCTAATATCCCTTTATAACTCAGAACATGCATTCTTTAACATGCAATTTTCAGAATTAATAGTATCACACTCATCCATCAAAGTGAATAATAACTCTTCAAGTTTTGCTTTATTTAGACCATGTACCTTATCCTTAAGCTGAGCTAAGCTGTCCAGAGGCTCATCATTTGAGTCAGAGTCACTTCTGGCCATAAGAGCTACAACAACATCTTCTTCTTCAGTCCCTTCCTCATCCTCGGTAGAATCACCCCAAGCCGCAAGCATTGTCCTTGAAAAACGCCTGGCAGAACTGTTTCCACCCTGTTTCCTGCCTTTGTTTCCTGAACTGTTCGGGCTCTTGTTCCTCTTTCAGTAATGGGCAGTTTTTCACAATGTGGTCATGTTTACCACATTTGAAACACCCAGAGAACTGTTCCCGATCATTGCTCTTGGACCTGCTGAAGTTTTTCTTCTTAGAATTTTCCTTGGCCTTCTTGAAAAACTTCTTGAATTTTCGGGTGATCATGGCCATTTCTTCCTCGTCAAGGTCTGAGTTATCCTCCTCCAAGACCTTTAGAGCAATGCCTAGGTCCTTCTTGGTCTCCTCTTTTTGTTGAGAATTCCTCCTAAGCTCATAGGTTTGGAGATTGCCAATAAGCTCATCCAAGGTAATCTTTTTCAAGTCCTTGGCCTCTTGAATAGCCGTGACTTTGGCTTCCCAAGAATGAGGTAAAAACCTTAGGATCTTCCTCCCCAACTCTTCAGTGGTGAAGGACTCTCCTAATGATTTTAACTCATTTGTTATATAGGTGAAACGGGTATATATATCCATCACCATTTCACGATCACCCATTTCAAACAATTCGTATTTTCTCATAAGTAGCTCAATGCTTGATTGTTTCACTTGATTTGTGCCTTCATGAGCTACCTGAAGGGCGTCCCATATGTCCTTGGATGACTCGCACTCAGAAATGCGAGTGTACTCATCCGATCCAAGACCAAAATACAAGAGTTTTTTGGCTTTGGCGTTTTTCTCCATCATCTTGAAGTCTTCGGCATTGAACTCTTCAGGCTTTTTGTGAACTTTGCTTCCATCTTCGATCACTTTTGTGGAAATGAGTGGTCCACTCTTGATAAGCATCCATAACTCGTAGTCCTCAGCTTGAATGTAGTTTTCCATTCTATTCTTCCACCAACTATAATGTTGACCATTAAAGTATGGTGGTCGAGTTATGGATTGCCCCTCAAGCATGCCATGTGGTGTACTCATGTTTAGGATCTCTCAAGATGTTAATCTTTCTAATGAGAACCTGCTCTGATACCACTTGTTAGTAATGAGAGTACACAAACACAAGAGGGGGGTGAATTGTGTTGTCAAATTTTCGCAGTTTTCTGGGAACAGGCTTAGGCCCTGTTCGGACAGACTGTTTGTAACACGTCCAGAAAACGGAAATGCAGCGGAGATAAGTAGAAGAGTAAATGAACACAGGATTTTTACGTGCAAACACCTCTAGCCCAACTAAGGTGAAAAACCACGACCTACCTCTGTAGGATTTTCAACTACTTCACTATTCGGGCTAAACACGTTAAAATGTAACTCACACCGTTACAACTTGTAACACACACGTAACCATCTTCCCTAAGACCGGTTACCCCACATCCAAAATTCCCTTGATTTGGACACACTCAACTCACTTTTGAAAGAGAGAAAATAAGATGGACACCTTACTTTTGTGCTTCTCAAATAAGCTAGTGTAAGGTACAAGTATGCTCATAGTATGCCAACTTTGAAAGCTCAATCTTGCACACACTTGGGTCGGTTTTCTTTATGAAAATGAGGCTCTTAAACTCTGGAATATTGCTATGAAAACCGATAATGAAAATGAGTGTGGGGTCTTGCTTAAATAAAAAACCAAGTGGAATAATCACAAATAAAGAGGAAAAAGCTTGGGCCGCAAGGAGTGGAAAGTGTGAGCTGAAAATTCTCACTAACTGCTTGAGCTACACGGTTATTTTCAGCCACAAAAACTCAGTAAATCAACCCATGGATTTCTCCACAAATTCAACCATTTTCTAAAAATAGAGATTTTGTTACTTGGAGAATAAAGCACTCTAAAAATAGATTTGCAATTCTCCCCAAGTTTCTCATAGCCAAAAATAGTCTCTTTGGACTAAATAATCAACAGAAAATCTTGCTCAAAAATCTCAGAGACGTTAGCCAAAAAAATCAGAGAAGAATTCATGAAAAACATTTTTGTTGTTTGGCTTGAGAATATTTTCAAAAAGCAAAACCATTTCCAGTAAGTGTTAAATCAAGACTTTCTAATTGGCATATTAACAAGAATCTAAGAAAATAAAACCTATTACAAACCAAGACTCTTGTTGAAACAATCGGACATCTTGTAGAAAAACAACTTGCTGCTCCAAACACTTCTCAGAACTGTTCTTAAGGCTGTTCTGAAGTTCTGGAAAGTCTTACCAGCCAACTGATCTTGAGAACCTGTTCTTAAGCATTGTTAACCAAGCAATTTCAAAGTATTCCAAACAATATTTGAGACATGTTTGATCAACACACTCAAGTATATATTACATTTGTGTTTGTTATCATCAAAACCTTACATTACTTAAAGATAGGGTCAACAGATTTGTATTAATGACTCATTTCTTTATGACTCAATGTTACGTTAAAATCGTTACCGTAAGCACACGGTGTAGCTGTAGCTAGCAACCGGCGAGTACGGGTTGTGTCCACAAGGAACTTGTTTTCAATTACCAGAACTAGTTAATCTACTCAATCTAGGCAAAACAATTTCAAAGGTTTGGCTAATAATTAACGAATAGAAAATCAGAATATTAAAACACCTAGGTTGGAATTTAACATCACAATAACATCGATGAATCAATTATTAACCCCAACAAATAGATCTAAGAATTGCGTTATGAGTGGATATATTGCCAATTGAGTCCTTCTCCTCCCTTTCTCAAGGGTCGAAGACAAATTCTAGAACTATAGCCACCTATTTTTATAGGACTAAAAGTTGAAGGATTACAAGATCTACAATCTCTAATCCCAACTAGAACTTCAGTTATTTTCATATCAAAATCCTAGTTGTCTACTAAGTCACACTAGGTAAACGTTTCGTCTTTCAACGTTCCTCTAAACCCGAATAATAACGGATGAATGCTCTTTTGAGTAATTCATCAAACACATGGAGCGCAAAGTAGAAATCATAAACACAAAACATGGGGTTCGGGCCTAAATCATGATCCAACTACATAATTGGCGTTAATTCAAACCTAAGTTGGGAGATTAGCCAGACATCATCTTAAAATCAAACAACATAATTCCAGGAGTCACAAGCATAATTCTCACAAAACCCTAAAAGCAATAACAAAAGCAATAACAATAAATCTTCAGTTTCCTAGAGAATTTGAGAAAAAACTACCCTAAGTCCGAAAGCATGATATTTAGGGCTCAGGTAAGCCTAATCGAAAAAATAAGTTTTAAATTTGAAAAATAGTGAGACTTAGATGAGGTGATTTTTAATACATTGTACACAAGAGAGTATAATCTAATTCACTATCGGGATGCACTTTATCCTTGGACTTATGGATGGATTGACGGATTGAGCAATACTATTACATGCTATCCAAAAAAAAAAGCATAAAAATTATATCACCTTGTAGCAGTTAGGAAGTTGATTTGCTAGAAATGTTGCCGATCATATCTGAGAAAAAATTGGTGTGTCGTACATATATAATTTTTAAGAGTAAATGACCTTCGAACAACTACTTTCTTGGTTCGTACGACTATCGTTAGTGTCAGTATCATTATTAATTATAGTTGTTGTAAATCACATATGAATTGCATTAGTGTCTTTCTCTTTGCAATGGTAGGAAACATACAAGAATTATTGATGTGTTGAAAGTCTTGATGATAAGATATATAAAGGCATTGTTGCACCAAGTGGACAACTAGACAAGCACTAATATCTTTGAATATTTTCCAAAAATACAAGGAAAATGCGAATCAAAGTATCTATTTTCTAAGATCAAATCTTTGGACAACTTGTCAAATGTTAACTTCCCACATTTTTTCCTTTGGAGAACAGTAAGTGAGGGTTTGTTTTACATTGAAGATTTAACAAGCATAGAACATGTTTATAAAGCTAATAAGTTGCTCCACTCATTGCTATGATTTTGTGTTGGAACCTTATTAGATTTGTATTGATGATTCATTTGTTTATGACTCAATGTTACGTTAAAATAGCTACTGTAAGCGCACAGTGTAGCTGTAATTAGCAACCGGCGAGTATGGGTCGTGTTCGCAGGGAACTTGTTTTCAATTACTAGAAATACTCAATCTACTCAATCTAGGCAAAGCAATTTCAAAGGTTTGACTAATAATTAACGAATAGAAAATCAGACTATTAAAACAACTAGGTTGGAATTAACATCACAATAACATCGGTGAATCAATTATTAACCCCAACAAATAGATCTGAGAATTGCATTATGAGTGGATATATTGCCAATTGAGTCAATCTCCTCCCTTTCTCAAGGGTCGAAGGCAAATCCTAGAACTATACCCACCTATTTTCATAGGACTAAAAGTTGAAGGATTACAAGATCTACAATCTCTAATCCCAACTAGAACTTCAATTATTTTCATATCAAAATCCTAGTTGTCTACTATGTCACACTAGGTAAAGGTTTCGTCTCTCAACGCTCCTCTAAACCCGAATAATAATGGATGAATGCTCTTTTGAGTAATTCATCAAACACATGGTGTGCAAAGTAAAAATCATAAACACAAAACATGGGGTTCGGGCCTAAATCATGATCCAACTACATAATTGGCATTAATCCCAACCTAAGTTTGGGAGATTAGCCATACATCATCTTAAAATCAAACAATACAATTCCAAGATTCACAAGCATAATTCACACAAAACCCTAAAAGCAATAACAAAAGAAAGAAAGAGATTCAAGAAACAAACGTGAATCAAACTGAAGCGTAATCATTGAACAATCTTCAATCTACACCAAATTGCAAAAGCAACTCACTAAAAGTCTCCCCTACAAACCCTAGGAATCTCCCTCAAAACTCCTCTCCAAGGAAAAGAACAAAGTGCCCCAAAAACTACCCCGAAAAATAATTTAAGTCGCATGACAGCGGGTCGGCGCACAGTCGTGCCTCGACGCACGACCATGCGTGTGGTCGTGCCGCCCGTGCACAGTTTTGGCCTTCATTACATGACCGTGCCTATCTTGTTGCACAACCGTGCCCTTTTCTTCTTAGCTCGCCTTCGTTCCCGGGGCTTCGTTCGACCTCTATTCTCCTTGTAATCCGTCCTTAAAGTTCCCTTTCTATCAAAATCCGAAGATTTCTCTTGAAAGCAAGATAAATCACTTATAAGCACATTTGAATCAAATAAAGTAAATTTGACCCTTTTCTCCTCTAGATTTAACATAAAAACATTGAGAAATGCGGGTTAAATAAGAGCTAAAATAGGGTCAAAACAGAGGAGAAATTATGGAATAGCACAAATCTATTACTAACCTACAAGTTATGGATGCTTTTTATTGTTAATTAAAGTCCATATAATTATACTTTATATGATATGATAAAAACAGCACAAGGACCTAAAAACCCATGAAAACAAAATGTAGCTTCTTTTTCTTTTGACTTTTGATGTTTCTGATATACAAGATTTTTTAATTGATGATTACATTAAAATAATCAATCTATACTATGTTGCACCTTATTGCTGTTGTTAGATTGTAGTATTTAAAGGACAATAAATTGGACTCCTTACAGTATAACTAGGCTTAGTCAAAGATATATAATTAATCTTCAGTTTCCTGGAGAATTTCAGAAAAAACTACCCTAGGTTCGAAAGCATGATATGTAGGCCTCAAGTGAAACTAATCGAAAAAATGAGGTTTAAATTTGAAAAATAGTGAGACTTAGATGAGTGGATTTATAATACATTGTACATGAGAGAGTATAATCTAATTCGCACTCGGGATGCACTTTATCCTTGGACTTATGGATGGAGTGACGGATTGAGCAATACTATTACGTGCTATCAAAAAAAAAAGAAAACGCATAAAATTATATCACCTTGTTGCAGTGAGGAAGTTGATTTGCTAGAATTGTTGTCTATCGTATCCGAGAAAAAAATTGGTTTGTCGTACATATATAATTTTTAAGAGTACATGACCTTCGAACATCTAATTTCTTGATTGGTATGACTTTCATTAGTGTCAGTATCATTATTAATTATCTTTGTTGTAAATCACATGTAACGTCCCAAATTAAACATGTTTCATTGTTTATATTATCCTTAATAAATCACTCAATTGTACTTTGATAAATCCAATGATAGGGGCGTTACCGCCATCCCAAAGGACAAGGCTTGAAGTATATGTCCTGGAATAACATAGTTAAGCATAACCTCAACCTTACACATTCACATATGATCATCTATTCAAAATCAAATGTTAACCAATATAAGGTTTATAAACCATAGTAAGATAATTCACCATGTAATCTACATCCTCATACACCAAAGAATTCAAAATACAGCTTTAAAGTATGCATATACTGTATGACCGCTTATTCATACAGATTTTCTTGCTCAACTTATTCTCTTCTGCTACGTTGCTAGTAGGGTTGTTTATTAAATGGTCCCGGACCAGATCAAACCGAAGACCGGCGCAGACTGGACCGGACTGGACCGTGCTCTTTCGGTATGGTCTTCGATCCTCTCCTTTTCTGTTTTCGGTCTTCGGTCCGGTTCGGGTTTAAACCGGATGGACCGGTCAGTAGACCGGACCGGATCGAACCGACATCAGTGAAGTTTTTTTTTTCTCCTTTTCCTCCCCGATAATAATAGGTTTTTAGACTTAGTTTTCCACTTTTCCTTTCCTTTGCCTAGTTTTTGTTCTGGCACTACGTTTCTTCTTCTTCGTTCGAGCCCTCGAGTTCTTCTCCTTCTCTCAATCTCAGAATCTCTCGTTTGTCTGCCTCAGATCTCGGCTCTCGCTCACTGTTCTTCTTCTTCTTCTTCTTCTTCTGAGCTTCTCGGTCTCTGCCTCTCTGGACTCTCTGCGATTGCGAACTGCTCTCCTCTCCATCCACTTGCGGCCGACGGCTTCCAGCGTGACGTTTCATTTGGTGGAGGTATGCTTGGGTTTGTTGATTCTATTATTTTTTGTTGTAATGTGAATTTTCTAGGGTTTTTTTTTGTGATTTTTCGATTTTTGTACACATTGACATTATTGAGTTATCTGTTTGTGATTTTTTGATTTGTAATTCGAGTTTTATAGGGTTGTAATTTGAGTTTTCTAGGGTTTCATTTTGTGGATAATCTGGATTTTGTGCTCATGATTCGAATTGTTTTGCTGTGAAGCATGTGAGATTTTCTATATTCTGTTTCGAATTGCTTTGCTTTGAAAAGGTCAATTGATTCAGTCATGGTGATTGTTGAGTTTTGGCAATTTTTTGACTGAATTCTTAATTCCAATAGGGAAGAAAAAAATTGAGTGTGTTTATTTGATAGTGATGAATTCATTGAATTGTCATTGTAGTCTGTATCAAGTTCATTGTCTAAACTATTATCATACCAACGTTGAAGAATGAGCATTTGATTGAGTAGGTTTATTGCCTTATTGCCTCGGCTGCCACAAGATCAGTCTGGATTCGGTCCGGTCTGGTTCGGTCCAGGTTCTGACCGGTCCGGTCTGGTCCGAACCAAATCCAGATCGGTTCGGTCATCGGTCCACCATTTGACAATTTTTCGGTCCTCGATCCAGCCGGTCCGATCCGATCCTGGACCGATGAACATTCCTAGTTGCTAGCATGAGAGCAATTCTCTGAGCATTTGCCTAAAACAAAACATGAAAAACATTTCGAACTGTGAGCCGAAGCTCAATACATGCATTCCTGAATTGTTAAATGATCATTGAAACATTGATTGGGCCCGCTTTGCAATTCATTTTAAGTTAAAGCAGTGAATGAGATTATTGTAAAATTGCATTGCTAGTTATTATCTGATAGTGAACCCCTTGATACTGTTACGATCCATGGATAGGTGTACACCTACCAAGCCGATCGGGGACCTGGCCTGAAGCCGCACGGGTAACTCAAGGACGAATGCCCTATAGATGATAACTGATAAAGTCACTAATTAACTGATAAGTCACTGTGTAAACTAATTCATTGATGTACTTACTAAAACATGATAACGTTGATAAATACACTCTGATTTCTAAAGATACAGGCAATGGACGTACCTGAAGTCTTTAAAATGATATTTCACTTGATAATACTTATGCACAATGGAAATGAAAGACTAGGCCCCATTTCTGTTTAAGAAATGTAATTATAGATAAATGTAGTTAGTAAACTATGTTCACTGACATAATTTATAACTTTAATGGAAATTGATTAATTAAAAGGCTTCTACAATTCCAATGATTCAATATAAGGTAAGTTAAACCAAAATGATCTGAAAAATAAATTAGTTAGGGTTATTGAACTTGAAAGACAACAAATTGAAACAAAATAGATTACATTGGAATGATTGAGCTGATAATAAAAAGATTTCAGTTGAAATGAACGAAATATGAGTTTATGATGTTTCTGAAATGGACAATGGAAAGTATAATGCTTCTGAAATAGATAATAGAAGGTTTAATACTTCTGAAATGGATGACAAATGGTTTAATGCCATCAGGGGTGTTGTGAGGTTCATAACAGCTCATACAACACCCTAACTTGGTCCAAAGGATACTGATTTTGAGTTATTACTCTGCTCACTTCCCAAATTTCATTTTCATACTTACTTAACTCGGTTTTCAAACCCAAGTAAGCTTCTATACATAATCAAACTTGTTGAACTCACTACACTTTGTAATTTCCTTGCAATATCTATAATTATATAGAAACTTCTGAAAATATTTTCAAATGTCACGATTTCTGTATTCATTCATGTTACTGTTTGATGGTCTGCATTAGAAAATCCATATCTTTCACTCTCGACCTTCAAATAAAATGTAAAACCCCAATACAAAAAGCTCATAATGTCCAATAAAACGTTTATTTAGGACACTAAGCATAATTCACATAGTAAGGTCCCTAAAATGAGGGTAGAACACAGACGTGCACAATTTCAGTTCAACCACTCAGTTGCAGCAAAATGACCATAACTTTTCCCACAGAATTCGGATTAAGACGATTTTTGAATCATGTGAAATACAGCTCATTGATCTATCCACACACCAAAAATCACAAATTTTCAATGAGCCAATCAATACCAGTTTTTTCGTAAAGTCCACTGTTCAAAACTGCTCCCAGTTTCGATGTATTCTGCGTAGTCTTCAGTAAAGTGACCATAACTTTGTCTACACAACTAAAAATTGAGTATTTCCAAAACCTTTTGAAAGATAACTCATCAGGCTATCACTACACCAAAAATCACAATTTTTCGATGTGCCAAACAGTACCAATTAATTTCCAAAGTGGCCCCTATTTCAGGTCCGGTTCCTAGCTTTAACTCACATATTTTCAATCTTTTCTTCACATAACTAGCCACTAAAATCACTCTTTAACTCATCTAAATCAACATAAACATCTTGATATCCATTACCAATACCAAAGATCACAAAACCTCATTTAAAACAATCAAAATCCATCATCACAACCTAAAATTGCATGATCATGAACAACTTTAATCATTACTTGCTTTCAAGCATAATCAACAACCAAAATATCAAAATAACACTTGATTGCATCACGACAACATGATTCATGGTCAAAACTAACATAAAACCAAGAATTAAACAAAGTTGGATTTAAAGATTACCTCACTTAAGCTTGAATATAAGAAGATGTGAAGGAGGTATTGTGTTTGGTGCTAGTGGTGGTTGAGGGGGTGGCAGCTGGTGGTGTTGTGGTGGTGTGGCTGGCCGGCAGTAGCTAGGGGGAGGGTGATGCCGTGGAGGTGGAGAAGATGAAGAAGAAATGGAGAGGAAGAAAAGACTTTGTGTTTTGCTTGCTTGGTTGTAATTTTTTTTTTGCCTTATCTAAGTATGTGGTTGATATTTAAGCTCCCAAAACTAGCTCTTGGTGATTATGATTAGATATAAGCAATGATAATTAGCTTAATCAAGTGTATAAGCATGTTGGGCTTCAAGTTGGGCCCAAATGAATTGGGCTCGAAAATAAAGCACTTCATTGCGATAAAATTTTTACATAGCTCGCAATTATATCTTTTTTTTTGTGTGTGATGTTATGAAAAATAATTTAATATTTTAAAACATAATTATCGAGGCCTACTATCAATTTTCCTAAAATTAGTACGGTAAATGAAAGTTGAATTGCAAAGTGGGGCCCAAAATTAAATTCTCCCAATCGGGATGATTAAATGAGGCAAATAAATGTGAAAAATTAATAACATGACTTAATTAGATAAATAAACATGATTTAGAGTCGGGCTATTACATCACATATGAATTGCATTAGTGTCTTTCCCTTTGCAATGGTACGAAACATACAAGAACTATTGATGTGTCGAAAGTCTTGATGATAAGATATATAAGGTTATTGTCACACCAAGTGGACATCTAGAACAAGCACTGGTATCTTTGAATATTTTGCAAAAATACAAGGAAAATGCGAATCAAAGTATCTATTTTCTAAGATCAAATCTTTGGAGAATTTGTCAAATGTTAACTTCCACATTTTTTCCTATTGGAGAATAATAAGTGAGGGTGTGTTTTACATTAAAGATTTAACAGGCATAGAACATGTTTATAAAGCTAATAAGTTACTCCCCTCATTGCTATGATATTGCGTTGGAACCTTATTAGATTTGTATTGATGACTCATTTGTTTATGACTCAATTTATATAAAATTTAGCATGATATCATAGCCAGCTTGCTCGATTTTGGATTTGCTACCGTCCCCACTATGTTTAATTGTGTACACATATTGTTCCTTGTTAGTAAATGGATGTTGTTAGAGTATAAACCTATTCATGGGCTTCCAACTATTAGCTTAAACTTTTGGTTGAAATGACTCTTGAACAAGGTATCAGAGCCTTTCTGACCGAGGGGCCTCGAGTTCGAGTCTTAGCAACCCCATATTGATTAATTGCGCAAGATAGGGAAAGTCTTTGCAGCATCTACGCTTCAAACCCAAAGGGCGTTAACGTGAGGAGGGGTGTTATAGTATAAACCCATTCCTGGGCCTTCAACGACGAGTTTCACAACAACAAAAAGTCCAAATAAAGACGGAATCAGCGACAGAAAAAGACTAAACAGCGATGAAATTTTGATTTCAACGACGGAATCGGTGACAAAAAAAGGTTGTTGGATTTTTGCTTGTCGCTGAGTACATGGCGACAGAATTTTATAATTCCGTCGCCATTAACGACGAATTTAGCGGCGGCCTATGTGACAAACCTTGTTTTGGTGGCAAAAGATTGGCGAGGAAGTCAGCGACGAAATGTAATTTTCGTCGCTAGTAGAGAACATTCCGTTCCATCGCTGACTTCTGCTCTGCAAAAAAAAAAGAAATTCTCCTGTCCCATCGCCAGTCCATCACTAAGTTTCTAATTTTTTTAAATAACAACGCTTGTTTTTGATCGTATCCTTTAGTACATACATTTCAATCCCTACAAGAAATTCATAAGGAGTATTCACTCCATCAACATCTAATGGTTTCGAGTATGACTTCATTCGAAGTGTTCTTAACAATTTCAAGCCACACAAAGGTGGAATATCACATCTAAAGCAACACTTCTAACCAAGGGTTTTTAGTTCACAAAGTACAAGTCCCAAACAACGTGTATACATATCACAAACTACAAATCCAGACAAACCAGAAGTTGCTAGTAATTAAAAGTAAATTTATGTTTGCAGAAGATGGAGAAGCAAGCGCCAAGGGGAGGGGAATGAACTAAGCACCAAGGAGAGGGGAAACAAGCAGCAAGATGTGTACTCCATGAAGAACCAAGCAGGAGAGCCACCAATTGGGGAAAAACTGCAACCAATTGAATCACCAAGGTGAGGATCATCATCTTCCTCATCCTCATCCTCATCCTTATTTTGTTGTGACTGATGAGTAAAGGGTGACTGAGATTCTGAGTCAGAAGCTTGTTGCATTTGGAAGAAAACTTGTAGGTGTTGATCGATGCTCATCATTTGTTGGCTTAGTTGTTGGTTACTTGGGTGAGCAATTTATTAGATTCTTCTAGTTGCTTACATTTCTCCATTAGCAACCGGTGACTTTCAGCTTGTGAAATTAGCTTACCCTCCAAGTTGGTTACTACACCCCTTAAGTCATTGAGCTCTTGTTGCGATGACGTATAACCGGTAACTACTGACAGGCATTTAAGTGAAGTACGCATTAGTATTACAATCAAGTAGACTTATCGTATAACCACGTTCATTGAAACTTTACTATGAAAACTGTACCGACTCTTTGAGTGGGACTGAAGTAACCGGATTCCCTAATGTTGACAGCCTCATCACCAATGCCATAAATACGATCATTTTTATTCTTGTACGTCTTCACCCACAACACATTTGGGTTTGGAAGTGGCTGGTTTGGATCTTGAGAAGTGTTATCCCCGATCCCTTAAGAGTTGATTACATTTTGAAATTCACATTCAAAGGATTCCTACAATATCACATTGCTAAGGTTCTATTTCCCCATGACTTATCCAAAATCAATACCCTTTCACAAAACCCTTATACATAAGGTGCATCTTGATCCCATCGAGTGTCAAGTACACCCTATTTCTACATTTAGCACAAGGACATCTATACTTTCCCCTGTTCAGAAACTTTGTCTGTCTACGTACAAATTCATCGAATTGGCTTACTACTTCTAGAAATTCTTGCGTATAACCACTACAATCAGGCAGTAATCTATTATACATCCACCTATGATGTGGAGGACCATTCATATTCTGCTCAAATAACAATAACTACATAAGTTATTGGATAAGAATTAATTTTAATTAAAATTATAATAATTATATAAATTACTCAATTATATATTACATATGTTTACTTATAAATTTCTACAAATATACTTACATTCTTACAAATTTCAAAAAACCAATAATTCATACAAAGTTGAGCGCTTTATTCCACCAACATATCAAATTTCAACTTAAATTTACCAAATATAAGCCTACATTACATTAGGTAAAATTTTCAGACAAATTAGGACTACAACTTCATACGAACATCACATTTGAACAAATTTATAAACTAAAACATTTCATTCCACCAACATATCAAATTTGAACTTCACATTATCAAACCTAAACCCTAAATTGCATTGAGAAAAATCTTCAACTAAATTAGAGCAATAACCTTACACAAATATCACATTTCAACAACATTATCAATTAAAGCATTTCATTCCACCAACATATCAAATTTTAACTTCAAACTACCAAACCTAAACCCTAAATCGGATTTACCAAAATCTTAAAACAAATTGGAACAATAACCTCACACAAATACCACTTTCAACAGCATTATCAATTAAACAATTCCATTCTACCATCATATCAAATTTTAACTTTAAACTACCAAACCTAAACCCTAAATCACTTTTATCCAAATCTTGAAACAAATTAGAGCAATAACCTCACACAAATACCACATTTCAATACAAATATGAACTAACAATGAAATTCTAAAAATGTAATACAAAAATTTGTTGAAATTACAACTAGTGTAGTTGAAAATTTTACCTCAAAGTTGTTGAAAACAACCGGTAAGAGGAGCGACAGGCGGCGGCCTGCAGCTACCGACGGCGAGGGAGGGCGGGGACGGCGGGGGAGGGGGCCGGTGGCCGGTAGGCGGTGGTGGCGGTGGTCGGACGACGTTCGCTGCCGGGCTCCTCTCTCTCTCTTTCTCTCTCTCACTCTTGCGTGTCGAATGAAAACCAGGCCGAAATCTGGTTTCATTTAAATGAGGGGGCGACGGAATTTCCGTTGCCATCCCCCCCCCCCCCCTTTTTTAAAATTTTATTTTTTTGGCTGGGCGACGAAAATTCTGTCGCCATCTAGAATTCAAATTTTTTAAAATTAACATGGCGACGGAATTTCCGTTGCCAGTGTGAATTATGGCGACGGATTGGAAAATCCGTCGCCAAATCTGCCGCACAATATGACTTTTCTTTAATACTATTTTTCCGTTGCCAAATCTGTCACCAAATCCGTCGTTAAATAAGTCCGTCGCTAAATTCCGTCGTTATTTTGTACTTTTCTAATAGTGTTTAAACTTTTGGTTAAGTTGGTTCTTGAATATGGGTTATTTGACATTAAAGATTTAAGAGGGCCTAAAGGATATTTATAAGTTGATAAATTACTCTATTCATTGCCAATTTTAGATTGAAACTTCATTAGATTTGTATACATGACTTATTTGTTTATGGGTCAATTTATATATATAGAATTTAACAACCCCAAGATAAGATCTTGATAAGAATTACGGGCTCAAAATGAGATCCTTGTAAGTCAGTTCATATGTCTTTCATATCTCTCGAAGATGCATTGGCTTGTGTAATCCTCGCAGCACCTGCCACCCCCTCCCGGGTTTGATCCTTGGGGGCGCAATTACGCTTTGCGCAACGACTTGTGTGGGTGGGCTTGTGGGCCGTTGTGGCCCTGGACACTTGTCCAGACTTTGAATCCCCTCCCTGACCCATTACGGCCCGCTAGGTACCCTGAGGTAGGGACCTAATGGGTTGGGCCTGCTTGCAAAAAAAATATGTCTCTTGAATTAATCAAATCTTCATTGATATGATCCAATGCTCCCCCCCACCCCCAATGCGGCCCTCTGTCAGTCTATTGGGGATAGCCTTTCACAGGTCGCTAAATGAGTGACCAATACAACTTATTTATGAAATTGGAAACCAATTTGAAAATTTAATGTCAAAATTTGGTCAAACAGAGAAATAGAACTTATTTATTAATCTTATTAGTTACTCTTGTTTTCCTTTTGGAAAAGTTAAGTACAAGAAAGTTAGACAATCTTTTTATTAAGGGCTCTATCTAAATTATCAAATGCAATAAGTAAACGAGAAAGTTCTAACAATGGAGGGTGTGAAAAGACAGTGATAGACCTTATAACACATTCAGACCTGAGAAGACAATCGATTATCATGTTGCCTTCTCTAAACATGTGCTGAATGGAAGTGCCTAAAAAAACACTGAAGAAGATTGCATATATTAAATCTTAGAATCAGTTACTTAGTAAACAAGGGAAAATGGCTCCTCATATTTGATAATCTATTCTTAGAAAGAAACCTTCAATTTCTAATTTTCTTTGGGGAGAAAAGACATATTCTTCTCAATATATGATATGACTTTCGAATAATTCTATTGATTAACAATATAGAAAAATTATTAATCAACGAGCTATCTTTAGATTGTGATCAAACAACAATTAGTTGTCTATTCTAAAGTCAACATTATTATAACATTTTAGGCCTGTTCTTTTCGTTGGGAAATATGAGTTGACAAATGAGTGAAATTAGTTGAGACTGATAGAAATTGTTGAAGTAGGTTGAAGTGGGTTGAAGTTAGTTCAAGTCGATTAAATTTTTTTTTGCATGATGGGTAGAAGTTGGTTAAAATAGTGGGAAGTTGGTTGAAGGTGGTTGAAGTTGATTGAAGCGGCTTGAAGTTGGTTGAAGTGAGTTGAAATTGCTATTTTTTATTGAAGTTCGTGAAGTAGGTTGATGTGAGTTGAAGTTGGTTGAAGTTGGTAAATTTAAATTTACCAACGACAAGAACAGGTCCTTAGAAGAATGAATTATGATGACTAATTTTTTTAATTTAAATCAAGCCAAAGAGGTAACTTCTTTATCATCTCATCAATATAACCCGAAACAAAAGTCATCAATTTGTATATGAGTATTCATCTCTTACATGTCTTATCTAGATTCTTTGTGTTCATGTTAGACCTGATCAAATTGAGGGTCGGGTTGGGTTGAGGGTCTGCAGATAGGATTTTCTCGACCTTGACCGTACCCGACTCTCATGCGGGTCAGCATATCTCTGACCCTGACCCTGACTCTGACCCTGCGGGTACCCTCAGGTCATCGGGTCAGACCCGACCCTCAAACCTCCCGATATAGAAAATAAGATTTTTCACTAAGTTTCTTTTTATTATAGGGGTCAACATTAAATATCTTACAAAATAAAAATTCAAACGATAATATAATGTTCCGATGAAGCGTATCGCTACTACAAACACTCTAATATATAATTTAGTCATTAAACCAATAGACCGATTAGTTCACTAAAGTGACTACTTAGTCTACTCTAAATATTAGAGAGGAATGATTAGAAGATTACGAACCAATGAGATTTCGTGAGGTAAATGAGTGGAAGATGCTATGAGGAGATGGGAAAGTGAAAGCGAAATTTTTTTGAACAAATCAAACCAAAAGTATCTTACTTTTATTTTAATTTTAATTTTTTTTTAAAAGTGAGGGTCAGCGGGTCAAAACCTTTACACAAATTTGAGGGTCGGGGCGGATCGCAGACAAAAAAAGCCGACTCTAACCCTCATTTTTGAGGGTTGGGGCGGGGCAGGTCGGGCGGGTCCCTGACCCGCTGATCAGGTCTAGTTCATGTACCTAGCATATTATGTATTTTCACATGTTTTTTACATGAATCTTTTATTCTAGTTCTGAAAAATACAAATGTAAAGAAAATGACAACGTAGAACAAAGCTTTATAATTCAAACTTATCTCTGGATCTCAGCTCTCAATGTGAATAAAAATGTCATTTTACTCTCAATATAATATTCTTCCCAATCATATCCCTCGTACAATGCATGCATGCAATTAAGCTAGACACCAAACATCTTTTGAAGACCTTTTTCTAAAATAAATTTTCAGGTAAAATACAATCAGCATGATTCTTCCGCGGAGCTTTTTCTTTTCCTCCCCGTTTGTGTGAGTGGGAGAATCATATAAAACATAGTTCCGTCAATATGATATACATAGACATATGGTTTTCATATTCTTAAAGTAACTTATATTATCCACTCACAACAACAGCTAATGGTGTTAACCCCCCCCCCCCCCCCCAAAATCTGATCGATTCCCTGGTCATTAAATTTTCAGTCCAAATTTAAATCTCACTTTTTAAAACTGATCAACAGTGAGCCGAAATAAGAGTGTTAAGACCCTACTTTTTTTTTCTTAACATGAATTATTGATAGTAAAATGTTGAAAATTCGAAGTGTTGACGATTATTTCTTAAATACAAATTATTGGGTTCCACCACCTTAAAGTTCAGATTATTAATTGCTTTCCAAAAAAACCGTAATTTTAATTTTCCACCCTTCCTACCAGCAAGTTGAATTGGGGAAGCTAGGGAAGGATAATTGAGTAGCACAGCAAAATTGAAAGTTCAAAACTTGGAATCGAATTTTGCCTATATTAATGTTTATGCCATCTCTTTAAATTAAAAAAAAAAGCTATTTTGGTTTTAAACCTTGGTTACATTACATTTCATAAAAAAAAAAAAAGCCGATCATAAACATCAATAGAAAACAATCTCGTACTCAGATACGTACAGAGCACAATAACGGAGTAAACACTGAACAGTAGATTTTCTCCTTCTTTCATTTCTTGAAACCAAAGAAACTAAACAGTGTAATAGCGGATCCCAAAAGTTCTTTGCAATACCGAGCCATCACTAGCCAAAAGACAAGAAACTAAACTCTGAAACTTTGTTTAGAATCAAGTGTAGAACTGTAAGAAAAAAAGACAATGCGGTAATAACAACAGGCTTAAACTGGGACAGTCCTATTATCACTGGCACCACAGGTTTCAGCATCATTTTCATCCTGATTCTCCCCTGACATCTCTTCCAACGACTTCCCTTTGGCTTCTGGCACCAAGAATGTGAAGAAGAACCCGAGCGCACAAATCGCACCCAAAATTATCAACGAGTTCTTAACCCCAATACCGGGAGGGTACCCTGCATCGGTCTTGGATGGGTCCTTGCTCTGAGCCAAGTACAAGAACCCGAATGCCCCAACTATGGCTCCTGCCTTTCCTGAAGCTGCGGACACACCGTGGCAAGTGGACCTGAGCCGGGCTGGGAAGATCTCGGCTGGCACTACGAATGTGGTGGCATTGGGTCCGAAATTGGCGAAGAAGAAAGTCAGGCCATACATGACCACGAAACCAATGTGGTTGCCCGGGGTGGTCCAGTGGTCGTAGGGGATGGCGAGGGCAAACATGAACACAGTCATGAAGAAGAAGCCCATCAATTGGATGGCAAACCTCCCTACTATGTCGATGAATGCCACCGTGAACCAGTAGCCAGGGACAGTGCCACAGAGGGCAACAAGGGTCTGAGCTCGAGCCACCTTGTAAACCTCTTCAAGGGCGCTCATTGTCTTGGCTGGAGGGAGCCATCCAACGGCACTGAAGATGTCCTTCTGGAAGAGGTTGTTACTGTAAAAGGCAATGTCTAGGAGGAACCAAGTGGTGGTGGTTCCGAGGAGATGAAGACCGTGGCGTTTTAGGAACTCTTTGGAGAATAAACCATACTGATTATTCCTCTTCTGGACAATTTCTTCTACTTTCTGTTGATCTTCCTCGATCTCAACCTGTAAGACCTTGGACATGTCAGTGGCTGCTTGCTTGGCATTCTGAGCCACGAGGGCAGTGTAACGAGCAGTCTCAGGCATCTTCATACGCCAGTAGTAAGTCAGAGTGGCAGGGATAGCACCAAACATTAGGATAATCCTCCATACAAAGTCAGCCTGAGGGACTAAGGATGCGGATGCATCCTTCTCATAAGGAGGGGCTGGGAAGGCGGCCTTGAAGGCAGCTGAGACAATAAGGGCAACAATGCCTCCTGTCAAGTTTCCAAACCCTTGCATTGCAAAGACAGCAGCAATGAAGGCCCCTCGAGTCTTCTTGTTTGCGTACTCAGACATGATGGTGGCCGACAGGGGGTAGTCCCCTCCGATGCCAAACCCAAGCCAGAACCGGAAGAAGCACAGGGTGGCCATGACCCCCTTTGGAGTGGACCCAAAGGAAAGGCCCGACGCTAGGGAGCATATGACCATCATCATGAGGGTCATACCATAGACCTTCTTACGACCCATCTTGTCCCCAAGCCACCCAAAGAAGAGCTGCCCTGAGAGGGTTCCACAGAAAGCCACACCATTCACAGCGGCTGAGACATTGGGAGGCAAAGTGCCTGGCTTAGGTTTAGTAGGATCTGTGTAGTATAACCGCCCGAGCAGCTTGGTGACTAGGGAAATGCTGAAGAGATCGTAGGCATCAGTGAAGAAACCCATGCCAGCAATAATAATGGCTGTGAAGTGATACCATTGTGTTTTGGCAACATCAAGTGCATTCAGCACTTGCAGCTCTTGAGGCATTTTCACTGCTCCTTCCTCAGCGCCTCAATGTGTTGACAAAAAGAAAACGAATTCACCTGAAACAGGGGAAAAACAGGATGGATACATATCAAAAATCATGCTTCTCATACCCAACCAAATCCAACTGACGCCACAAGATCCAATCTAACCAGTGCGTGCAAGATCAAATATACAAAGCCTAATATTGAACTGTATATGGGGAGACTTTTTTTGTCCATGTCAGCAGCTATGAAAATCATGCAAAGAACACCAAAAGGGAAGTGCCAAAAATTTTCAAACTTGTTGAAAACCAAGTTTCTTATGCATGGTTAACAATTCAGAAATGGTATTCTTGATGGTGACCTAATGAAAGCAAACACATAAAAGTATTCTTGATGGTGACCCAAAAAATCCAGGAGACCCTTTAACAGAAAAAAAAAATAAAAATTTGTTTTTTCCTCCACCCAATCACAACTCTTGTGAGTTGTGACCCAGCTCACTTTACTGTTGGTAGCATCCACACATGATACCTCATGTCACAAAGAAAATCCAGCCCCAAGTTGCAAGTTGACAGAAGCACATAAAAGTATATCAAAATGGCCCAATTTGATTCTTCCAACATTTTGAGACATGTGAATTTCTCCCAAAATTTAATGAAGAGAGAAAATATAGCACACTAGTTTATTCCTTCCACCACCAAAATTCTACCAAATATAGTGCAATTTCTCCCAAAAACTTCAAATAATAGGAATACAAAATTGAGCAGAAGAAACAAACCAATCACAAAAGCTAAACAACAAAAACACCAATAATAATAATAATATAATTTTATAAGCAACCAAGAAAGAAGATGAAAGGGACCAAAGCATAAAAGGGCATCTGGGAAAAAGGGCTCTCTGGAATATTTGATTGTAGTAATCAATCCCACTACCACTGCTCACTTCCAGAAAGAATGGAAGTGGAGCAAATCCTCTCACTCATGAAAATCATTATTCAGGGTCCTGCCTAAATCTGCAGAATTTTGTTTTGTTTCATCGTGTTGTTTTCTCCCACAACAAACAAAAACAGAGATCTGCATAATTTGCAATCCACTCAGGAAACGACCAATCAAGCCAAAATTTCAGATTAATGAATCAAATTAATCTAATTTTTTCTATAATCCCTAGAATCTCTTGAGAGCATGCCCAGTGGAGTTCCAAATTTGGAACTCTGGTCTGCCACGTCAGCAAAAGTTTCATAATTTTGAAACTTGCATTTCATCACTTCTCCAACAAATGGAATTCAATTTTAATCATTCAATAAAAATATTTGTCTTAGATCCACCTTATAACACACAACCTATTTTTTAAATCATTTAAAAATCATATACGTACCTCAAAAAAAAAACCAAAAAGAATATTTTAAAAACATGAATAGCGACACACGGGGAGACACGCACAGATGTGCTGCTCCGTGTGTCACACGTGCTTCCACGCCACTGGAGGAGCAAGTTTGGCACACAACAGACACAGGGCCCCACCACTTGCCTCGCGTGTCAACCGCTGCCAATGCTGAGAGCGATCATCCCAAAATCATTGCGGTAACCAGCGTACCATTTGTACTTCTAGTTAACGCAAAAGGAAAGATAATACTTTCTTAATTAAACATTTAAACTATACCTGTGACGTCCCCCCCTCCCCATCCCCTAAAAAACCACAAAATAGAAAGGAAACGATAAAGAATTACAAGAAGAATCCAAAATCGTAAGAATATTAAATGAGTTAGGTTAACCAATTTGTAAGACTTTGGATTCATACTAATTATTATTATCATCACTACTAACGCCATAAAAACTCCTAGAAAAATACGACTATTACAATTCTGCGACATTGAAATCAAGCAATGTTGAATGAATGAATCCGCATTGAGATTGATTCGAGCAGTTTATGATGAATCAAGAACAAATCAAAGTAGTTGGATTCAAGCGTAAGTGCCTGCAAATGATGATAATGCCGGAATCAACTCCGTTGGCAATGCCACAGTGAGAGCAGATAGAGAGAGACAGAGAGAGAGAGAGACAGCGAGAGAAACACGTACTCCTCCTTTTGCTTGATTTGCCGTTGAGAGAGAGAGAGAGAGGGGCGGGATGGAGGGAAGGGAGGCAGGAAGTAGCAGTATTTAAGCGAACCGTGGAGGTGGAGGAGGTGTTGACTCGGGAGCCAGCTAAACTTGAGATAGGCCCTGACTTTTTTAAATCTAAATTTTTATAATAATTTTCATGTAGTATATTCTTTTATGCTAAACCTACAACATATTACGTGTTTTTAGCAGTACATGCTTTCACATGTCATCTATTAATTTTTTGACTAAAATTTTAACATTTTATAGCTAAAACATTCTAAAAAGTTTATATTTAAATAACGTACATTGTTTTTGCTAAGAATATTCAATAAATATTATTTCTTTCAGTATTTATCCTTCATATGATTATTGAAGATGTGTACTTTTATGAATACTTCAAACACTTTAGGGATAATCGTTTCTCCATCACAAGAATGGAGAGGGGGATTAAATAATGTGAGATATTGGGGGGGGGGGGATCTTTTGGTAAGGAAGGGGGCATATTCTGAGAGATATGCCTTTCGTGCGTGTTTGCTCCGGCGTCGTACTCGTTCTGTCTGGCCTGTCGACTTCCGTCATCGTTAGTTTTCACATTACCTCCTCCCACATCCCAAAACAAGGCTTCCCCAAATATTCATTTCAAAAACCCTTTTTGTTTGGGGGGGGGGGGGGTGTTTAGACTTTTAGTTTTAGTCAGTAGCGTCGCCTGCATATTGCTGACGTGATGTTTTACTTCTTGCATATTTACAGGAACAATAATTGTAAGCAGGAATGCTTTTTGAATTGTAAAAATGGTGAAAAACTTCAACTTTTTTAAGATTTTAAGGGAGAGGTGAAGAGCTTGCAAATTATTATGATTTTTTGATTTTATAGAAGTTAATGTGGAGCAATTTTTTTAATAAGAATTTAGAGCAATTAATTAAACATAAAAACTTGTAACTATAATATCTTTAGCACGAAAATACTTGTGTATATGTATGTGTGTAGTAACTTAGTGACGATAAGTGTTGATGAGTTCTAATCAGCACTGATCAATACTAATGCATGTTGATAAGCGTTGATGAATGCTAATAGTGTTAATGAGTATTGATCAATGTTGGTCATGGCTAAAATTGTGCAAAGGAAACATGCATATTCAGTGTTAATGAGTGATGATTGGTGAGATTAGTGTTTATCAATGTTGAATGTCGGTGATGAGTACTTATGATAAGTTAAAAAAACATACCCAAATTCATTAAATTTGGTCACATTAGGCCCTGTTCTTTTCGACCTATTATAAATAACTTTTTCTTGATCAGTGTTAATTAGTGTTGATCAGTACTGATCACTACTGATGAGTGTCAGTGATAAATACTTATGATAAATTGGAAAGAACGGACCCTTAGTTTTCTTGTGTTGATATCAAGTAATGAATTTCCCATTTAAGTTAATTAACTTGTCAATTTTCATTAATTAGTAGTATATAACTCAAAATATAGAGTGGAATATA
Organism: Selenicereus undatus; assembly: GCA_017589665.1. NCBI lineage: Eukaryota > Viridiplantae > Streptophyta > Magnoliopsida > Caryophyllales > Cactaceae > Selenicereus > Selenicereus undatus. The sequence continues at coordinate 4,528,782 of JACYFF010031958.1, read as the reverse complement.
TGCAATATGGCACTTTCATCCAGTGCAAAATTGAAATTTAGCAAAGCTTGAATTTTACTATTCAACTTCAACCTTGTTACATGCATGGACATGCATATGATGTCTGCTAAAATTGGGATCCTAATTAGAATAAAAAAGAGTCCCCTATAATTATAATCTTAAAATTGAATTAAGAATTGTAAGATTTTGATTTTTTTTGAAATAGTGACAACTATCTTGATAAATGTTCCTAAAGAAAATAAGAATTCAATTTGTACAAATTAAATAAAATCAAAATATGAATAAGATTACAACTTAATTAAAAGGTCTATATTTTAATATGTTTTCAAAAGTTTTTGAAACAGACCTAACCATGAACCTATGATTTAATTTGGTGGAATTTGACTTATGGTTGAGACTAAGTTATAAACATCCGTACCTCTAAACATAACCCATTGTTTTTCAATTTTTCGAAAAAAAATCTATATAATTGATGTAAATGGAGTTTATTGCTCTATGCCTTTCATCCCCAGCCCTCAAAATTTAACAGACAAAATTATTTGATGCACAATTATAAATTGTTATCCTCAATTAATAAAAATATATTCAAGTGATTTAATACTTATTTCTTTTAAACAAGATTTTTGTGAGCCGGTCTTACTTAGAATGAAAAGAAAAGAAAATTCAACTTGTTATGAAAATAACATTTGCACCTAGCAAAAAACAATTTAAAAACATTTGTAGGTTCTTTAACTCGGATTTGAATATCAGATCGGATGTTACCTTCCCTCCGAATCAGATCTGAATCTGACTCGGACTCGGATTATTTTTACCGAACTCGAACTCGAATATTTTTTTCTCAAATTCGAATCGAATTATATTGTCTCAGATCGAATCGGATATGTTTCGAATTTGGATGTAATTGCCAGCTCTAATTGTGACATCCTAACCAAATAAAAAACATACTATAATTATCAACAAACAATAAAAAAGAGGAGGAAAAAGGGCATACGTGAACGTCCCAACTCATCAAGTTTGATGCCTTCATGAAGCCAATGATTCTGCATAAAGTCAAAAGAAGTATAATCAATGTAACCGCAGGCAGAAAGTTTGTAAGCTTTAACAAGGTATTTGTCTTAGACTAGACATCATCCCTCTCAAGTGGCTCTTGTTAATTTGCGTTTAGTGGGGAATATTAGCTATGTAGCTATCATGGTCACTAAAATAATGTATCGCTACCATAAATTAAATAAAAAAAATCATCTTAGGAACACAAATGGAACAGAGGGAGTATAATTTAGCTAAATTGTGATATTTGATTTCTTTTACTTGTTAAATATTTCTTGTTTTCACTAGATCTAATTTTGTATTAAGGGATAGGATATCATTAATCATTTCATAAGCTGTGTTCGGTAATAATATTTTGAGTAATGTTTAGTGCTTTGACCAAATTAATACATTTATCAATTAATCTTTAGTGTTCGGTAATCTATGTTTTGACTAGCATTTCAAACAACATTTAGCGTTTCAAGTAATGTTTCTCAAAACTAATACTATTAGCTTTTGATATTTAAAAATAATGTTTTATATTTTCTCATTTGCCCAAAACAATCCCGGTTTGAAAGTTTATCTTTGAAAATTATTTATATTCTTTTTATGTCAATTTATGTCAATGAGCTAATCCAGTAGCAAAATTTATCAAACAAATTTCCTTCACTTGTTTATCTAAATATCTATTTGCTAATAGCTAAATTAGGACTGTTTCCGGCTAATTAGGACTGTTTATCAAGCAAAATTTATCAAGTCTAATGTGTTGTCTAAGGAGAAATTTGACCATGATATCCATGCTGATCCGGCTGAGGGATTACTTGTTCGGGGTAGAACAACTGAGAAAAAGGGGAGTGGTAACAAGAAAAAGAATCGTTCTATGTCTAGGAATCCTCATTCCAATAAGACCTGAAATTACTGATAAACCTCATTTTCACCACTCTTTACCCCGGTTTATGTCACCTATTTCCTCATTTTTCCCGTTGAACCCCGTGTTATAATAGTTGATTAGGTGCTATATTCTCCCAAACTCACCTAATTGACATGTTTTCTCATTTGCAGGGGCTTGATTTGAGAAATTAAGGAAAACAAGGGCAAAAGGGTCAATTTCAAGCAAAAAGGGAGTGACCATGCCACTTTTCCCGGTGACCGTGCCGCACTCCCAAGTGGCCATGCCGCGCCCTAGCTGACCACGCCACGAAAACAAGAAGAACGAGCGAAGCAGTGATGTAGCACGGTCCCACCGTGCCACGTGGCACGATCGTGCCTCATCAGCGACACCCTTTTTTGGTCGCGTTTTGCGCAGCCGCCCGGGAGGAGGCCAGTTTTTAGAGAGGCGGTTTTCATTCTTCGTGCAGAGGCGATTTTGAGGATTCCTCTCTCCTTAGTTTTAGATTGAATTCAGTTGTAATTGGTTTGAGGGGGGATTGAAGATTATTATTGCAATCAATTATTCGTTCTTGACGAATTCATTCGGTTATCAATTTAAGTACGTTTCTCTAGCACAGCGCTCTAGCACAGCGCATTGATGCTCTAGCACAGCGCATTGATCGAATGAGCACTCCTACTGCGAGAGGTGCCATGGGGGCCTCATCTGGAGGTATGTATGAGGTTGGAGCCTATTGTGAGGCATGTGGCGTCCAAGGCCACACTGTTGTTGATTGCCAAACCCCTTTCCCAGGCGTTGAGCAGGCTAATGCAATGCAAAACTATAGTCAACGCCCACAAAACAACCCATACTCAAACACATTCAACCCCGGTTGGAGGAACCACCCCAATTTCTCCTACCGCAACAATAACCCCATGCCACCTAATGCCTCTAACCCACAACCTCCTGGTTTCCAACAAAGAGCCCCTCATCACCAACCCCTCCACCCCCTGAACCAAAGTCTCAATTAGAAAGCCTCCTGGAACAATTCGTTATCACACAAACAAAAACTAATGAGACTCTCAGTGCATCTGTCAACCAGCTCAGCTCCAAATTCGATGCCATGACTGCTCACCAGAAGGCGATGGATACCCAGATCGCCCAGATAGCACAACAGGTGAGTCACCTGTCCCGACCCCAAGGGCAACTACCACCTCAACCAGAGACTAACCCCAAGGGACAGATAAATGCCATTACTTTGAGGAGTGGGAAGGAATTGGAGGGCCCCCAGGTTCCAATGAAGGAGGAGAGAGTTATTGAGATGGAAGCCCCCATTGAGGCTCCAAGTGGGAGGGTCGATTCTGAAGCGACCCAGGAGGTGCGAACTGAGCACGTTTCACCTCCATTGAAGCCCTACAAGCCACCTGTCCCATACCCCCAACGGCTAGTGAAAGCTAGGGAGGAGCACAAGTATGGGAAGTTTCTCGAGATGCTAAAAAAGTTCCATATCAACATCCCTTTCTTGGAGGCTATCGCTGACATGCCCTCCTATGCCAAGTTCTTGAAGGATCTTCTATCCAACAAAGGGAAACTACTCGAGAACGCTACAGTAGCTCTCACCGAAGAATGCAGCGCCATTATTCAAAACAAGCTGCCTCCTAAGCTTTCCGACCCTGGAAGCTTCTCTATTCCTTGCTCGGTAGGAGATTTGACCATCAGCCGAGCGTTGTATGACCTTGGGGCCAGTGTGAGCTTAATGCCCTACTCTATATGCCAGAGGTAGCAGGTGGGTGAGCTGAAACCCACAACTATATCTCTACAGCTCGCAGACAGATCTGTTAAGCACCCTCTGGGCATACTTGAGGACGTCCCACTGCAAGTGGGAAAATTTTTTATTCCATGTGACTTCGTGATCATGGAAATGGAGGACTCCCGCATACCCATTATTCTGGGACGCCCGTTCCTAGCTACTGCGGGGGCAATGATCGATGTGAAGAATGGCAAGCTTGCCCTTCAAGTTGGGAATGAGAGGGTTGAGTTTAGCTTGCCACAGGCCATGACCTCCCCCACCTCAGGCGACTCTTGCTGCAGAGTCGATATACTTGAGGAGACTCTCAACCAGGAGAGTGCGACCCCACCTCCAGTTGACGATCTATTGGAGGCCGCACTAATCGATTGCTACGTGATTGACCGCTCCACGGCAGAGCATGAGCCTCCCTTCCAGGAGGAAGAGAAGGGCACACCACAGACAGAATTGAAGCCCCTACCGTCCCATCTCAGGTACGAATTCCTTGACCCTAACCATAAGTGCCCTGTAATTGTCAGTTCTACACTCAATGACCCCCAACTGAAAAACTTGTTGGAAGTGCTTAGAAAGCATCGGGGTGCCATTGGGTATAAAATTGATGATATCAAGGGACTCAGTCCTTCGTTTTGCATGCATCGCATACTTCTTGATGCGAGTCATCGCCCTTCCCGACAACCTCATCATCGTTTAAATCCAAATATGCAAGAGGTTGTGAAAAAGGAGGTTGTCAAACTACTCGATGCTGGGATCATCTATCCTATCTCCGATAGTGAATGGGTGAGCCCAGTTCAAGTAGTCCCTAAGAAGGGAGGGATGACTGTTGTCAAGAACGAGCGTAATGAGTTTATTTCTACTAGGACTGTTACGGGCTGGCGTATGTGCATTGACTATCGTAAATTAAATCAAGCTACCCGTAAAAATCACTTCCCCCTTCCCTTTATCGATCAGATGCTGGAAAGGTTAGCCCGACACTCCTTTTTCTGTTACCTGGATGGATATTCTGGTTTCTTCCAGATTCCAATCCACCCAAGTGACCAGGAAAAGACCACGTTCACATGCCCATATGGCACCTTTGCCTGCCGAAGGATGCCTTTTGGGTTGTGTAACGCCCCTGCTACCTTCCAGCGGTGCATGACTGCAATATTTTCCGATTTTATTGAAAGCATCATGGAGGTATTTATGGATGACTTCTCCGTCTATGGAGGCACCTTCGACATTTGTTTGCAAAATTTAACTAAGGTGCTCCAAAGATGTGAGAAGGTCAACCTAGTACTGAATTGGGAAAAGTGCCACTTTATGGTGCAGGAAGGGGTGGTACTGGGTCATGTGATTTCTGCTAGGGGCATCGAGGTTGACAAAGCTAAGATAGAGGTTATAGAGCGATTGACCCCTCCTACTTCTGTAAAAGGGGTACGGAGCTTTCTTGGACATGCGGGGTTTTACCGCCGTTTTATCCAAGATTTCTCCAAGATCGCTAAACCTCTAACGCAGCTCTTGGTCAAAGATTCCCCCTTTGTGTTTTCTGATGAATGCCTCGAGTCTTTTTGCAGGATCAAACAGGCACTAATTTCTGCCCCCATCATACAACCGCCCGATTGGGATCTCCCATTTGAGATTATGTGCGATACTAGTGATCATGCGGTGGGGGCAGTTTTGGGGCAAAGAAAGGACAAGAAGCCCGTGGTGATATACTATGCTAGCAAGACCCTGGATGAGGCCCAACAGAATTACACCACTACCGAAAAGGAGTTGCTTGCAGTCGTGTACGCAATGGAGAAATTCCGATCATATCTCCTTTGTTCAAAGGTCATTGTGTACACCGACCATGCAGCACTTAAACAGCTCCTGGGCAAGAAGGACACCAAGCCACGCCTCATCCGGTGGATATTACTCCTCCAGGAGTTTGATCTGGAGATTAAGGACAAGGCGAGGGCAGAGAATGTTGTTGCTGATCATCTTTCCCGTCTCACTACTGAGAGCCAGGAGGCCCCCATTGATGATGCCTTCCCTGGGGAGCGCCTTCTAGCCGTCTCCACTACCCATGTCCCGTGGTTTGCTGACTTCGCAAACTATTTGGCTTCTGGGACTATACCTACTGACTTTTCCTCCTACCAGAAGAAGAAGTTCTTCTATGATGTCAGGAGTTACTTCTGGGATGCGCCTTTTTTATTTAAGCTGTGCAAGGATGGTATTTATAGGCGTTGTCTCCCCGAAGAGGAAGTTCAGAGCGTGATTTCCCATTGTCATGACTCACCATGTGGAGGGCATGCTAGCACCTCCAAGACTGCTGCCAAGGTGCTTCAGGCGGGCTTCTTTTGGCCCACACTATTTAAGGACGTCCACACATATGTCCGTTCATGTGACCGTTGTCAAAGGATAGGTAATTGGTCCCGAAAGAATGAGATGCCCCTCAACTTCATCCTTGAAGTTGAAATCTTTGACGTATAGGGTATTGACTTTATGGGGCCCTTCCCATCTTCTCAAGGCAACAAGTTTATCCTGGTAGCTGTGGACTACGTCTCCAAATGGGTGGAGGCCGTTGCTAGCCCTACTAATGACTCGAGGGTAGTGGCTAAGTTGTTCAAGAGGATTATCTTTCCTCGTTTTGGAGTTCCCCGAGTGCTTATAAGCGATAATGGAATGCACTTCATTGAACGGAAGCTTGAAGCGTTATTGAAAAAATATGGAGTGCACCACAAGTATGTGCTGAGTTACCACCCCCAAACCAGTGGCCAGGCGGAGATCACTAACCGGGAAATCAAGTCTATCCTAGAGAAGACGGTTGCGAGATCACGAAAGGATTGGGCGGACAAGCTCGATGATGCCCTTTGGGCCTACCGCACCGCCTACAAAACCCCAATTGGAACTACACCATTTCGATTGGTCTATGGTAGACCCTGCCACCTCCCAGTAGAATTGGAGCACAAGACCTATTGGGCCGTTAAACATCTGGATTTCGACTTGAAATCTGCGGGCGAGAAGTGATTGCTCCAACTGAACGAACTTGAGGAAATCCGTTTGGATGCCTATGAGAGTTCGAAGATCTACAAGGAAAGAGTGAAGCAATGGCACGACAAATTCATCAACCGTCGCGAGTTTAAAGAAGGTGATTCAGTGCTTCTTTTCAACTCCCGGTTGAAGCTCTTCCCAGGTAAGCTCTGCTCAAGGTGGTCGGGCCCCTTTAAGGTGATACGGGTATACCCTTACGGGGCCATCGAGATTGGCAATGAGACTGGCGGCCCGTTTAAGGTGAATGGCTCTAGACTCAAGCACTACATCGCGGGTGAGCCGATTCAGGGAAGTGTGTCTTGCAATCTCTCTGATGTTCCTCCTACTTAGGAGTTGTCTATGGTCAGGCTCGGGACCTAAAACAAGCGCTTCTTGGGAGGCAACCCAAGCTTTGTTGTTTTTTTTTTAAAAAAAAAAGGCAAAAGAGAAAAAATTCGGGCTGGACAGCATTGTGGCACGGTTCCACCGTGCCTAGTAGCACGACTGTGCCACATTAAAAACTGGGCAAAACGCCCGATTTTCTTTCTTCTTCTTTCTTACTCACTTTTCCTCTCCTCTTTCTCTCTCATCTCGGTCGAACCTCCACTGTCGCCTCCTCTCCTCTCTCTTTCAAACTCCTTCAAATCCTCACCAAATCTCCCCATTTTTGTCTCAAAACTTCCCCTCTCTTCATTTCTTTCATCATTCTCCCAAATTTTCTCACAAATTCTCTCTCTTTCACCCACATTCACTAACCCATCCTCCCTCACTTTCTCTCTCTAAAGCCCTAACCTCCATTGTTGAGGTTGAAGGTTGTAGAGATAGAGATTAGCCTCCATTCCTGCTACTGAGGCCAGATCTGAATTCCAGCTTTCCCAATGGGCAGAAAACGTACCCGTGAAGGTTCGGCCCGGCCACAACCCGCACCCAAAAAGTCGTTCAGAGCTACGGGATCCTCTTCTGCTGCTGCTGCAGGTACTGCAGCTAAAGGTACAAAAGATGCTTACCCCCTAAATCTACCCCCTAGCACTCGAGGATTATCATTTGTTTCTGATGAACACAAATCTCGTTATGACTTGCTAATCACCAGAAACACTAGTGAGCAAAAATATTTTCATGTTGATACTCTTAGGCAGTTAGACTTACTAGATGATATGTAGGTACTATTTGGTAGACTCGGGTGGACTGAATATGTGAACATGCAGTACCCTTCCTACGACCGTCTGATGGTCGAATTTTTGAGTTCAGTTATTGTGAACTGGGACCATACCTACAATGGTCAGGAAGTAGAAATTTACTTCCGGATGTTCAACATTGACCACCGGATGAGCCTAAGAACGTTTAACGACCTTTTACACTTTCCAGTGGCCGACGGGGCTTATCGGGATGTTCCATCCCTGTTTCGTACTGACCCCGTCTAGTTGAACATCACATGTTCCAACTGGAAACAGTACCGGGATAGGTGGGGGCGACCTAGACTTTTTGACCCCCGACAGGCTAAGGCAACCGACATTTGTAATGTCAACTTGCGCTACCTGCAGCGCCTCACTGCTAACATCATATTTGGGCGCAACGACAACCAGAACGGTTGTCGTAAAGCCGAGTTGTTCATTGTCTGGTGCGCCTTATCGGGCACCCCCATTGATACGGGGGCATTCATTATCCGCCACCTGGCGGAAGTAGCTAAACCTAGCAACCGCAACGTCCTTAGCGTCGGCGGCACCATCACCGCCATCGCCACTGCCCTTGGCTACGGCTCGAGGCTCTCTTCCCTCGAGCCCCACTTCTTAGGTGGTCACCTCGACCTAGGCACCCTTCACCACATGCATATTATCGACACACGAGGTGCCACTATTCGCTACCCCCACCATAAACAAATCCTGCTTACTTTTCCAGATCTCCAGCGCACCACTATTTCAAACAAGCGCAACTGGAACTGTGATCAGGTGATCAACAGAGTCCCAGTCATTCCCACTGAGACTCAATTATCAGCCGATGAGGCTTTATTGCTAGATGAGGAGGGCGATGTTGACTTAGATGAGGAAGGGGATGGGGACGACATTGACATTGACCCGCCTGCCCCCGAGCCTCAGTCTGAGGCTCCTCATGATGAGGAGGAGTCAATTTCACCACCTCCCCCACCCTTTCACCCCCACACTTCCCACGAGGCAGGCGGGTCACCTTCCTCGGTGAGCTATATGCCGCTTGACCCTGTTTTCCTCCAGTCCTTCTCCAACCTCCAGATGGAAGTCTCGGGCCTTAGAGATGGCTTTACTGGCAAGCGTGCAGATTTGGGCCGTCTATCCGGACGCATGGACTCCATCGAGGATGGAGTCTCTTATTTTAGGGGTTTCGTCGACCGCCAGGAGGAGCGGGAGCAACGTAGGATTCAGCGAGAGGAAGAACGGGCTATGCGGGAAGCCCGAGAGTCCGCGGAGCGTAGGAGGATGAACGAGCTTCTCTGGCGCCAGTCGGAGTCTATCCGACAGATGGAAGAGCGTTTACGCTCTTTTCAGGGCGCCCCGAGTGGCTCTTCGTCCCTCCCCGCTACCTCTCCTTACTACCCTTTCCCCCCCCCCCCATTTTTGGCCTCCCCCCGGACCCGATCACCCCCAGTGATTTCCCGTCTCCCCCTTTTGCTCTTCCTTTCCGCACTTTATTTTCATTGAGGACACTGAAAGGTTTCAGTATGGGGGGAAATCCATTTATATTCGGGTGTATTTTCGGGGTACGCTGTATATGTTTTCTGCCATTTTAGGTCTCATTTCATATTAGTTGCATTCGTAGCGTAATTTCTCATTTTACTGTATGCATTAGGTAGGCATTTAGGACATTTTGTTTTTGTGTATGCATTGTATATATGTTTTTGTTTTGCTAACCTTGGCTCGGGAGCGGGAACGAGATGAGTTGGGTCGTACAAGATCACGAGGTAACCCCTTTCACCCTTCTCTTTCGTATTCGTTTATCAATCTCCATTTTAGTTTACTGCTTTCCAAAAAGGAAAAAAAAAACTCAAAAAAAAAAGAAAAGAAAACAAAGAGGTTGGATATTGGTTTTTGTTGGTTAGTTGGTCTTTGTGGTTGGTTGTTGATTGTGAAAACCCCTCTAATGATGACACTCAATGGGTGATTGGTTGATTGGTTGTGGTGGTAGCTTTGTGATATGTGATTTGATTTGGGCCACTATGTTTTTGAAATGTTTCTGCAAATTATTTTTGATTGTTGGGTTGTGTGCACTTGTGTATTCGCCCTTGAGGGCTACTGCGATGTTGATTGTTGACCCTTGGCTGTCTGTTGAGTTGGTGTGATTGTGGTAGGAGACCTTGTGAGATTTTTGAGCCTAAATGACCATCCACTTCACATGGTCTTGTTTTTTTTTTTCTCTTCACCCTCTCATGAGTGTTCACCTCTTGCATCGACATCTCTAGAATTTGGCCTAGCCCTCTTCGAGGTCGCAGTTGGCACGTGCAAGGTATTGATATGACTAGGGCCTTCATTGTTCGTAAACTACTTAGCCATAAAGCCACCCATGTGCTTTTATTTTTTTTCTTTTGTAACCCCATCTTACCTGTTCCCTTTCTTTTCTAACCTGACATTACCAGTTCTTGGCCCAAGCACAATTCCTACCCATTGGCCATGGTTGGTAAACATCACTTGATTGGTTGAGAAAGTTCGTTATGTATGGTATTTCGGGTGTTAGGAGTTCTTGAGTTAGGATAGCTACTATGGTTGAGTATGCTTGAGAGTAAGCATGGGGGAGTAGGCCAAGATATTACTTGTTCTGTATAGATTCTTCGCCCTTATGTTTGAGCATCTCTTCTAAAAAAAAAAAAAGAAAAGAAAAGAGAAAAACAGGAAGTGATTGCCCTTGTGCTTTATTAATAGACGAAGTTATTTCTATTCTTCTTTTCGTAGTCTTGGCACCCCCTAGTTAACAAGTGGGTTTGTGTGAATGAGTTTGGAGTTGGTTTTCCTTGCGTTTGAGTTTGTGATGTTTCCTGTCGGCCCTTTTAGCACTACATTCCCAAATGTTTTACCACTCCTTCACCCCTAACCTTAGCCCCATTACAACCCTTGAAAAGTCCTTATGATTGATACCTGCACGATCTGCCTCCATAGATGGAGAATTGAGGGCTTTGCCAAACCTATGGTTGATGCATGCATAGAGGGTGACTTGAGTGACTATTGCAACCCCCCAAACACTTGACAGGAGCGCTTCATTTCCTATTCCCAAAGTGAGGACCTACCGGTCTAACCAGTTCACCAACAGTCCAAGGAGAAGCTTGACGCTTCTAGGTAGTTTCAGATAGAGTGTTTACACCTGTGCTATACCCCAGCGATCCTTGTTTTGCAACTAATGTTTTTGAAAAGGTTTTTGTCCTTATCATATTACTAATCTATGGGTTGCTGCAACTACTAATTCACTGGTCACCACTTGCTTGAGGAGGGCGACAGTTGAGGTTTCTCTCCCCACTTCCTATTTCATTGATAGTCTTGCTTGGGACAAGCAAGGGATAAGCATGGGGGAATTGATAAACCTCATTTTCACCACTCTTTACCCCGGTTTATGTCACCTATTTCCTCATTTTTCCCGTTGAACCCCGCGTTATAATAGTTGATTAGGTGCTATATTCTCCCAAACTCACCTAATTGACATGTTTTCTCATTTGCAGGGGCTTGATTTGAGAAATTAAGGAAAACAAGGGCAAAAGGGTCAATTTCAAGCAAAAAGGGAGTGACCATGCCACTTTTCCCGGTGACCGTGCCGCACTCCCAAGTGGCCATGCCGCGCCCTAGCTGACCACGCCACGAAAACAAGAAGAACGAGCGAAGCAGTGATGTGGCACGACCGTGCCTCATCAGCGACACCCTTTTTTTGTCGCGTTTTGCGCAGCCGCCCAGGAGGAGGCCAGTTTTTAGAGAGGAGGTTTTCATTCTTCGTGCAGAGGCGATTTTGAGGGTTCCTCTCTCCTTAGTTTTTTAGATTGAATTCAATTGTAATTGGTTTGAGGGAGATTGAAGATTATTATTGCAATCAATTATTCGTTCTTGACGAATTCATTCGGTTATCAATTTAAGTACGTTTCTCTTCTCCCTTCTCGTGTTTGAATTGAATTTCGTTGTTCCTAGGCATGTTTTCATTACGATTTGATTGTTTAGTTGATTCAATGATAATGGTAGGCTAAATCTATCGTCTTGGATTGGGCGTAGCCCCTGTTGTGCCAATTATGATCAGATTCTAGGTTTAATTAATTCATTCCTGCAGAATTGACTGAACTCCCACATTGTATGCCAGATGCTCGATGAATTGCCTGAAAGGGTTTATTCATGGTTCTTAATTAGAGTTTAGGGGATTAGCGAAAGTTAAGTCCTAGGCTTAGAGCCGCTTTGTGGGCGATTGAACTGCTAGCACAAAAGTAGTTAGTACTTCAATATCTGGGAACAATAGGTTGCATATCCTGTGATTAGGTTTACCATTGTCCTGCGAAAGTAGGCGATCTGTTTAACCGAATCAGTCTAATGACCTTCGAAAGAAGGTATAGATGTATTACACCGGTAACTGTTCCAGTCCAGTCATGCATGTAGGTTGAATTACATAGCTTAGTTTAAAATCTAAGAGGCACAACAGTGTGGTGAACCCCAATCTGGGACCTTTGTTAACATTGATTACAACCATAGTTTAATATTAGTCGCACTAATCAGCCAACATACGATTCTTGCTTAAATTGAGTCGAGAAGGTTACTTTGGTGGTTGAAACCGAGTTCCCTGTGGGATTCGACCCGTACTTGCCGGTTGCTAGCTACAGCTACGTCGTGCACTTGCGGTAAAACTACACAACAATTACTGTGGTAAATTGGGTCATATTCAGGCTAACAGCTAGAAGCTGAAAAATAAGAAAGGGAAAGAAGAAAAGGATAAAACTGCTACAGCTGATTGTGTAGTAGAGTCAGAGTCTGATGGTGATGTGTTGCTTGCTACCATGTCTTTGGCCACCACCTCTGAGAAGAGTTTAGGTGATGATTGGGTTTTAGATTCTAGTTGTACGTATCACATGTGTCTTTGTAGGGATTGGTTTGTCACTTATGAGCTTGTTGATACTGGAGTTGTACTTATGGGCAACGATGCTGACCGCAAGGTTACAGGAATAGATACTGTGCAGGTTAAAACCCATGGTGGTATAGTTAGTTACTTGTCTAAGGTTCGTCACATACCTGATATGACTTGCTATTTGATCTCTTTGGGTACTCTTGAGACTAATGGTTGCAGGATTACTATGGAGAATGGTGTCCTAAATGTGATAAAAGGGGCCATGGTAGTAATGAAGGGACTGGGGCAGGGAAGTCTCTACATCCTACAAGGAACTACAGTTATAGAAGTAGTTGCAGTTGGTACAGCATTAGCATATATTAACGATACAAGGTTATGGCACATGAGATTGGGCCATATGAGTGAGAAAATGATGACCATTCTAAGTAAGAAAGGCTGTCTGGGTAGCGTTGGTACGAGTAAGCTTGATTTTTGTGATCACTGTATATTTGGAAAACAGAAGAGGATGAGTTTCTCTAAAGCGCAACATTGTACTCAGGGGATCCTTGATTACATCCATTCTGATCTGTGGGATCCTTCGAAGCTTTCTTATCTTAGAGGTAAGTCCTACATGTTAACTTTTGTTGATGATTTCTCACACAAAGTTTAGGTTTACTTCTTGAGATAGAAAAATGAGACATTCTCCATGTTCAAGAAGTTCAAGGCTCTAGTTGAAAACCAGATTGGGAGAAAGATCAAGAAGCTTAGGACTGACAATGGTCTTGAGTTTGTTGAGTCAGAATTTGATGAGTTTTGCGTGTTGAATGGCATAGCTAGGCACAAGACTTTGGTTGGAAAACCACAGTAGAATAAAGTTGCAGAACGAATAATAGGACTCTACTGGAGAAAGCTCGCTGTATGCTTTCCAATGCAGGGCTTCGGGATTGCAAAGCTTTCTCGACTGAGGCTATTTCTACAGCCTGCTATTTGGTGAATCGTTCACCACACACCCCCATTGACTTTCAGATTCTAGAAGAAGTATGGTCAGGTAATCTTCTTGATTATTCTATTTTGAGAATATTTGGATGTCCTATATATGACCATGTGAATAATAGGAAGTTAGCCCCTAGAGTTGTCAAATGCATGTTTCTTGGATATGCATCTAAGTCTAAAGGATACCGCCTGTGGTGTCCTGAGTATAAGAAAGTCATTCAGAGTAGGGATGTAACTTTCAATGAGACTGCTATGTTATCTTCTGGAACGGATTCTGCTGTTCCTTCTACTGGTGTAGGTGATCAGGAGGATACCAGTAACAGTATGGAGATAGAAGTGGAGACCATTACAGCTCAAGATAGAGCTACTAATCAGCCCAACAGGGAGGCTCAGGTTACCGAACCTGGCACTATTAGTTCTGATCAGCCTCAGGTGGAGGTTGATCACTCTATAGCTCATGACCGTCTTCGGAGGGAGATCGGGAGGCCTACTCGTTACAATGATGATGAGGGACTGCTAGCATATACACTTTCAGTTGTAGAGGAGGTGCCTAAAGGTATGCAACCTTCAACCTATACTAAAGCAATCTCCTGTTCAAGTTCACCTAATTGGATCCTAGCTATGCAAGAGGAAATGGAGAGTCTGCAGAAGAATTGAGCTTGAGAACTGTGTGAGCTACCTAAAAGGCGGAGAGCCTTAACTGCCAAATGGATCTACAAGAGAAAAGAGAGCATTCCTGTAGCTGAAGATGTCAGGTGGAAAGCACGCCTGGTTGTTCGTGGTTGAAACTAAAAGGAAGGTATTGATTACAATGAGGTGTTTTCACCTGTTGTTAGACATACCTCCATTAGAGTGCTTCTTGCATTTGTTACCTTTGTTAAATCTGGAGCTGGAGTAGCTTGATGTGAAGACTGCGTTTCTTCATGGAGAGTTGGAGGAGGAGATCTATATGAAGCAACCTGAGGGTTTTGTTGTTCCTGGGAAGGAACAACTGGTTTGTAGATTGAAGAAGTCCTTGTATGGACTTAAGCATGGACTTAAGCAAACTCCTAGGCAGTGGTACATGAAGCCGATATGATAATTGTGTGTATTTTAGGCAATATTATGATGGTTCCTTTATTTACTTGTTGTTGTATGTTGATGATATGTTGATTGCCTCCAAGGATAAGTCCTTGATCAGTAAGTTGAAATCTCAACTCAGTAAGGAGTTTGAAATGAAGGACCTGGGTGCAGCAAAGAAGATTCTAGGCATGGAGATTTAGAGATATCGAAAAGCTGGTAAGTTGTACTTGTCTCAAGGACACTATCTTGAGAAAATACTAAGCGGATTTAATATGGGTAACTGTGAGGCCGTTTCTACTCCACTTACTGCACATTTCAGATTGTCTGCTGAGTATTGTCCACAATCTAAGGAGGACATTGATAGGATGTCTAATGTCCCTTATTCTAGTGTTGTTGGTAGTTTGATGTATGCTATGGTATGCACTAAGCCAGTCTTGTCACATGCTGTGAGTGTGGTAAGTAGATATACGCATAATCCTGGAAAGGATCATTGGGAAACTATGAAGTGGATTCTTCACTATGTGAAGGGTACTATTAATAAGGGGTTGGTATTTGATGGAAATAAAGCTGCTACATGTGATGTTACAGGCTTTGTTGATTCGGACTATGCTGGTGATCTTGATAGGAGAAGGTTCATATCTGGGTATATCTTCACTGTGTGTGCAGGTGCTATCTCTTGGAAAGCATCGCTTCAGTCTATTGCAGTTTTATCTACTACAAAAGCTGAGTATGTTGCTGCTACTGAAGGAGTGAAGGAAGCTACTTAGTTGAGGGCATTGTCACTGAGCTTGGAGTTCCATAGTCAGAGTGCAATCCCCTTGACTAAGAATGATGCCTACCATTCAAAGACCAAGCACATCAGTGTCAAGTATCTCTATGTCAGAGATACAGTTGCTGCAGGAGAAATAGTTGTGAGGAAGGTTCATTCTTCAGAGAATCCTGCAGATATGTTGACCTAGCCTCTCCCTATAGCTAAGCTCGAGCATTGCTTGGACTTAGGTGGCATTCACAGTATTTGAGCGCCCTTCGAGGGCATTGCCCCTTAGGGAGCATCACCCTTCGGGGTGCGGTGACGGTGGTAGAGAATTGGTAATTGGAAATTTCGGTCCAAGGTGGAGATTGTTGGGTTTCGTGGCCCAAAATCAAAGAAACGGTATGGTGGGACCATGTCAGATGACACAGGCATGTCAGGCCGAAGAAGCAATGACGAAAAAAAAGGTAGAGATTTGGCACGGGTGGACCGTGCCACCCAGCACAGTCGTGCCGCGTTCCTAGTTCGGGCGCGGGCTTTCTAGCGGCTAGGGTTTGTGTTTTGGTGTATAGCCTTCTTTGCGATTAGGGTTCTCCTCTAAGGGTTAAACTCTGAACTTCTAGACTCTATATAAAGAGTCATTGCCTAGGATCTGAAATCACCTCTGAGTTCCATAACCAAGTAAACACAAAACACATTGAGAGGTAGAGAGTGTTTTAAGAGAGATTACAAAAGAGATTGTAATCCTGTTGTTGGATCAAATCACTTGTTGTGATTGCGATCACTTTGTAGTCTCCCTGCTCATATAGTGGATTGATTATGCTCGTCGTCGTCCATGGTTTTTTCCTGCATTGGGTTTCCACGTAAATCTTGTGTGTTATTGTTTTGTTCTTGTTATTGTTCTATAAATTTCTGAATATCTGCTTCATCCTATCACTTCCGCAACTAAAGTCGCTCAATTTTACCTAACAAATCCAAAACGATTAGAGCTAAAATTATGGGCCAACTAGCTGATAATGGTAGGCCCCCTTCTCTATCTTCTACAATTGCTGCGAAATAGGCTAATTCAGTCAACCTATGTAACTTTTCCTGGGTCTAAATACACCGCAAGCCACAAGCCACAAGTCAACGACTTTTTTTAGTAATAACTACAACAATAATGGAGGAGGGGACCCAAGACTAAGGAGAGAAAAGCTTAGGCTCGATCCGAACCCACAACGTAAACGTAATAATAAGGCACAGAATTGTGGTAGCTGTACGTTCTTGTAATTTTTTAATATGCATTTACATTGCCAACCTGCTCTTTCTGCCAATTAAAAAATAAAAAAATTCCTAATTATTGAACAAGTTGTCTCTTCTAAGTTCTAAAACTTAATTTTGTTTAATTAGTGTCCTTTATATTCTATACCTACTAGCTATAATGCCTATCTTTTGTCCCTTTAAGCTTCTTCAATTCAATCCCCTTTTGTGTTTTTGACGCCTTTGCCTGCTTAATTAAGGTAACCCATTATTCATGAAAATGAAATGTTAATGACTGTAATAGAGGATTATTATCAAGGCCCAAGGATAGATTTGTCTAGTGGGTATGGATTATGGAAAGCAAGGACTTAATGACTTTCCATCATTGTTTAGAATATATAAATATCATCTATACATGTATACAAATTCATGAGATTATTATCACTTCAAGGTAGACAATATGCTGCCGTCTCATAATTAATTTAATACGGCTAATTTCTTCTTTCTTTTTTGTATTTACGAGAAAATTATTAATGTCTCCAATGACGGAGATATTTTTAGCTCCACCATTGCCAATCGCGTCACTTGATTACATTTAGTGTTTGCTTGTACTTCCTGAATTTTGTTTTAATTTTCTCCAAAAAGGGGGGAAAAATCGCTCTCGAACCTTTCATTAATGTAAAGTCATTAGATGCCTTCCAATTTCATTAGGTCATTGATGCCTAGCTAGTAAGAGTATGATTAATTCATCTATTTGATTCCATGGACAGTATAAATCCATCTTTAAACCTTCAACCATACATCAATTCTTTAACGGTTTTTTCCCTTTTTGTTGAAATAGTTCGTGAATACAGATCCTTTATGAAAGAGAGGTTTTAAGTTCGAATATTGACAACCTCTCTCTCTCTCTCCATATATATAGATTAATAATCACACAAATTGAAGGGTAAGAAATTAATGCAACTTTCACCCCTTAAGCTGAAAGAGTATGTGAAGGTCTCTTAAATTCACCATAGTTTATAACATAAGTAGGATTTTGTGCAGTATTGGCAAGTACTTGGAGAAATAGCAGTGTAGATGACGGTAGTAGTGGTAGGATTTTTTCCCCTTATTATTTTGGCTATCTCATAATTTTAGACTTTTAATTATACTTTATATGATCTGATAAAAACAGCATCAAGGACCTACCATTGTTGGCAAAAACCATAAAAACAAAATAGAGTTTCTTTTCTTTTGACTTTTGATATTTCTGATACACAAGTTTTTTTAATTGATGATGTTGAACCAATCATGCGTAAGGTTTTGATGAGAAAAACCAAAATGTACAAGTCAATATGCTATTATGCTATGCTTGAGTAGTGTGCTAGAATTATGTGTTGAGACAGGTTGCTAACACCCTGGAGAACAGTTCAAAGAAGCATGGAACATCGAAGTGTATGTATATGCACGACATCAAGGAGGTCAAAGGATCACAAGAGTCTTAGAGTTAATTACTGGTTGTATTCATCTAGATTCTTGTTAATATGTCAATTAGAAGATCTTGACTTAACACTCACCTTGAATGAATTTCTTGCGCTAACTCAGAACACTGCTCAGAACAGTTTGAGCAATCAGGTCTGCAGTGTTCTGAGGGCAACGTATAAAACTTTTCAAGTGTTTTTATACTGTCAAAATTTCTAACATATTTAGGATTGATTTTATGATAAAATTTTGTCTTACAAGGAGTCCTTCACTGAATAAATTTGGGTTTCCTAGAAAGATATTTTCAAAAGATTCTATCTTATATTTTAAGATATGATTTCTTAAAAAGATATTGTTGAGAAATTTAATTCTTATTAGATGCTGAGTATTTCTGGGAGCTATTACAAAAATCAAATACCTTTTGTGAATATAAAATCTCTTACCTCCCAACACTATCTTCACGGTTTTTCAAGGCTAAAAATTGAGTTTTTGTGAGCTTATTTTTCTGAGTGAAAAACCTTCAAGGAGTGTGATGATTTGAGTTGTTTCTATTGGCATAATAGGGATTGTAATTGTACCTTACATTCAGCTTGGTTAGAAGCATTTAACGTAAGGTGTTTTTTCTATTCTTTTTTGTCATCAGTGAAGTTTAAAGTGTGTCCAAGTCTTGAGAAACATTGGACATGTTGGGTGACTAGCTCTTAGGTGGAGATTAGTTACGTGTGTATGTAACGAGGGTCTCGGGGGAGACTAAGTTACGTGGGTGACGTAGTCACGAGTGTTACAAAGTGTAACGAATTTGGTCCGTGTTAGTGAAAGTCTTTGCTGAAATCCTACTGAGGTAGGTCGTGGTTTTTACACCTCAATTGGGTCAGAGATGGTTTTCCACGTAAAAATATTGTGTCTTCTTTATTTCTACATTCTGTTTTGCTTCTGCCTCACAGTAAACATCTCTCCAACTAGTTCTCACGAGTGTTCTGAAACAAAACGAAAAAGTTGGAAGAAACAATTCATACCCCCTCTTGTGTCCTTGTGAGCCTTGAATTCTAACAGATGACTACATTAAAATAATCAATCCATAGTATGTTGCACCTTATTGCAGTTGTTAGATTGTAGTATTTAAAGTACAATAAATTGGACTCCTTACAGTATAACAAGGCTTAGTCAAAGATATATAATTAATCTTCAGTTTCCTAGAGAATTTAAGAAAAAACTACCCTAGGTCCGAAAGCATGATATTTAGGGCTTAGGTAAACCTAATCGAAAAAAAAAGTTTTAAATTTGAAAAATAGTGAGACTTAGATGAGTGGATTTATAATACAATGTACACGAGAGAGCATAATCTAATTCGCACTGGGGATGCACATTGTCCTTGGACTTATGGATGGATTGACGGATTGAGCAATACTATTACGTGCTATCAAAAAAAAAGCATAAAAATTATATCACCTTGTTGTAGTTAGGAAGTTTATTTGCTAGAAATGTTGCCAATCATATCTGAGAAAAAATTGGTGTGTCGTACATATATAATTTTTAAGAGTAAATGACCTTCGAATATCTACTTTCTTGGTTCGTACGACTATCACTAGTGTCAGCGTCATTATTAATTATCGTTGTGTACATCACAGATGAATTGCATTACCGTCTTTCTCTTTGCAATGGTAGGAAACATACAAGAATTATTGATGTGTTGAATCTTGATGATAAGATATATAAGGGCATTGTGGCACCAAGTGGACAACTAGACAAGCACTAATATCTTTGAATATTTTGCAAAAATACAAGGAAAATGCAAATCAAAGTATCTATTTTCTAAGATCAAATCTTTGGACAACTTGTCAAATGTTAACTTCCCACATTTTTTTCTTTGGAGAACAGTAAGTGAGGGTTTGTTTTACATTGAAGATTTAACAGGCATAGAACATGTCTATAAAGCTAATAAGTTACTCCACTCATTGCTATGATTTTGCGTTGGAACCTTATTAGATTTGTATTGATGACTCATTTGTTTATGACTCAATGTTACGTTAAAATCGTTACCGTAAGCGCATGATCCGACAAGTACGGGTTGTGTCTACAGGGAACTTATTTTCAATTACCAGAACTAGTCTATCTACTCAATCTAGGCAAAGCAATTTCAAAGGTTTGGCTAATAATTAACGAATAGAAAAATCAGAATATTAAAACACCTGGGTTGGAATTTAACATCACAATAACATCGATGAGTCAATTATTAACCCCAACAAATACATCTAAGAATTGTGTTATGAGTGGATATATTGCCAATTGAATCCATCTTCTCCCTTTCTCAAAGGTCGAAGACTAATCCTAAAACTGGAGTCACCTATTTTCATAGGACTAAAAGTTGAAGGATTACAAGATTTGCAATCTCTAATCCCAATTAGAACTTCAATTATTTTCATGTCAAAATCCTAGTTGTCTACTAAGTCACACTAGGTAAAGGTTTCGTCTCTCAACGCTCCTCTAAACCCGAATAATAACAGATGAACGCTCTTTTGAGCAATTCATCAAACACATGGTACGCAAAGTAGAAATCATAAACACAAAACATGGGGTTCGGGCCTAAATCATGATCCAACTACATAATTGGCGTTAATTCCAATCTAAGTTGGGAGATTAGCTAGACATCATCTTAAAATCAAACAACATAATTCCAGGAGTCACAAGCATAATTCACACAAAACCTTAAAAGCAATAACAAAAGAAAGAAAGAGATTCAAGAAACAAACGTGAATCAAACTGAAGCGTAATCGTTGAACAATCTTGAATCTACACCAAATTGCAAAAGCAACTCACTAAAAGTCTCCCCTACAAACCCTAGGAATCTCCCTCAAAACTCCTCTCCAAGGAAAAGAACAAAGTGCCCCAAAAACTACCCCGAAAAATAATTTAAGTCGCATGACAGCGGGCCGGCGCACAGTCGTGCCTCGACGCACGGCCATGCGTGTGGTCGTGTCGCCCGTGCACAGTTTCAGCCTTCATTGCATGACCGTGCCTATCCTGTTGCCCATCCGTGCCCTTTTCTTCTTAGCTTGCCTTCGTTCCCAGGTCTTCGTTCGACCTCTATTCTCCTTGTAATCCATCCTTAAAGTTCCCCTTTTTGTCAAAATCCGAAGATTTCTCCTGAAAGCAAGATAAATCACTTATAAGCACAGTTGAATCAAATAAAGTAAATTTGACCCTTTTCTCCTCTAGATTTAACATAAAAACATTGAGAAACGGGGGTCAAATAAGAGCTAAAATAGGGTCAAAATAGAGGAGCAATTCTGGAATAGCACAAATCTATTACTAACCTACAAGTTATGGATGCTTTTTATTGTTAATTAAAGTCCATATAATTATACTTTATATGATATGATAAAAACAACACAAGGACCTAAAAACCCATGAAAACAAAATATAGCTTCTTTTTCTTTTGACTTTTGATGTTTCTAATATACAAGATTTTTTAATTGATGATTACATTAAAATAATCAATCTATAGTATGTTGCACCTTATTGCAGTTGGTAGATTGTAGTATTTAAAGTACAATAAATTGGACTCCTTATAGTATAACTAGGCTTAGTCAAAGATATATAATTAATCTTCAGTTCCCTGGAGAATTTCAGAAAAAACTACCCTAGGTTCGAAAGCATGATATGTAGGGCTCAAGTGAAACTAATCGAAAAAATAAGGTTTAAATTTGAAAAATAGTGAGACTTAAATGAGTGGATTTATAATACATTATACACGAGAGAGTATAATCTAATTCGCACTCGGGATGCAATTTATCCTTGGGCTTATGGATGGATTGACGGATTGAGCAATACTATTACGTGCTATCAAAAAAAAAAAAAACCGCATAAAATTATATCACCTTGTTGCAGTGAGAAAGTTGATTTGCTAGAATTGTTGTCAATCGTATCTGAGAAAAAATTGGTTTGTCATACATATATAATTTTTAAGAGTACATGACCTTCGAACATCTTATTTCTTGATTGGTATGACTTTCATTAGTGTTAGTATCATTATTAATTATCTTTGTTGTAAATCACATGTAACGCCCCAAATTAAACATGTTTCACTGTTTATATTCTCCTTAATAAATCACTCAATTGTAATATGATAAATCTAATGATAGGGGCCTTACCGTCGTCCCAAAGGACAAGGCTTGAAGTATGTGTCCTGGAATAACATAGTTAAGCATAACCTCAACCATAGACATTCACATATGATCATCCATTCACAATCAAGTGTTAACCAATATAAGGTTTATAAACCATAGTAAGACAATTCACCATGTAATCTACATCCTCATACATCGAAGAATTCAAAATACAGCTTTAAAGTATGCATATACTGTATCACCGCTTATTCATACAGATTTCCTTGCTCAACTTATTCTCTTCCGCTGCGTTGCTAGCATGAGAGCAATTCTCTAAGCATCTGCCTAAAACAAAACATGAAAAACATTTCGAACTGTGAGCCAAAACTCAGTACATACATTCCTAAATTGTTAAATGATCATTGAAACAATGATTGGGCCCCCTTTGCAATTCATTTTAAGTTAAAACAGTGAATGCGGTGATTGTAAAATTGCATTGCTAGTTATTATTTGATAGTGAACCCCTTGATACTGTTACGATCCATGGATAGGTGTACACCTGCCAAGCCGATTGGGGACCTGACCTGAAGCCGCGCGGGTAACTGAAGGGCGAATGCCCTATAGATAATAACTGACGGGATCACTAATTAACTAATAAATCACTGTGTAAACTGATTCATTGATGTATTTACCAAAACATGATAACATTGATAAATACACTCTGATTTCTAAAGATACAGGCAATGGACGTACCTGAAGTTTTTAAAATGATATTTCACTTGATAATACTTATGCACAATGAAAACGATAGACTAGGCCCTATTTTTGTTTAAGAAATGTAATTATAGATAAATGTAGTTAGTAAACTATGTTCACTGACATAATTTATGACTTTAATGGAAATTGATTAATTAAAAGGTTTCTACAATTCCAATGATTCAATATACGGCAAGTTAAACCAAGATGATCTGAAAAATAAATCAGTTAGAGTTATTGAACTTGAAAGACAACAAATTGAAACAAAATAGATCACATTGGAATGATTGAGCTGATAATAAAAAGATTTCAATTGAAATGAACGAAATATGAGTTTCTGATGTTTTTGAAATGAACAATGGAAAGTATAATGCTTCTGAAATAGATAATAGAAGGTTTAATACTTCTGAAATGGATGACAAATGGTTTAATGCCATAAGGGGTGCTGTGAGGTTCATGTTAGCTCATACAACACCCTAAGTTGGTCCAAAGGACACTAATTTTGAGTTATTACTCTGCTCACTTCCCAAATTTCATTTTCATACTTACTTAACTCAGTTTTCAAACCCAAGTAAGCTTCTATACATAATCAAACTTGTTGAACTCACTACACTTTGTAATTTCCTTGCAATATCCATACTTATATAGAAACTTATGAAAATATTTCCAAATGTCACAATTTCTGTATTCACTCATATTACCGTTTGATGGTCTGCATTAGAAAATCCATATCTTTCACTCTCGACCTCCAAATAAGATGTAAAATCCAAATACGAAAAGCTCATAATGTCCACTAAAACTTTTATTTAGGATAAAAAGCATGATTCACATAGTAAGGTCCCTGAAATTAGGGTAGAACACAGACGTGTACAATTTCAGTTCAATCTACGCAATCGTAGCAAAATGGCCATAACTTTTCCCATAGAACTCGGATTAAGACGATTCAAAAAAAATGTGAAATCTAACTCATTGATCTATCCACACACCAAAAATCACAAATTTTCAATGAGCCAATCAATACCAATGTTTTTTCGTAAAGTCCACTGTTCAAAACTGCTCCCAGTTTCGATGTATTCTACGTAGTCTTCAGTAAAGTGACCATAACTTTGTCTACACAACTCGAAATTAAGTAATTCCAAAACCTATTGAAAGCTAACTCATCAGGCTATCACTACACTAAAAATACAATTTTTCGATGTGCCAAATAGTACCAGTTAATTCCTGAAGTGGCCCCTATTTCAGGTCCGTTTCTCGGCTTTAACTCACATATTTTCAATCTTTTTTTCACATAACCACCCACTAAAATCACTCCTTAACTCATCTAAATCAAAATAAACATATTGATATCCATTACCAACACCAAAGATCACAAAACCTCATTTAAAACAATCAAAATCCATCATCACGACCTAAACTTGCATGATCATGAACAACTTTAATCATTACTTGCTTTCAAGCATAATCAACAACCAAAATGTCAAAATAACACTTGATTGCATCAGAACAACATGATTTATGATCAAAACTAACATAAAACCAAGAATATACAAAGTTGGATTTAAAGATGACTTCACTTAAGCTTGAATATAAGAAGATGTGAAGGAGGTATTGTGTTTGGTGTTAGTGGTGGTTAAGGGGGTGGCAGTTGGTGGTGCTGTGGTGGTGGGGCTAGCCGGCAGCAGCCCTGGCTGGTGGCAGAAGGTGGCGGCAGCAACTAGGGGGAGGGTGATGCCGTGGAGGTGGAGAAGATGAAGAAGAAATGGAGAAGAAGAAAAGACTTTGTGTTTTGCTTGCTTGGTTGTAAATTTTTTTTTTGCCTTATCTAAGTATGTGGTTGATATTTTAGCTCCCAAAACTAGCTCTTGGTGATTATGATTATATATAAATAATAATAATTAGCTAAATCAAGTGTATAAGCATATTGGGCTTCAAGTTGGGCCCAAATGAATTGGGCTCGAAGATAAAGCACTTCGTTGCGGTAATATTTTTGCATAGCTTGCAATTATATCTTTTTTTTTGTGTGATGTTATGAAAAATAATTTAATCTTTTAAAACATAATTATTGAGGCATACTATCAATTTTCTTGAAATTAGTACGGTAAATGAAACTTGAATTGCAAAGTGGGACCCAAAATTAAATTCTCCCAACCGGGATGATTAAATGAGGAAAATAAATGTGAAAAATTAATAACATGGCTTAATTAGATAAATAAACATGATTTAGGGTTGGGCTATTACATCACATATGAATTGCATTAGTGTCTTTCTCTTTGCAATGGTATGAAACATACAAGAATTATTGATGTGTTGAAAGTCTTGACGATAAGATATATAAGGTTATTGTCACACCAAGTGGACATCTAGAACAAGCACTGGTATCTTTGAATATTTTGGAAAAATACAAGGAAAATGCGAATCAAAGTATCTATTTTCTAAGATCAAATCTTTGGAGAATTTGTCAAATGTTAACTTCCACATTTTTTCCTATTGGAGAATAGTAAGTGAGGGTGTGTTTTACATTGAAGATTTAACAAGCATAGAACATGTTTATAAAGCTAAAAAGTTACTCCCCTCATTGTTATGATTTTGCGTTGGAACCTTATTAGATTTGTATTGATGACTCATTTGTTTATGACTCAATTTATATAAAATTTAGCATGATATCATAGCCAGCTTGCTCGATTTTGGATTTGCTACCGTCCCCAGTATGTTTAATTGTGTACACATATTGTTCCTTGTTAGTAAATGGATGTTGTTAGAGTATAAACCTAATCATGGGCTTCCAACTATTAGCTTAAACTTTTGGTTGAAATGACTCTTGAACATGGTATCAGAGCCTTTCTGACCGAGGGGCTTCGAGTTCGAGTCTTAGCAACCTCCATATTGATTAATTGTGCAAGATAGGGGGAGTCTTTACAACATCTACGCTTCAAACCCAAAGGGCGTTAACGTGAGGAGGGGTGTTAGAGTATGAACTAATTCCTGGGCCTTCAACCATGAGTTTCACAACAAAAAAATGTCCAAATAAAGACGGAATCAGCGACATGAAAAGACTAAACAGCGATGGAATTTTGATTTCAACGACGGAATCGGTGACAAAAAAAGGTTGTCAGATTTTCGCTTGTCGTTGAGTACGCGGCGACGGAATTTTATAATTCTGTCGCCATTAACAACGGATTCAGCGGCGGCCTGTGTGACAAACCCTGTTTTGGAGGCCAAAAGATTGGCGAGGAAGTCAGCGACGAAATGTAATTTCCATCGCTAGTAGAGAAAATTCCGTTCCGTCGCTGACTTTTGCTCTGCCAAAAAAAAAAAGAAATTCTCCTGTCCCGTCGCCAGTGCATCGCTAAGTTTCTAATTTTTTTAAATAACAACACTTGTTTTTTATCGTATCCTTTACTACATACATTTCAATCCCTACAAGAAATTTATAAGCACTACAACATTCCGTCCAGTTAGAGATCGAAGCTTTTCGGTCTCTAAATAGAAAAAATTGGTCTCTATTTAATTTTAGAGACCGAACAAAGACCGAAAACCATCGGTCTCTAAATCTTTGGTAGCAATTCAAATTTGGTGACCAATTTTACACATAATGGTCTCTACTTAAGACCAAATTTTTTTGGTCTCAATTAGAGACCAAATAGCTCGGTCTCTACCAGAGACCAAGTTTGACCGCTCTCTAACTAAGACCAAGTTTACTAGTCTCTATTAGAGACCAACGTAGACCGGTCTCTAATTGAGACCATTATTTTTGGTCTCAGTTAGAGGCCAATCTATTTAGTCTCTGTCTGAGATCAAAAATAATGGTCTCAATTTGAGATCGAAATTGACAGTCTCCACTAGAGACCGAAGAAGATCAGTCTCTAATAGAGACCACTACTTTCGGTCTCAACTGGAGACCGAATTTGAAGTGGGTCTCCAGCACAGGGTAATGTCCATGTCTAGCTACATTGGAGACCGAACTTCAATTTCAATCTCAAACAGAGACCGAAATTTCAATTTCGGTCAAAATTTCGGTCTCTAATCTGCCCATATTTTTTGCTATATACATTCCATTTATTTCAACATACCACCTCAATGTTCGGGCCGTAGTTCACAGTCGAAATTGCACCGAAATATCCACAATTTCGCATTCCATGAATACAACAGTTACAAGGTTCAACAGTTATCACACACGAAGTTCAAAGCCCAATGTTGCACATTACAGTTATCATACACATCTCAACTAAGTTGAGGGGTACAACCACACATACCTACATCTATGACGACGCTTGCAAGTTGTCCGCACGGGTGGGGTGGCCAAGAAGCGCCGAGAAGCTATCAAACCGAGCATTCAGCTCCAGCAGCCCAATTCGTTACTCATCCAGCTGCTTCCTTGTAGCTTCTAACTCCTTTCTAGTACTAGTCAACTCCTCCCTAGTAGTCCTCAACTCCTCCTCTGTCGAATGCAACCGAGATTGAGTCGTCTCAGCTCATTCTGTGTTGCTTGCAATTGATCCTGGAGCTGGGTTACTACCGGGGAGGAGCATGCCGAAGAGCCACGCCGCCTTGAAGTGGTCGGTCTCTCAAACATGGTGGGACCCTCTCTGCCAAGGCCGTAGATAGTGCCCTTGTCAGTCCAGCCACCACTTGCCTTGAAGAACAAGCGATCATCAGCTGCTAAACCGACTTGCACATCAGTTCCTACTTTCAGTTGTTCATAATTTTCCCGCACCATTGGAATGAGTTGAAAAGGTCAAACAGGAAGCGTGTGTATACAATTCAGTCGTCTACCTTCAACAAGTACTGCTACAGTACTTACATAGACACTCTGGGCGTACGCGTCACACCAAATCCGCTGACCACTCTCATCAACCTTTGAATGAGTGGTAGCAAACAGCTCCGCCGCCGAAGGTCTTCTTCCCAGTTGCTTCGTCTGTCATATACACATATATCTTTCCACATTAGCAACCTTCCAAAGTTAAAACACTGTATTCTAGGGAAGTAGTTAACATTTTCATACCAGTCTCTCAGCCCACATTATCGCTGATATTGACCCCTGGATGTGCCCAATCTTAGCCTTGGGTCCCTCTATCTTATTCCTCTTGTTCCGCTCCGACCGCTTCTTGAATTCCTCATCAGTTTCCCTCTTTGTCTGCAACGATGTGTGAAGATCATCCGTCATCCAAGAAATGATCTTATTCGGAGGTTCATTCGCGGCCTTGTGCACTATATCCGTTAGTCGTACACGCACCTTTTGTTGCCATTCTCTTCTGACCAGGTCCTCATGCTCGGGATCCCATGTGAATCGTTCCTGCACGTATAACACAAAAAAGTATAACATCATTTGATTGCATTGTATTAGTGAACACCATAACTCATAAGTTGCAATGAACCTCATAATACGTAGTCACGTTCTAAACGGACTACAGGAAAATATAAAACACAAACACTACTAAAAATTCATTACGCTTTCGTTAGTTATATTTCTAGGAAGAAACGGACAAAGTTTTCCCTAAAAACTGATCAGATCCTGAGCTTTTGAAGCCATACATTTCCACCCTGCACAAAGTAGAATTACAAAAGCCTGTTGCATGCTTATCGGGCCACACGCCCGGAGTACACCAAGTATACATCTCAACGGATCACACATCCGGAGTATTGGAGTTGACATCCTAAGAAACAAGGAAAGAGAAATCAATTTGGGGGGGTCATCTGCGGGGAGGGGTTGCGTACATATATATGTTCACACACACATACACACATACATAAATCTATATACATATATATGTATACATATATGTATACATATATGTATGTATATATATATGTATATATATACATATATGTATGTATGTGTGTGAGTGTGTGTGTGTGTGTGTGTGTGTGTGTGTATAGACACACCCACCCACCCACACACACACACACACACATATATATATATATATATATATATGGAAAGAAACAGACAGAATTTCGCCTATAAATTGACCACATCCTGGGCTTTTGAAGCCATACATATGTGCTTTTGAAGCCATACATTTTCTCCCTGCACAAAATAGAATTACAAAAGACCGTTGCATGCTCATCGGGCCACATGCCCGGAATACACCAAGTATACATCTCAACAGATCACACATCCGGAGTATTGGGGTTTACATCCTAAAAACAAAATGCAATCGAAATCAATGTGGGGGGGGTTGCGACAAGCATGTACATGTTCAATGCAATAGCTTGCTTGAAAAATGAAGGCAGCTTTGAAGATGCAATGCAGTAATTGGTGGTATAAAAAGAAAAATATTGCCTGGATAATATATGTACTTAGTAGTCTAATGAAGGCCTAGTAGAATTTTTTTTTTTTAAAAAAAAGAAAGAAAGAAAGAAAGAAAGAAAGAAACAGAAACGCCCAAGACATAGGTTGTCTTCTAAAGGTACCGCCAACTACAAGAAATGAATTGTAAATACCAAATACCTATGTCCTCTTGCGCAGGAGAATCGAGCAGGATATCAGAATCAGAAGGAAGCAACGGTGAACCATGATAATTTCCCAAGGGTCCAAGATCTGCATAAAATGAAAAGGATAAGCACCACCATCATGCAAATGGGGGGAAAAATTGGGCTCAACTATAGTTACAAACATCACCAAGCAGCGTGGATCATGCCAAAGTAGGGAAAACTAATTCAAAAGGTGTCAGAGATGTCCATGAAGAATTATTCCAAGTAATTTTGGGAACAGTAAAAAGGTGCTGTAAGCCCGGAACTAATGTAGAGGGATGAGCAACGTGAACAGAAACAACTTTGCATGAAATTATTTCAGACTGATAATGCTTTTAACTTGACTATGTTCAATGATACATTTATTTCAAGGATCTCATGACAGTATACGTAACCTACAGTTGGAATTAT
The DNA here is from genome assembly GCA_017589665.1 of Selenicereus undatus. Classification (NCBI taxonomy): domain Eukaryota; kingdom Viridiplantae; phylum Streptophyta; class Magnoliopsida; order Caryophyllales; family Cactaceae; genus Selenicereus; species Selenicereus undatus. Next base: position 4,498,813 of record JACYFF010031958.1, on the reverse strand, counting down.
ATCTTTCTTTCGGGGGGGGATCATAGTTTCCATCCATAATTTTCTATGGCATGCTATATCTTCTTTCAGCTTTAGGTAAACATATTCAACACACAGGAAGTATATTTAGCATAAGTAGGAAAGAAAGTATATGCTCACCTCCCAGGTCAGATAAGTCTGCCGTTAAATCAGAGAGACTGAAATTCCAAAGAATCCTAGTGAAAGACCTGAGAGAATCATTAGGGTTTCCAGCCACTCCATCTGACGGAAGTTGCAATCCAATTGAACTTCCCACATCAGATTGAAATGCATCTAGTCCAGAAGTGTCCACGCCCCTTGCACAAATTTCTGAAGCAGTGAAGGGGAAATGACCATTGGATGCCACTAAAGCAGGGCTAATGGGCATAGCTGACACAGAAGGCATGCCACCATTTGGCGGAATCACAGGTGCAACATCCATAGGACTGCTTTCCATCACCATACTGGATATAAGACAAGATCATGTAAGTAAAACTTCTGATTTCATAACAATGGGACATTATGAATTCTGATTACCACCCAGTATCCAATACTTTCCGGCTAACACAAGAGCACTTTCCGTAAAGGCTATTACTTATCCAGGAGCTGAAGGCTTAATAGTCCTTTATCAACACATTAATACACAATAACTGATTATGGGAAAATCCTTCTGACTAACGACCAAGGTCGAAGTGACATAATACCAATAAAAACAAAGACATCTCGTAATAAGAATCAGAATACGCAACAGAAAGGAATACACACAGCCTAGCAGCCCAATCAAGGAGATGAAAAGTTGAGAATAGACAACGATACCTGTTTTCTAGAATCACAAACCCACGGTATCAATTTCGTCATGAACTTGACCACATTGCATGAGTGCACAAAAATAAATGAGCTCAACTTTACCCCATGACTCCCAGATGATAATTGATTAAGGAAAATCATAGAAACAAACCGCACAACTGGAATATAATCACCATTTATTTTCCCCAGAAATTGTTACATTTTCAGCAAATAATAGTAGTTGAGAGAGGCATATGAACAAATTGAGATAGTATACTGAAGTTGTAAGTAAAGCAAGCAGAGTAAGTTATGATTAAAGAGGAGAGGCTCACTCATTTCCAGAGTTCATTTTCATGGGTTGAAAATTTCTGGGTGCTGGGACACCATTTACCGCATGACAGTTGGATATTCTATGGTTCATAGAATCAAGATGAGGTTGACCAGTAGCCGGAATTGGTGGTGGTTGTAAAACAGGGTATCCCATAGGCAAATTGTTAACTACAGCACAGACTACAGCACAGACAATTAGTAACTTATAAGACAAAATATTAATGAAAAAACTAGAATAATATCATCAAATTAGAGAGCATAGAAAGTGATTCCTAACAATTATCAGAAACTTCAGGCACTACGACCATCTCATAATTCAAAGGAGGCTTTCTGTAAGTTCAATAATAATACTCATTTTGCAGTCACACTTGGAGCTTTAGGAAGCTTGAACTCTAGCCTCTAGGCAACCTCATCCAGTCATCCCTAACAACAGATAAAATGTTTCTAGAAGATATTCAGAAGAAACCAATGAACAAAGACAGCAAAGCAGCAATCAAAGTTAAATGAAGCAATAATATGTT
>JACYFF010031958.1:4485042-4496779 GCA_017589665.1 Selenicereus undatus | reverse complement strand
TATATATATATGTATGTATGTATGTATGTATGTATACATACATATGTATGTATGTGTGTGTGTGTGTGTGTGTGTGTGTGTATGTGTGTGTGTGTGTGTGTGTGTGTGTATGTATGTATTAAAATGAGCAACAAGAGAAACATCAAAGGCTGTAATTATTTTCGGTTTGAGCAAAATATGGTGATCGATCACCGAAGACTGAAGTATATATGCATGCCTTGTGCTTCGTTTATGATCCTCCACTGTTACACACATTTTTCTCTATTTTCGTCTTTAATTCCTTTTCCTTCTACTTAACTAATCATGCTCTTTTAACGTTGGCTTTTGGTTTTTTTTTTTGGTGTATTTTCAATAAATCCCAACTGAAGCAAAACATGTCAAAGTACAAGCTTCACACAACATATTTAACTATATGTGACAACATATTTAGCTAAAACATGTCATAGTTTTTCTAAATGCACCAATTAATTAATTAAGTCATAGGCCTTGTACCTCTTACTAGCAAAGTCACAGTTAAGTAGTGGAAGTCAACAGTAACAGTTCAGGGTCTGGGTCCTCTTCCTGGTAGCCTTGCGAGAAACACACAAGTGAGGCATTTTATCGAACACATGGCGTGCAAGTCACAGTGAGTAAGCAAATCAAGCTACACCTCAATTCGGAGCAAATCACAGGGATGGGGAAGCAAAGGAATGCCAAAAACAACCCTAGAATCCTCAAATCCACCCCTCAATTCGGAGCTAGCTACACCAAAAGGAGTAAAGACCCACGAATTGGAGGAGAACAACCAGAATGCGGCATCAGCAGAGGCGATTGAGATGGGAGCCATACCTTGGTGGTTGCCGGGGCTTCGAAGCAGCGACCGAAGGACCGAGCAGCAACCAAGCGCTGTGAGAGGAGAAAGTCAGTGAGTGAGTGAGAGAGTGGAAGGTTGAAAGAGGAAGCCGGTGGAGTGAGTGAGGGAGGTTGTGTGCTGGGAGCAGGGAGCACGAAGGAAAGCGAATTGGTGGAGTTTGAGTGAGGAGTGCCCGCGAAATGGTGGAGTTTGAGTGAGCAGGGAGCGCTCTGATTTTCCCCCAAAGGCAGAGACCGGCTGTTGTGGTCTCTAGTGAGACCGAGCCATTTTGGTCTCAGTTGGAGACCGAGATGCATAGGCGGTCTCTAAATCTGAGACCAAAAATGGTTTTGGTCTTTAAGGGAGACCAATTATGGTGTTCGATTTCAAAATTGGAGACCAAAATTATATTTAGTCTCCAATAGTTGAGACCAAAAGTTTCATTGGTCTCAAGTAGAGACCAAATTTTTTGTTCGGTCTCTAAATCTGAGACCGAATAAGTTGCACGGAATCAAACCGAGTCTGAAAATTTTGCCATTGCTACTTGTTATTGGAGACCGAAAATGTAATTGGTCTCTGGTTTGATTGTAATTTGAAACCAAAACATTTGGTCTCCAAAATTATTTACAAACCATTATATTTTTCAGTCTCCGAAATCACTAGACCCTTCCCGAAAAATAAAACAGACTTGGAGTCCCACCTGTAAAATTAGAAACCAAAATTCTTTTGGTCTCTAAAGCGGAAACCGAAAACCATTTCGGTCTCTACTGAATCTAAATCCGAGACCAATTTTTTTTTCATGGTCTCCAAGTGTATCCAATATTACAATTGGTCTCCAAAATCTGAGATCGAAAATCATGTTGGTCTCCAATTGAAACCGTATACTGATTTCGGTCTCCAAAATCTGAGACCGAAAAGCATGTTGGTCTCCAATTGAGACCGTATACAGATTTCGGTCTCCAAAATCGGAGACCGAAATTTGTATTGGTCTCAAGTGGAGACCATATAGTAATTTTCGGTCTCTAAATTGATTTTAATTTGACACCAGAGTTTTCGGTCTCTAAATTCGGTTTCCAAATTTAATTAGAGACCAATTTTGGTTTCGGTCTCTAAACTTCAGTCTCAATTGGACCGGATTCTTGTAGTGAAGGAGTATTCACTCCATCAACATTTAATGGTTTCGAATATGACTTCATTCGAAGTGTTCTCAACAATTTCAAGCCACACAAAGGTGGAATATCACATTCAAAGCAACACTTCTAACCAAGAGTTTTCAGTTCACAAAATACAAGTCCCAAACAATGTGTATACATATCACAAACTACAAATCCAGACAAATCAGAAGTTGCTAGTAATTAAAAGTAAAGTTATGTTTACAGAAGATGGAGAAGCAAGCGCCAAGGGGAGGGGAATGAACTCAGTACCAAGGAGAGGGGAAGCAAGCAGCAAGAGGCGTACTCCATGAAGAACAAAGCAGGAGAGCCACCAACTGGGGGGAAAACTGCAACCAACTGAATCACCAAGGTGAGGATCATCATCTTCCTCTTTCTCATCCTCATCCTCATCCTCATCCTTATCCTCATCCTCATTTTGTTGTGAATGATGAGTAAAGGTTGACTGAGATTCCGAGCCAGAAGCTTGTTGTATTTGGAAGAAAGCTTGCAGGCGCTGATCGATGCTCATCATTTGTTGGCTCAGTTGTTGGTTGCTTTGGGTGAGCAATTTGTTAGATTCTTCCAGTTGCTTATATTTCTCCATTAGCAACTGGTAACTTTGAACTTGTGAAATTAGCTTACCCTCCAAGTTGGTTACTACAACCCTTAAGTCATTGAGCTCTTGTTGCGATGACATATAACTGGTACCTATTGACAAGCATTTAAGTGAAGTACGCATTAGTATTACAATTAAGTAGACTTATCGTATAACCATGTTCATTGAAACTTTACTATGACAATTGTACCGACTCTTTGAGTGGGACTAAATTAACCGGATTCCCTAATGTTGACAGCCTCATCATCAATGCCATAAATACGACCCTTTTTATTCTTGTATGTCTTCACCCACAACTCATTTGGGTTTGGAAGTGGCTGGTTTGGATCTTGAAAAGTGTTATCCACGGTCCCTTAATAGTTGATTACATTTTGAAATTCACGTTCAAAGGATTCCTACAATATCACATTGCTAAGGTTCTATTTCCCTATGACTTATCCACAATCAATACCCTTTCACAAAACCCTTCTACATAAGGTGCATCTTGATCCCATCGAGTGTCAAGTACACCCTATTTCTGCATTTAGCACAAGACATCTATGCTTTTTCCTGTTTAAAAACTTTATTTGTCTACGTCAAATTCATCGAATTGGTTTACTCATTCTAGAAATTCTTACGTATAACCACTACGATCAGATAGTAATTTATTATACATCCACCTATGATGTGGAGGACCACCCATATTCTGCTCAAATAACAATAACCACATAAGTTATTGGATAAGAATTAATTTTGATTAAAATTATAATAATTACATAAATTACACAATTATATATTAGATATGTTTACTTATAAATTTCTACAAATATACTTATATTCTTACGAATTTCAAAAAATCAATAATTCATACAAAGCTGAGCGCTTTATTCCACCAACATATCAAATTTCAACTTAAATTTACCAAATATAAGCCTAAATTACATTGGGTAAAATTTTCAGACAAATTAGGGCTATAACTTCATACGAACATCACATTTGAACAAATTTATAAACTAAAGCATTTCATTCCATCAACATATCAAATTTGAACTTCACATTATCAAACCTAAATCCTAAATTGCATTGAGTAAAATCTTCAACAAAATTAGAGTAATAACCTTATACAAATATCACATTTCAACAACATTATCAATTAAAGCATTTCATTCCACCAACATATCAAAATTTAACTTCAAACTATCAAACCTAAACCCTAAATCACATTTACCAAAATCTTGAAACAAATTGGAACAATAACCTTACACAAATACCACATTTCAATAGCATTATCAATTAAACCATTTCATTCTACCGCCATATCAAATTTTAACTTTAAACTACCAAACCTAAACCCTAAATCGCTTTTATCCCAATCTTGAAACAAATTAGAGCAATAACCTCACACAAATACCACATTTCAATACAAATATGAACTAAAAATGAAATTTTAATAATGTAATAAAAAATTTGTTGAAATTACAACTAGTGTAGTTGAAAATTTTACCTCAAAGTTGTTGAAAACAACCGGTAAGAGGAGCGACAGGAGGCGGTCGACAGCTACCGACGGCGAGGGAGGGCGGGACGGCGGGCGAGGGGGCCGGTAGGCGGTGGTGGCGGTGGTCGGACGATGTTCGTTGTTGGGCTCCTCTCTCTCTCTCTCTCTCTCTCGCTCGAACTCTTGCGTGTCGAATGAAAACCAGACCGACATCTGGTTTCATTTAAATGAGGGGGCGACGGAATTTCCGTCGCCATCCCCCCTTTTTTAAAATTTTATTTTTTTAGCTGGGCGACGAAAATTCTGTTGCCATCTAGAATTCAAATTTTTTTAAATTAACATGGCGACGGAATTTTCGTTGCTAGTGTGAATTATGGCGACAGATTGGAAAATCCGTCGCCAAATCTGCCGATAATCTGACTTTTCTTTAATACTATTTTTCCGTTGCCAAATCCATCACCAAATTCGTCGTTAAATAAGTCTGTCACTAAATTCCATTGTTATTTTGTACTTTTCTAATACTGTTTAAACCTTTGGTTGAGTTGGTTCTTGAACATGGGTTATTTGACATTAAAGATGTAAGAGGGCCTAAAGCATATTTATAAGTTGATAAAGTACTCTATTCGTTGCCGATTAATTTTAGATTGAAACTTCATTAGATTTGTATACATGACTTATTTGTTTATGGGTCAATTTATATATATAGAATTTAACAACCCTAAGATAAGATCTTGATAAGAATTACGGGCTCAAAATGAGTTCTTTGTAAGTTAGTTCATATGTCTTTCGTATCTCTCGAAGATGCATTGGCTTGTGTGATCCTCGTAGCACCTGCCACCCCCCTCCCGAGTTTGATCCTTGGGGGCGCAATTATGCTTTGTGCAACGACTTGTGTGGGTGGGCTTGTGGTCCTGGACACTTGTCCAGACTTTGAATCCCCTCCCTGACCCGTTACGGTCCGTTAGGTACCCCGAGGTAGGGACCTAATGGGTTGGGTCCGCTTACAAAAAAAATATGTCTCTCGCATTAATCAAATCTTCATTGATATGATCCAATGCTCTCCCCCCCCCCCCCCCAAAAAAAAGCGACCCTCTGTCAGTCTATTCTTAGAAAGAAATCTTCAATTTCTAATTTTCTTTGGGGACAAAAGACATATTCTTCTCAATATATGATATGCCTTTCGAATAATTCTATTGATTAATAATATAGAAAAATTATTAATCAACGAGCTATCTTTAGATTGTGATCAAACAACAAGTAGTTGTCTATTCTAAAGTCAACATTATTATAACATTTTAGGGCTTGTTCTTTTCGTTGGAAAATATGAGTTGATAAATGGGTGAAATTAGTTGAAACTAGTAGAAGTCATTGAAATAGGTTGAAGTGGGTTGAAGTTAGTTGAAGTGGATTAAATTTTTTTTGTATGATGGGTAGAAGTTGGTTAAAATAGTGGAAAGTTGGTTGAAGCTGATTAAAGCAGGTTGAAGGTTGGTTGAAGTGGATTGAAGTTGTTATTTTTTTTTGAAGTTCGTGAAGTGGGTTGATGTGAGTTGAAGTTGGTTGAGGCTGGTAAATTTAAATTTATCAACGAAAAGAACAGGGCCTTAGAAGAATGAATTATGATGACTAATTTTTTTTAATTTAAAAATCAAGCCAAAGAGGTAACTTCTTTATCATCTCATCAATATAACCCGAAACAAAGTCATCAATTTGTATATGAGTATTCATCTCTTACATGTCTTATCTAGATTCTTTGTGTTCATGTACATAGCCATATTATGTATTTTCATATTTTTTTTACATGAATCTTTTATTCTTGTTCTGAAAAATACAAATGTAAAGAAAATGACAACGCAGAACACAGCTATATAATTCAAACTTATCTCTATATCTCAGCTCTCAATGTGAATAAAAATGTCATTTTACTCTCAATATAATATTCTTCCCAATCATATCCCTCGTACAATGCATGCATGCAATTAAGCTAGGCAGCAAACATCTTTTGAAGCCCTTTTTGTAAAATAAATTTTCAGGTAAAATACAATCAGCATGATTCTTCCGTGGAGCTTTTTCTTTCCCTCCCTGTCTGTGTGAGTGGGAGAATCATATAACACATAGTTCCGTCAATATGATATACATGAATTATTGACAGCGAGCCGAAATAATTCTCACTCCAAATTTAAACCTCACTTTTTAAAACTGGTCGACAACGAGCCGAAATATCCTAGTTTTTTTTTTCTTAACATGAATTATTGACAGTAAAATGTTGAAAATTTGAAGTGTTGATGATTACAAATTATTGGGTTTCACCACCTTAAAGTTTAGATTATTAATTGCTTTCCAAGAAAACCCTAATTTTAATTCCCCCCCCCCCCCCCACCAGCAAGTTGAATTGGGGAAGCTAGGGAATGATAATGGAGTAACACAGCATAATTGAAAGCTAATATATCTGCGCTTTCCTTTGCATGGACAAATTCGATGAAACCCAAAGTCAAAGTAAACGATCCATTTATTATAGTTAATTAATAAGATCTTGTTTGTTTTAACTTAAATAAGTTCATTTCAATTCGATTTGATTTTATAACAGTAAGTGCATTTTTGTAAAATAAATCCAACTAAGTAACAATAAATTCAATTTAACTGCGATAAGTCCAATTCAAATAATTTTGGATAAATTTGAACGTTCTTCGATATCGTAACCCATGCCTTCTCAGTTCTCACCTTATGCAAGACAGCCTAACAATTTCTCAGTAGTATGAGGTATCTCGCAGTAGTGGCATATAATAATTCAAAGTCAAGCAGTCCAAAGTCAAATTGCGGCCGTATACCAAGCCTCAATCTCATTTCAGTGACTTCTGGCTTTCAACTTTTGACGAAATAAAATTTGGTTTCATTTGGTGTACTTTGGTGGGCTTGATGACCAACTAACGTTCTGTAATTATTGACAATTTCAATTCCTATTCACTTCCGAGAATATATATTCTTGTACTGTAACGGTAATTGTATTGGAATATTTTCTTTTGTGACTCATTTAAACAAAAAAAAGAGGAGCTTGTATCTGAAATATGGATCAGTCGTTGGGGAAGAGTTCTTCGTTTTTAAAAACTCAAAGGCTATTGAATCACCCTAAATGGGGGTGAATAGGGTGATTATTAATATCGCAAATTAATCGAAATAAAGAGCGAAAAGATAAATGTGGACAAAACACATAAACTTTTTAACGAGGTTAGCCTCAACCAGACTCAGTCCTCGCCTAGAGTTCCCTAACTCTAGGATTAACCTAATTTTATTAGGCGGGATAATTACAACTCTAGAGTACACCTTACTCTAAGTTCCAAGTCACAAGTTGCAACTTCAACTACGCTTAGTAGAGTTGACGCTTCAACTCTATATTCCCATCCAATTACAACTTGAATAATACAAGTCAAATGTAATAGAAGCAAATTGAAGCTCAATGTATGCCAATAAGTGCTTGAGTAATGTGTATGCCAATGAATGTTTGATCTTCTTGTTAAGGATATGTACAGGGGAGATAGAATGTTAGGACGTCAGGAAGGGTTACCAATGACTTCTTCGTTGGTATGAGCCTGCATCAGGGTTCCGCTCTAAGCCGGTTTCTTTTCGCTCTAGTTATGGATGAACTTATAAAAGGAATTCAAGATGGCTTATCATGGTGTACATTGTTTGCAGATGACATTGTTCTTATTGATGTAACCAGAGAGGGAGTTAACGACCAGTTGGAGCGATCGAGACATACACTGGAGTCTAGAGGTTTTAGAGTAAGTATATCGAAAACGGAATACCTGCACTGCTGTTTCAGTGGTAGGGAAGATGGGAGGGGAGAAGTTACCATTGAGGGAGTGGCAATACCAAAGGTTGAGAAGTTTGAATATCTAGGCTCGGTGATTCAGCAGGAAGCGGATATTGACCAAGATATTAACCAGCGCATAAAAGCGGGTTGGATTAAATGGAAGTACGCTTCAGGTGTGCTGTGTGATAAGAGAATGCATGTAGGTCTAAAAGATAAAGTCTACCGTATGGTAGTTAGACCTGCTGTGTTGTATGGTGCGGAATGTTGACCTATAAAAAAGACGCAGGTCCAAAGGTTAATGGTAGTAGAGATGAGGATGATTAGATGGATGTGTTGTTATACGAGATTGGATGAAATTAGTAATGGAGTTATTAGAGACTTAGTCAAAGTAGCTCCTATCGAAGATAAGATGAGAGAAACAAGACTCATATGGTTCGCCCATGTGAAAAGAAGGAGTGGGGACGCTCCAGTGAGGAGATGTGAGAAAGTTAACATCCCCGAAGGGAAAAGAGGGAGGGGGCAACCAAAGAAGAGTTTGGACGAGGTGATTAGAGCAGACTTGAAAGTTGTTGGGCTGACGGATGACATGGCTCAGGATAGGAGACTATGGCGGGATAGGATTAAGATCTTAGATCGCAGATAGGTGACTTCGTAGCTGTCTTTCTATTGCGGTAAGGTAGGTTTGGTTGTTGTTTTCGGTTGTTGTGTTTGTATGCAAGTAGTATGTATATATGGGATTATTCATTGAGTGCCTACGTCTGTTGGCTAAGGTATGGTATCTTCCTTTACTTTATTGTACTAATGTTTGCATAGTTACTGCCCCTGGTTTATTAGTACTCATTTATTCATTTCCATGATGCTTATCCTTAGTTTTGCCCTATAAAATGGGTTCACAAAACTTTTCTTATATAAAATATTTCCACAAAATCCTTCTCTTATAAAATGTTTTCACAAAATCTCATTTTGTGGGTCTCTTGGAATCAACATCTCAACGGGCAGTCATGCTGGTTGAGGTAAGGTTGCCTACATCTGGATCTCCCCAAACCCCGCAAAAGCGGGACCCACACTGGGAGGTGTTGTTGTTGTTGTTGTTTGGAGGAATCATAGGAAACTAGCTGTTAGACTCATCCACAATTTCGGCTTCAGTTCAAGGACTTGAACGGTGGTTTAGGGTCCTTGAACATCATGCAATTCCAGCAAGTGACGGCTAAGTGACTATTTTTGGTTGATTTGAGAAATCATGCAACATTCACTCTATTTTTGGCTGATTGAGGATCTTCTTGAGATGAGTTGCAATCCTTTCCATGATCAAAGCAAATATCAAGCATTGAAACCTTGTTGAGAAAAGTCAAATTGTTGCTAAGTGAAGATCCCTAATAAAATGGGATATCTTATCACATAATATCGTAATCAAATTTGAATCATAAAATATAACATCATCAAAATCACAAATTCATATTTGAATATTAAGCTATCTCAAAGATATTGTGACACATAATATAAAATCAATCATGTCAATATCTACTAATAATTATAACATGTACATTTAAATAATAGAAATACTAATGTTGAGCAAGTCCAATTCAAATAATTTTGGATAAATTTGAACGCTCTTCGATATCGTAACCCATGCCTTCTCAGTTCTCACCTCATGCAAGACAGCCTAACAATTTCTCAGTAATATGAGGTATCTCGCAGCAGTGGCATATAATAATTCAAAGTCAAGCAGTCCAAAGTCAAATTGCGGCCGTATACTAAGCCTCAATCTCATTTCCGTGACTTCTGGCTTTCAACTTTTGACGAAATAAAATTTGGTTTCCGTCGGTGTACTTGGTGGGCATGATGACAAACGAACGTTCTGATTATTGACAATTTCTTATACACTTCCGAGAACATATATTCTTTTGCTGTAACAGGTAATTGTATTGGAATATTTTTTTGTGACTCATTTAAACACAAAAAAGGTGCTTGTATCTGACATATGGATCACCCGTCGGGTAAGAGTTCTTCGTTTTCGAAAACTCAAAGGCTCTTGAATCATTCTAGAGGGGGATGAATAAGGCGATTATCAATATTGCAAATCAGTCGAAATAGAGAGCAGAAAGATAAACGTGGATAAAACACAAGAACTTTTTAACGATTTTAGTCTCAATCAGACTTAGTCCCGACCTAGAGTTCCCTAACTCTAGGATTAACTCAATTTTATCATGAAGGATAGTTGCAATTCTAGAGTACACCTTACTCTAAGTTCCAAGTTACTGGTTGATACCTTCAACAAGGCTTGGTGGAATTGACGTTTCAACTCTATTATCCCACCCAATTACAACTTGAATAATACAAGTCAAATGTAATAGAAGCAAATTAAAGCTCAATGTATGCCAATGAGTGCTTGAGTAATGTATATGCCAATGAGTGCTTGACCTTCTTATATTATTTAGCCCCTAACCAGCTTCTGTATTTATAGCAAAGTCTTGGAGAAATCATAGGAAACTAACTGTTAGACTCATCCACAATTTCGGCTTCAGTTCAAGGCCTTGAACGACAGTTTAGGGTCCTTAAATATCACACAATTCCAGCAAGTAATGACTAAGTGACTATTTTTGGCAGATTTGAGAAATCATGTAATAGTCACTATATTTTTGGCTGATTGAGGATCTTCTTGAAATGATTTGCAACCCTTTCCATGATCAAAGCAAATATCAAGCATTGAAATCTTTTGAGGGAAGTCAAATATTTGCTAAGTGAAGATCCCTAATAAAATGGGATATCTTATCGCATAATATCATAATCAAATTTGAATAATAAAATATAATACCATAAAAATCACAAATTTATATTTGAATATTAGACTATCTCAAAGATATTGTGACACAAAATATAAAATCAATCATGTCAATATCTACTAATAATTATAAGATGCACATTTAAGCAAAAAAAAAACAATAATGTAGGTCCAAATAAAATATAAATGACGTACCAATGGACCAAATTCTTTTTATCTTTCATCAAAACAAATTTAATATATTGCAACCTTAAGAAAGCCAACAGTTTTCTCTCTCTTGCAATTAGCGACAACTGTCTTCGAGAAATATTAATTAGAGCTTTGTTTTTGATACTTGATCGCAATAATTTGGATAGTGAGTCTGAGATGCATGATTAGTCCGGGGGGATTGAGGTGGTGATGGTTTGGCCACCAAAGCACCATAATTCAGATTGACCATGTACAACATTATTATCGCCTATCATATATATTTACCTATTCATCCAAACTAATTGAAAGAGAATGATGATAATATGCACGGATATGCTAGGTTATGTGGAATTAACATCTCTTATAAATTTTGATATGTACTAAAAAAAAAACCTATTATATATATATATATATATATATATATATATATACATACATATATATATATATTATATATATATATATATATATATATATGACGAATGGAAATCCTATAATAATAATAATAATAATAATAATAATAATAATAATAATAATAATAATAATAATAATAATAACAATAATAATAACAAAAACAACAACAACAACAACAACAACAATAATATTAATATTAACTATTGTTATCATTATTATTATTATTATTATTAATATTATTATCATTATCATTATTATTATTCTCACTATTATTATTATTATTATTATTATTATTATTATTATTATTATTATATTTATTATTATATTACACACACACACAAACATATATCCACATGCACACATACATACATACATACATACATAGACGCATAGATACATATATACACAAATAAATAAATATATATATATATATATATAAATATATATATATATATATATATACAT
>JACYFF010031958.1:4443557-4469988 GCA_017589665.1 Selenicereus undatus | reverse complement strand
TATATATATATATATATATATATGAATGAGAGAGAGAGAGATGCGGACGTACACACACTAATAGTTATAAATGATCGATCCAAACTAGATAGAATCCGGTTATTATAAAACGGAATTGAGTATAGTATACCTCATGGTTGTATTAGTAACTATGTGTTATATAATCCAGACTAGCTCGAAGCGTGTTAGGAATTGATCGAGCATACTTCAGGATTATACTTTGTGTTAATTTGGATATCTGTATCTTAACATTAGAGCATGCATTTTATCCTAATTAATTAGTTTAACCTGGCATATTAATCACTATAATTCTTTAAAATTAAAATCAATTTTAAAACATTCAAGTACAAATTATTCAGATCATAAAGGAAGTACTACAGTATATATCAAGCTCGAGTTTGGCCACGATCAAAACTCAACTGGGTCAAAATTGGACTAAGGTTCAGTTTAATCAAGTTGAGCTCTGATATATTCAGCCAGTTTAACTTAATACATTAGGCCAAATTTAGCTTAAACGTGATAAATGGATCATTTGATTTGATTTCAGGTTAGGTCGACTTCGAGTTGAGTCAGCCAAACTTGGTTGGGTTTTAGTTTCGAATCATATCATTTTTCTTTTCAGGTTAACTTTGTGTCATTCAATTTTGCTTTAATAATCTTGTCTAACCAAAAAAAAAAAAAAAAATCAGAAAAATTGTTTGGGTCAGATTAGTTTGGTTCGAGTAAATTTCAGTTTTGCATACACTTCAGGTTAGTTGTTTTGGTTGTCGGATTAAGTATGAATATTGATCATTTGGTTCAAATTTGGATATTGAATTGGATCAATTTTGTTAAATCTAGTCTAGCTTAATAGACTCTTAGCTCAATTTGACTAAGATACACTTTTTGACAACGCACTATTATCCCTTTCGGCCATTCCCAACCAGAGTTTCAGTTTTTGGAACTCTGACTTGCCACGTCAGCAAAAGGTCCATAATTTGGAACTTGCATTCCATCACTTCTCCAATCTATGGAACTCAATTTTAATCATCCAATAAAAGTATTTATCATGGATCCACCTCATAACACACAAAGTATTTTTTAAATTATTTAAAAACCATATACTTCCTCCAAAAAAAAAAGAAAAAACAAAAAAATATTAAAAAAATGAAAAAGGTGGCCCGCGGGGTGCCACGGACAGGCGTTTCTCCCCGCGTGGCACACGTCTCTCTCACCTCTCATTTGCTGACAAGTGGGCATGTGGGGGCCGCGTTCCCGGATTTTGCGCTCGGCTGCTACTGCTCTTATAGATATTCCGTCTAGCAGAAATTACATTGATTAAAGTTTTATTTTTGGGCGGGGGGGGGGGGGGGATGAAAACAATAAGATTGCTTATTTATAGGTCTTGACTTAGGCCCTGTTCTATTTCGTGTTTTTGAAAATTTAGTTAAGATCTTACATCTCCTTACAGTTCATTACATCCTTAATATAATCATTACATCTTCTGACATCTTCTTACATCCCTTTACTTCTTCTTACATTCCATATAGATTTTCTATCATATTCATTTATTTTAATTACAGAAATATGTATATTTTTTTTAATTATGCTACCAATATACAAAATTTATAAATATCTTATGAACACAATATTTACATAAACATAAAAATATAATATAACAACGTAAATTATATTTAAGTTTCGACATGAATAATATATGTTATTATAGATGGAATAAGTGACCATACTTTAAAAATTATAATACAAGGCTTTTGTTCAAGTTTAAGTCTAAAGCATATATGACAACTGTCAAACCTTATGCGACGAAAGCATTACACCTATTTCATCGCTAAGTTTATTCATGACAATTTTGCTGCTATCATTATATAATTCAACATTTGGCGATCGTTCCAAATTTGGTTCCCGTGCTGAAATTGATGATAACCGCTTGTTATGCAAAGTAATATAACAATACAATTTTCGTATTTTAAGCATTGTCGAATAATGTTTTAAGAGTCTATTTATAAAATTTATTGGTAACAATATTGACCATTCATGTACATTTAAAATTGTTTACTTAAAATAGGATTTTATTTTAAGAGTCGTATTCAATTTTGTCAAAAAAAATTTGTTTTTTTTGTTATAATTTGCTTATTGGTTCGTCAGACTAATGTAAATATAAAAAATCACCTCTAGTGTATGAAATTTTATTGACAAAATTTATGGGATTTAATATATTTTATTGTTGTGTAAGTAACTCAATTAATGGTTTATTTTCAATGAGTTTATTATTTTAATATTATTATTTCTCATCCAAAACGTTCATTGTAAAACAAACATATTTCGTTTCAATTATATTAAGAAATATTTTGTTTACTAATGGTATTAAATTTTAGTCGTAAATATGACTAATATATCATAACTGTCACAAATTAGACTATATAACTCTTTAATAATTCAATAACTCCTTACATCTATCCTTACAGCTCCTCATAACTTCTCATATCTTCTCACAGCTCCTTACAGCTTCTTACATCTCTTTACATCTTCCTACAACTCCTTACATACTCTTACAACTTTTTACAACAACAACAACAACAACAACAACACCTCCCAGTGTGGGTTCCGCTTTCGCGAGGTCTGGGGAGATCCAACTGTAGGCGACCTTACCTCTACCGGTATTCCTACCCATAGAGATGTTGATTGTAAGAAACCCACGAAAAGGTTTTGAGAAAAAGTTTTATAGAGGAAAGCACTTGCGAAGCATTTAAAGAGGGAAATCAGTGCCAAAGAAGCTAAAGCTGAAAGAAGCTAAAAGAAAGCTGAAAGAATGTACCTCAACAATCCACGTTAAGCAGTTGCCGTCACTCCTAGAAACAAAGCACAACCTACATACGAGAACGACAGACCCCTACCAGCACTAAGCCACTGCAGCTACTGACAACTGCAGAGATGCTTCTCTGCCATCTAAGATTTTAATCCTATTCCGCCATAGCCTTCTATCCTGAGCCAGGTCCTCAGACAAACCCACTACTATCAAGTTCTCTCTAATCACCTCGTCCAAACTCTTCTTCGGCCTACCCCTTCCTCTCTTACCACCGGGAAGGTCGATCAACTCATACCTCCTCACTGGGACGGTCATACTTATCCTTTTCACGTGGCCGAACCATCGGAGTCTCGATTCCCTCATCTTCTCTTCTATGGGAGCCACTTTAGCTAAGTCCATGATTACACTATTTCTAACTCTGTCCATTCTCGTAAAACCACACATCTACCTAACCATCCTCATCTCAGCTACCATCAACCTCTGGACCTGCGTCTTTTTTACAGGCCAACACTCCGATCCATAAAGGACAGCCGGTCTGACTACTATCTGATAAACTTTGTCTTTCAATCCTAAGGGCACCCTCTTGTCACACAGCACCCCTGAGGCAGACTTCCATTTTTGCTAGCCCACTCTTATGCGCTGGTTAATATTCTCGTCAATGTCCCCATTTTGCTGGATGATCGAGCCTAAGTACTTAAACTTATCTACTTTTGGTATTTGTCTCCCATCCAAGATGACTTCCCCCCCCTCTTCTTTCCTTCTACTGAAACAACAATACAGGTATTCCATTTTCGATCTACTTAATCTAAAACTTCTAACTTCTAGCGTAAGCCGCTAACTCTCCAACTTATCATTCACCCCTTGCCTGGTCCCATCGATAAGAACAATGTTATCTGAAAAAAGCATACACCATGAGACCTCATCTTGAATCCCTCTAGTAAGTTCATCTAAAACTAAGGTGAAAAGGAATGGGCTTAGGGTTGAGGCTTGATGCAGACCCATACTAACAGCGAAGTCATTTGAGACCCCTCCCGGCATTCTAACACTCGTCCGCCCTCCCTCGTACATGTCCTTAATCACACGAATATACAAGGGCGACGCCCCTTTCTTTTCCAAATAGCTTCATAACACTTCCCGCGGGACTCTATTATATGCTTTTTTCAGGTCAATGAACACCATATGGAGATCTACATTTCTATCCTTGTACAAACCCATGAGTCTTCTGAGAAGGTAAATTGCCTCTATGGTCGACCTGCCTGACATAAAACCAAATTGATTCTCATATTCTTACAGTTTCTTACAGCTTATAATTGTATCTTACCGTGAAATAGAACGGGTCCGAATATTTGATTCAAATGAGAAGGTTACAAATCTCATGTTTGGCATCCCAACTCCCCTCTCTTTACTTTGCGCTTTGAATTTGTCTTATCCTCACAAATGAGTTGCAAATTAAAGTGATTGAATTAGGATCAACCATGAACAAGTTTGCAAAACATTTAACCTACTTGTCTGTCTCATCTTATGCCCACACATGAGTGGCGAAGTTAGCAGATTTAGGATCGACTATGAACAAGTTTGCTAAACCTTTAACCTATTTGTCTTATAAATAAATACACTGCTCAAGCGGTTGTTATTTGTCAATTAGATTGAGGAAATACTAACTTTCTATTGTATATACACTAGCTAGATGCTCTCATAAGCCGTAAGTATTTGAACATAACATGAACAAAATATTATCTTTAGAGCGATATTTACTTTATTATGAACTAGATTGCTAAAGTTGAGACTCTTTTGACTATTAAACCACATTTCATACGTTTATGCGATGCCTTGAAGTAGATTGTTAGAGTCTCTCTCTCACTCTCTCTTTTTTATAGAGGTAAATTACAACAAGAGAAGGTGGGTTGCTATTCTCACAAGCGTGCGTCCAACCACATCATTCGACATAATTTGACGAAGAATAGGAGAAACATAACAATCCGACGAGAATACATTCATTATCGCGTGTCCGAATTTAGATCCAAGACTCCATATAATTTATACCTTAAACAAAGCATCCCAGTGGCGATGCTGAATATGTTCCTCCTACAACAAAAGGAGAATATTTACGTGTTTGGCAAGAATTTGTTCAGTTTTGATTTCGTGCCGGCTCATTTTTTATTCAGGTTGATTTCGGCGTGGTTGATGTTTCGTCCAATAAACTTGTTTTGCAAAGAAACTAACTTTGGCGGAAAATGTTTGTGTTAGGTTCAATTTGTCTGGTCATTTCAAGTTTTAAGACCACCTCGTTTAGCTATTTCAGATGTTAATTTAGGTGTAAATTTGGATCATTCGGTTAAGATCACTTTTCCCTGATCTAGAATTAAAAAAAGTCGGGTCAGTTCAAATCAGCCTACCCCATTCGCCGCCACGCCAGTTCATGTCCTAGCTAAACCACAGATTGGGACAGCTATGTCTTCCACCAAGGCAGGCTCTCCCAAACCACCACTACAATTCATATAATCAATTGATTCATATTACACCTTGATACCAACTATCATACCAACATATTTATAGAGGATGTAGTGGACGTCCACATATTGTAGCAGAAATGCAACCAAATACTAGCCAACCTAGAGTTGAATTCCCAGTCTAGCTTCACTCTGACACCAACATGAAAACGACCCCAAAATATAAGAGAAAACCTACCTACTAGCTATATTCATGTAAAAGCTCAAACTCGGACTCAACACATTTTATTGCTCATCACGTTCACCAGCAAAAGAATATGGAACGGATGAGCCTGTGAAGATGTAGACTGTCAAAATACAGGAACATACAATAATCAAACGTGAAGATTATTCAACCCATTTTCGCCGGTCAATTGAAAGCTCTTACAGAATTAATTCGAGTATTCAAACATGACATCTTTATCATACAGTTGGACCATAGATTTGGACATATCGTCATAAACGTGCAGTCTAAATATCGTCAAGCGGGGTAAGAACCTGAAGTTCCTCTACATCTGAATATAAATTGATGGAAGTTTTCAGATTCCTCCTGTATCGGACCTGGATGTGATTTTAATAAATTTCCTGAGATGGCCATCTCTTTCATATTTTTCCTCCGAGAAACGACTGCATATAGACAAAGCCATACAGAGTTACTACTGAACAATGAGCTTCTAGAATGCGCAAGTAAAAACGCAATAGGAAATAACACACAAGATACAACTATGTGCCATCCATAAGTATGAAATGCTGTTCAGGTAGAATGTCAGATTATGCAGCATTTCCCTTGAATTGAACAGAGAAATTTCCATCAGACCCTATACTCAAAAAGTATTCACTATCTTCTATTCGACAAGAAATACAGGACAATCAAGTGGACATTGAATCAAGGTCAAAGTTCAAAGACTAGGCCCAATATCAACGATAGGTAAGATGCATTTCAACTGGAAGCAAAACCATCAGAAATGCAACCGAGAAACACACCTTAACCTTGGATGGAGTCCCTGTCTTGGTACTCATTGTGGCCCCAAATCCGAATCTTGGCTTTTTATCTGCAGGCTTTAGTATTTGGAACGAACACATCAAGGTTTCATCAACACTCATCATAGCTCCAGCATTGTCAAATTCCCCACAGTAATTGGGCGCTGAAAATATTGTAACGAGTTGCCTGTTGGCAAAAAACTCGTATCCATCCTCAACAACCTGCACCATGAGCCAAATCGTTGTGAGTGGAAAATCCTATCTATTCATAAACATGATGCCTTGAAAAAACCACTGACCACTATTGCTAACCTGGTGTGCCCGACAAATGAGGTCAAGGTCCAGCTTTTGAAGACAATCTGTGACTCTATCAGGCCCAAAGGTGTAAGACACCCCTCTATCATTCACCCCCCAGCCGTGGACCTCATTGCTAGGATCTGACCAAAGCAGATCACACAACAAACCACTCTCGGGAACATCAGTTGGGCGACGTAGATTCCGTATTTGGTCCAAACTATGTAAGTCAGGAGAAAGGCCCCCATGCATGCAGAGTATCCTTTCATCGATAAGAGCAGCAACGGGCAGGCAATTAAAGCAGTCAGTGAAGACTTTCCAAAGTCTGACGTTAAACCTTCGCTTGCACTCATCATAGAATCCATATATACGATTCACAGAGGCACATTCATGGTTGCCTCTTAATAGGAAAAAGTTCTCCGGGTACTTAATTTTATAAGCAAGGAGAAGACAAATTGTTTCTAGGCTTTGTTTTCCACGATCTACATAATCTCCAAGGAACAGGTAATTGGATTTAGGAGGTAATCCGCCATATTCAAATAGCCTCAAGAGATCAGAATACTGTCCATGAATATCTCCTGCCCAATCCCGACACAAAAGATTAGAATAATGAATGAGCAAATTCCACAAATACTTTGCAACAAATAAAGTTAAATCCAGGTCTACAAAATATTCAAAGTTCTTAATCGAGTGAGTATGACAAGTAGAATTTGCATTTTTCTACAAATCCTTCAAAAGTTAAAGAGAGACTACTCTACAATGTTCATCCACACTTCCCTTGGATTTTCCTGTCGTCAATTTATTGCTGTATTTACATATCCATGGTCTATGCGATAAGGATCCCAACCATCCACAGATACTTCCCTCAGTGTTACCTTGCTTCCTTTTTCCCCTTTTCTTGGTGTTTCTTTTTTTTGGGGGGGGGGGGGGGGGGGGAAGGTTGAGGGTTCCCTATACTCTTATATTACTAGAGAAGTGTACAACTGCTGCTTTTATCTATTAAAAAAGGAGCTATTACCGATGTTAGTTTTTTCATCTAACCCAAATCAAACCTTTTCATTATAAAGACACCCATGTCCATGCAGTATAAATATGAGCACTCAGCATGGACCTGCATGTTGATTTCAGGGTAGCGGCAGGCCTGTGGCCACAAGTCACATGTAAATAGGATTCTTCTGTTGCCCCTAGCATAGGAATAAAATTGTAATGGAATTTTCTAGCAACAAAAAAGGGAAGTAGACGGTCATGCCATTCTCGAACAGCTGAATGCCTCAAACCCTTAAATGCCATTCTAGAGATGCATATTGTTGGAACACAGCTCTTTGCCTGGCCATTCCTTATTTAATGACTACTGTGGCAGATTATTCAGCAAGAATATCACACAAAAATACTTCCAACTCATTATAAGAAAGAAGCATCTTAATCAGCAATAATTCAAGTCTCATGAGCAAGCACACTAATAGTTTCTAGATCCGCTCATATAACTTCCAATCAATGTTCAATAGTCAAACATACATATCCTAAATTCCATCGAATCTTCTTTGAAATTTATTTGCAAGAATATGTCAAGACAATTCTTGCAAATCAAATTCTACATTTCACCTCAACTGCCCACAGTGAACACTCTACACTTCAACAAGGTAAGTGTACAACCCACACTGCCCCACTTTAGGAGTAAAAACTTTTAAATCACCTCCAAGCCTGACACCTAACCATGTTGGACTCTTGGTACTCCAACAGGAATATGGCTAAATGTGAGTAACAGTATAAGGTTGGCCTCTCACTCATTGAAGGCCTGTGCTATCAAAATTTTCACCACCTAACTAATATTGTTGGTTCTTCTTCCAACATAACACCTTTGTGGTGCATAGTTTTTTATATCACGAAAAACCATAAATTTTATGGACCAGACAAAGACATCTTCCTCCAAAGCTGAGGATGAAGTTGCCACTCAACAATTTCGTTCTCGTTGGTTCTTTTCGCAACCCACTAAACATGTTTTTTTCCCATCTCTAGAAAAGCTAACACGTAATTGAGTTAATGATGTCACCCGTACTCAGAAGAAAAGGAAGGCGTCCATATTTGGGCTAGAAGCTGAAATTTGAAGTGGAAAAGAAGCAGGAAGAAAAATGTTGTAGATAATAGGCATTTGACTCAAGACACTATCCTTGAGGTGGGGTTTGCTATTTGGCAGTCTCCTTTTGACCTATGATTCCTAGGTCCCAGCTTCTACTGCTTGGAATAGCACATTACAATGTATGCCAGGAGATCCACAGAAACATTCGTAGTAACAGTATCTTTTAGCAATAAGAAAAATGCAGGCACTTGACGAAAAATTTCCTGCATTTCCACTCACAGCGTGAAGTTGGATACCGTTTTCTATGGAAGTCTACAAGCCATAAATGCACAAGCAACCCCATAAGATGCCAATAACAGCAAACCTATCCATGAGACGCTCTCCTCTACTTTGGACACATAAAATATGTGCCTCAACAAGCATATCGTGGGCTTTCACAAAGTTGTTGTTATAAACTTTATACCTCATGCAGGCCCGCAAAAGAACGAGGACAATCAGAAGCTGTCTCAATCCTCCAAAGCATTCTATGAGAATGTGAAAGCCACCATCCCCTCCTAAAGTTAACCATCTCAGAAACTGGGACACCAAACCAGCTACTGCTACTCAAAAAGGAGCTTATGAACCCACAGCTCATCTAGTCTTTCATGTAGAGCCATACATAATCAAATCCTTACTTTAAAAAAATAATCAAATCCTTAGAGAAAAGCACCAGATTTCAGTTAAGTGTACCCTGAAGATGTTGTCAAGAAGTCTCAAGCACATGTATCACAGCATTGAGTATTCACTCCTGATCCCAGATCAGCTCCACATTTGACTCATCACCACACAATAAGCAAGCTCAATTTGAATCATAAAGTGATTTCAAATAATCTCAATACCCTCTAGAATCAACAATCTGACACAGATAAAATTAAAACCGCTTCAAATCATACAGAAGCGCAGCCACCTTCAATTCCAGCAAAAGACAAGCTCATCCCAAGTAATCGTTAGTCCTAACAGTAATTTTTATCCAGGAATATCTGTAATTTTTCACACAAATCTTATTCAACCATATTTCAGCAGCCAACTTCGGAAGAATCATAGTGAAGAAAATAGGAAAGGAAACGAAAAAAGAAAAACGAAATAAAGCATCCAATTTCTTGGAGGTTAATAATGTGATGTCCAAAAAGTGCCCCAATCCTGGTTTTCTCATAGACCAGCAATTCACCCAGACCACAGATTATCAATTCAAAAACAAAATTCAACAGAAACCCACTTGAAATTACAAGCAAAACAAAGAACCTGATCAAACGACAGTGAGAATTGAAATGAACTGAAACAGAGAAGGAACAATTGAAAAACACAATTCAAGAGAAACCCACTTCAAATTACAAGCAAAACAAACAACCCGATCAAACAACAGTGAGAATTAAAACGAATTGAAGCAGAGAAGGGCCAGAAAGTAGGCAAATTTACCACAAATTTTGATGGGTGCTTCAAGTTCCAGCAAATTGGGCTGTCTCAAGAAGATATCTCGAGACGCGACACAGAGTTGGCGGATGTCAGACTCTAAAAGCTGAACCTGCTTGCCTGGTTTGCCCTTAACACCAAGCAACCGACTGATTATGCTATCAAGAACAGCTGAGTCCATCATCAGCTGATCACCATCAATTGGCAGCAAATGAAGAGAGAAACATCGGTTTTTGGGCAAAAAGGAGCAAACTTGGCAGAAACCAGAAGAAGGGTATTTGAAAATCAGGGGTTTACTTTAAGCATTTGATTTGGGTTTGGAGGGTTCAACTTGACAACAGAGGAGGAGAGAGAAAGAGTAGTGGTGGTTTGGAACATTCTTGTCCATGAAATGGGAAATTGATAAAGGGGATTCCTTTCCCTGCTTTTTCTGATAGACGCGGAATAGTATGCAATGTAAAGTGTGTGTCACTGCTGAATGCAGGAGCAGATGTGTCAGCAAGACAAGGGGGAAGAGTTTTTTTTTTTTTTTTTTTGGTGTTTTTGCATAGAGTTGACTTGGTCAATGATATGCTTGCTTGGATGCTTAGGTTAGGTAAGGATTAGATTTCATTTGATTGTTTTGTTTTTTTAAAAATTTTCCTATAAAGTAGACAAAAATGTTGATGCGTGAAGAATTTGAGGTTCATTGTTTGTTGTTAGCTCTTAAAAAATTGGGCCTTTTTTTGTTGTTATGTTAGTTGTGGCTCTTGTGGGGTGATTTATGGCATTTTTAAGGGAATTTTTAATTTACAGTACATATGAGAAGTATAGATATATTAAAATCGGACTCAAATAAATGATATAAATTATTTATAATTTTCATCAGCTAAGTAGTCTTAATTTATTTGTGTGATCTCTAAGGAATAAATTCTTTTGAATCTCTTTCATATTTACCTAGTGAGTTTGCTTTGATGTGAATTTGCGTGAAAAGAAAGTAAGAGATAAATTATCTATCTTCTTACACTTATTTTTTTTTTTTTAAAAGCAAAAGAAAAAAGTTCAAAAGATTTGAAATTCAACTAACCTCATTCTCAAATAAAAATTCTTCAAGCAAATAACAAATATATTTGTTTTTTAATGGGTATTTTCGTTCATTTCCAAATTCCAATCATATTAATTAATTGATTTAAAAAATGTGTTGTTTTCAATGAAATTTTACTAATTCAAATTATAGAAGAATTAACTCCTCTCTTCTTTTCTGTTCCTCTTTCCTTTCAAAAAGTCATCTTGGCTAGGGACCCAAAAGGAGGAAAAAATAGTCATATTGGCTTTATTCTCATGAGGCAACTGAAATTAAATCTTAGGCGGCAATGTATGAGCCTCCTTTTTGGTTTTGGGGGGGGGGGGGGGGGAGATTCTTCTTGATGAACTTCAATCTTTGATTGGGCCGACTACTGACAAAATGCCAGGGTTATATATTGATGCGAAAATAAAAAAGTTTATAATACCATTTTGGCTTATAAAGATGTGAATGTTAGTTAACTTAATTAGTAAAGTTTTTAAAAATTGTTACTAAAAATTTGAATTTAAATTCTGCGTTGATTTGTGTACTTTTTACAGACAAAAAAAAAAAGGATAGAGAAGGATAAACCATTGTCACTTCTATCTTTGGGATGTGTCCTAATTGACATGAGGGGGTTAAAGGTTCAACACTTTTCCTAGGGTCCTGGATTCAGGTCGGGGGGTTCAATTCCCTGTTGGAAGCTTAGGGTACCCTACATGGCACGGTTACTGCCCAATTGATTTCCCTTAGTCACATACTCACATATACATAACCTAAGTTGGCCAGTGATAGGGCATACAATGGGAGAGAGGGAGGAGGGGCTTACTGCTTGCCCAAAAAGACTATAAAAAGTGCTATTGTCACTCCAGCGTATCAAAGTTCCCATCAACATCAAGTTCGTGCGTAGTGCGTACCAGTCAAAACTGGAGCTCCATTGAGAAGCCCTTAAATTTTAGTCCTCGTTTTTATTCTTATGGCACATTATTACGATGAAAATTGGACCGTCAATTTTCTCGAATTAGGTTTATGATTCATCCGATATGTAGAATGTGCTAATCTAATCTTCATGGGGTCGATCAATTTTAGAAGAATTTCTGATGCCAATTGTTCTTGTTATGGGTTTCTACCTGAACTTGTTGCATTGTGTGGCAAAAAAGAGAAGTTGAAGTAGTGATTTCCAACTACTTGGGTGCTTAATGATAGAAAGAATGACTAGTGACATCTTTATGTGGGATAATGTTGGATAATCTCTTGATCCTAAATTTCAAACAAGGCCACTGATATCATGCAAACCATGGACTGATCATAGTTCTCATTATTCTTAATGGAGATTTGATCACTATTTTTAGCATATGCACTTGGAAGTTGGACCTCTGGGATTTGAAACTTATTATTATTATTTTTGAAATGGTGAGTAATACAACAATTAGATAGCTCTTTTTTAAAACTTCTACTTATATTATCATCAATGGGGACAAAAACAAAAGAGGTACAAGGAATAGAAATCCACACTATTGAAGAAGAAATAGAAAGTTTAAATTTGGCCAACTAAATGCCTGCAAGGTTCCCCTCTCAGAAAACATGGTAGACTTGAACTTGAGTGTAATAAGTAAGGTAGGTTTTAATATCTTCAAGTAGCATTTGAATGCCCCAAGGAACATGTAGTGTTCCCCTTTAAGGCTTGGAAGAACACCTGATTATCACCTTCTAGAACCACTGGATGATAGCCCGCTTGAACTAGGACACGTATTCATTTCCGCAGTGTTATTGCTTTTGTTCCTCGAATTAAGGCTACTCCAAGATTGAAAGTTCGAGCTTGAAGCAATTTTCCATCAACTTCTAATGACACATCCTCCCAATGTTGAAGATCAAGATTTGGATGTGTCAAAATTAATTTTGATGAATCCTCCAGGTGGTTAAGCTGAACTGATGAAAGACGTGTGGTTGGGCCTCAAATGAGGATGATGATGGGATGAAGAAGCTGCATCCAAATCAAATCTTTTTCTTACTTTCCATTCAGCCTAATTTTTCTTGCCATGAAGAATTGTTCCAGTAGAATTACAAATTTTATTTTTAAAGACCGCGATATTATAACTCTTCTATATGCTCCATAAAAGAGAAATAATGCGTTCAATCTTATTAGGAGAAGTCTTGGATCTAGTCAATTCTAACGATTCAATTATTGACATAGTTCCAATTTCAGAAATACCGAAGTCAATCAATTTGTTTTGAAATGCCAAATCCCAAGTACCCTTAGTTATATGGCTTGAAGACTTGATTTCTGACTGACACAATTAAAGGACAATTTGGGTTTAAATGCAACCGTCTGTTAAGTAAGTTAATTACCATAATTCACTGATGAAGTTTTGAGGGTTGGAGAAGAAGAATTAAAATTTGAAGCATCTGTAGGGTGAAGCTTAGATGCTGAGATATCTGACTGCATTTCTTATATACATGGTGAGCTGCTCTTGAGCAAGTTTAGAATAGTTCTCCTTTTAAGTTCAGTATGGAGTAACGCATGCTGTTTCATACTCAGTTATAGCTACAATCTCTTACTTCCATAGTCATATGAGGAAACATGTACTTGTTACAATTTCTCTGTTACGTTCTTCAATGCTTGTTCAATTCTTAATTACAGTAGATCTGTATAATACTGTACTAGGGTTACATCATGAAATGACAAAGTTAGGTTTAACTGATTGAAATGTAACAGAATGTGAAGGTGAATCTGATTCACACTGCTCTATTTTGTCAAACATTCACGCAGAGTTGGAAAGTAAACTAATTGTTATTCCCATTCCCACTTCCCCCATATCACCCTTAAAGGCAAGAACATTATTCTGTATCATATTCCTATGCTTCTTTTGAGTGTAAAATATCAGTTTCTAGTCAAAAAGAATCGGTTTTTTGCAAGACTAATGTGATTCTTTCTTTAAATTTGAAAGAATCACGACTTTTTGTTTGGGTGCAGATGTGTGACGCACACTGAGTGATGGTGGTGTTATTGAATGACTTCACTTTTTTGTTTTGGTGGGGAGTGTGGGGACGTGGTATAGAAATATCAAATTAATTTTTTTTTTTGTTCTTTAAAGTATCTCTTTTGTGTGTTGAGGGGGGGGGGGTGAGATGGTCATTACAAAGGGGATAAGAAGACTCCGTTCTTCTTGTTTTATGTAAATATGGTCTTCTTAAACCGTCATTAATGGTCATGGTTGGAGTAAGGCTGTATAGATCTTGCCCTCCTTAGACTCACCTAAGGTTGCACGGGGGAGGGGGAGGGCGGTAACTACTTGTACTACTATGTAAGCAGTGAGCAAACGAATTAGTTGAATTCGAACCAGTCATAGTTTACATTTTATACTTCATCACATAATTCAAATTTATCAGGCTGCAAGTTTTTCAAGCAGTCACCTTCACTCTGTTTCCTTGTTGACTTCCAACTTCGCTGATTGCACCCAACGAATGAAATAATATTATATATGGACGATGGAAGTCGTAAGAAGAAAGGTCTAACTAATTAAATGCGCCACGCTTCAGGACAACGCCACAGAAAATCAAACGATTTGACTGAATTCATCATACACCACACCTTTGCAAGAAAGCAAACCAACCATAAATAGGGTAGACATTGGTTCGTATTTCTGCACAACTTTGGGCTAACTTGCATAAAGAAACAAAAGATGACTTTAACTAAGCATTATCCTTTGTTCTTCTTCCTCGGCTTGGTGTTTCTCGCTGCTGCTTCTCAGGCTGAGCAGCTGCCAAACCATGGGCTCAACAGGCGGCTCTTACAGCAGGAGCCACCACCACCTACACCTCGCTTGCCTCCAATTATAATAAGGCCACCACCGATTGCTGCCACACCACCAGCACCTCATTTGCCAGGCCACAAGGTTCATAGCCCACCGCCACCAACACCTCGTTTGCCTCCCATAATTACAAGGCCACCGCCTCTTAGACCACCTACGCCTCGCTTGCCTCCAATTATAACAAGGCCACCACCTATTGCTGCCACGCCACCAGCACCCCATTTGCCAGGCCACAAGGTTCATAGCCCACCGCCACCTGCACTCTGAGCAGGCATAAACTGCCCCACTGAAACTTGCCTGCATGCTAAGGTTTCACGTGATTATGGGAGGCACTGAAAATATGTAACTATAGAAATAAGTTCAGCAGCTACAGTTATAGTAATAATTTGTAAAAGCTGTTGATTCTAGTGTAATTGAGTATTGAGATATGATAAAGTACAAGCATAAATAATATGTTTGACTCTTTTTCAGTTGTGTTCCTTGCTGCTTGCATACCATCTGGCCACTGTTCACTAATGGTTAATATGTGATTTTTCAGAGGTTTGCTTTCTGAAATATCCCGAAATGGTGTGGCATAATATGATTTGTCCAAGTCATAATAGAAAATATGGCTTGACATGCATATAATAGCCTCTATTGTCTATCTGAAATTTCTGGACAGGCAACCAAGGAGGCCAGGACTGTGCACTTCTTCTGGTGCCCAATTTGTGATGTCAACTGACACCTTCTAGGTGAAAGGTTGGCCAAATCGTAGCTTAAGCTTGACAAAGGCCCTGTTCTTTTCGTTGGAAAATTCACCCACCTCACATCCACCCACTTCTTCCCCCCTCTTCCCACTCCTTCTCACACTTAAAAAAAAATATCACTCTTTTTCACATTCACCCACTCCTTCCCACACCTACATAAAACAACCATTTCTCATATTTGAAATTTTTTTTTAATTTACGTAATTGTGTGTACGAATAATCTGATAGCAATTATGAGCAGTTTTAATTTTTCGGATGTTATGGAACAATTTTATTTTTTTTCTTTTTCATTAATTTTTTAATGTTTTAATTTTTTAAAATTTTTTAATTCTATTTTTTATTTTTTATTTTTTAAATTTTTTTATTTTTTAATTCTATTTTTTAATTTTTTATTTTTTTTGTATTTATTTTTAATTTTTTATTTTTTTATTTTTTTGTATTTTAAAAAAAAAAATTTAATTTTAAATTTTAATTTTTTTTTTGTATTTTTTATTTTTGTTGTCACGTTCGATTTGGTCAGGTGTTGTGAGTTCACAGAAAGACAAGCCAAAGCTCAGGCTGTATATTCAAAAACAGGCAGAATTGCACTTAAAGAACATATGTGAAATCATTGGAAGGAACAGGTGAGTATTTATACTGAAAGATATTCTTGTTAACCATAAATCAAATTGAATGTGAAAAGACGATTACAGATTTAAAGAGCTCTTACCATTGATATATACATGAATATGAGGCATCTTCAACATGATGGAACTGGTTGCGACCTCTGACAATCATCTTGTTAGGAATTAAATTAGGATAATAGGATGTGATAACGCAAACAGAATTCAACCAAGAATACAACACAACAATGAAAAGAATAAAGGACACAGAGAATTTTTTACATGGAAACCCAATGTGGGAAAAAACCACGGACGGCGACAGCACACCGACAAATTTCACTATGAGAAGAGTATTACACCACAATCACTTCAGTGATCAAGAGCAGAATTACAATACTCTCAATTGTATTCTCTCTCAAATAACCTTACTCTCTCAATGTGTTTTTTTTTTTTATTCCTTTTGTTGTGTTTTAAACAAGGTCCTCGACCCCCTTTATATAGGGTCTGTGGGGTAGGATTTCCCCCTTGACAACCCTAGCCGCCACCTTCCAAAAACCGACATCAACGCGAACCCTAGCCGCCATCTCAAGGCGGCGCCCTGGCACGGGCGTGCCGTGCCATGTGGCACGACCGTGCCTCATGGCACGGGCACCCCGTGCCGATTTGCTGTCCGCTCCGTTCTTCGGTCTTCTTCGACGCGGCACGCCCGTACCCATGCAGCATGGTCACCCCGTGCCACGACTCGAGATTTTGGGCCAAGCCCAACACATCTCCCTGTTGAAGATCTTCTATTTCAGCTAGGTAGCAAAATGACAATTTCCACTTATCATTAAGCTCTTAGTGATCCTTATAATTGTCCCAGGATTCGAGCTGATCAATCCATAAGAAATTGCCAGTCTCTAACTTTGATGGCTCAATGCCCCCTTTCCCATACTCGTCTATGTTATAGAGCACCTCAGATGCATTACGGGTGTGCCTATTTATCTCAAAAAGCTTGTCTATCTCATAAGATGTTTCTCCTGTATCTGTTTGCTTTAATTTGTGGTTGCAACTTATCCCCCACTAGGACTCATGAACAATGCAATTCACCATAATCTAAGCACATCCTATGACTTCCTTCATCGCTCAATCATTTAGTCACGATTCAATTCCAGCTACATGCATCATCTATCTCTGTATGCAGTTGTTGCATACGCTGCACCTAACAGAGAGAAAGCTTCTTTGTGGAAGCTCCCATCCATTTAGCTACCAATCCTTAAATTCTGTAAAAACATCTCTTATGAGCAGAGCCTCTTAGATGTACTGATCAGCCTACAACTACATGAGATTGCTTTCCATGTTTACACAAGTCACCAACCAGTGGCGGATCCAGACATTTAGGATAGGGGTGTCCATAAATTAATATTGTTACTAATATACACTATTTTATTTTTTTTAGGGGTGTTCATAAACCAACATCCTTACTAAATTAAACTATTCTAAAATAGATTTTTTTTTTTTTTTGTGGAGCTTATGGACACCCCTAACCTCAATGTGGATCCGCCAGTGTCACTAACAGCTCATGGCGCCTGCCTATAGCTCTGTTCAAGAATTAAGCTGAATGTGCCACAAAATTAAAATAAATTGAAGTTTTCATGTACTTGCAATGCAGCCATAAAGCTTTTAACTATGAATGTCAATTAGTTGGAGCAACTTAAGCCTCAAAACACTGTATGATTACTCAATTTGGTATTCGTTTAAGGGCTCTAACTCATACTTAATCTTATATTTAGAATATTATAGACTCTAGAGTTTGCTGTTTTTCAGGATAGACATTAGAATTTACTTCGATTCAAAACAATCTAGTCATCACTATATCAAAAAAACACTTCTAACCAAACATTTATTCAAAAAAAAATTCCTCATTTAATTTTATCAAGCAATCCATATACGACTTGGCAAAATTATAGCACTGGTAAGGATTATTGGGGCATCCATGGAAACGAGAAGAAAAAAACAATTTACAAAATAATAATAATAATAATAATAATGTGAATAGAATCTGATACCTTACAGAGTGTGGATTAAAGATTAATCTATTGCCCAATATTTATTACCATGGGCTAACTCAAATAATTGAAAAAGAAAATCTCAACCACCATGGATGCATCAAATTTCTAGCCCTAGCCATTGTGCCCAAGGAACAGCACTCCCATATATGATAGATATTGAATCCCCCAAAAATCTCCTAAACACAAACAACCCTCACAAAAACACAACAGATCAACAAGACCATGGCTTCCGACGGCGTCGCCGCCGCAACAACCACCAGAAATCCCACTCTGGGCTTCACGGAAAACAACTCTCTAACCTACTTAGCCACCGGCGACCCCTGCCTGGACTTCTTCTTCCATGTGGTGCCTGACACCCCTGCGGATGAAGTCACCCAGATGTTGCATAAAGCTTGGGATCACAACCCATTAACCACTCTCAAATTGATCTTCAATTTGAGGGGAATTCGCGGCACCGGAAAATCCGATAAAGAGGGGTTCTTTACTTGTGCCCTTTGGCTTCATGATCATCATCCTAATACATTGGCCCTTAATCTTGAGCATGCTCCTGATTTTGGGTGTTTTAAGGATCTGGTTGAGATCTTGTTTCGATTGCTCGAAGGCCCCAATGTCCGAGGTGAGAGGAGATCTGAGTGGAGGATGAAGAAGATGGGTAAAAGGAGGCAAAGGGGGAGGTATTTTCGACGTGGGAGGGAGTGGAAAGAAGAGGGTGGTTTTGATTTGATGTCTGATGATGAATATGATTATGAGTATGATTATGATTATGATGATTATACTGATGAGGAAGAAGATGAAGAAAGGAGGAAGATGAGGGAAGAGAAGAGGAAGAAGAAGGAAGAAGAGAGAGAGGCTAGAAAGGAAGAGAAGAAGAAGATGAAAGAGGAGAAGATTAAAGCTCTCAGAGAAGAAAGAAGTAAAATCCCAAGAGAGGAGAGGGTAAGAGTTAATTTGGAGAGGATGAAGCAACAAACAGAGAAGGCCAGGGAAGAGAGGAAACAGAGGGAGGCTGAGAAGGCGAAAAGGGCGAGGGAGAGGTATGATAATGACAGTAAGTACAGGTTCTTGTATGATAAAATATCAGAAGTTTTTGCCAAGTGCTTCAGGTCGGATCTTAAGTGGTTGAATTCAGGGGAGTTGAGGAAGATTAGCTTGGCATCTAAATGGTGCCCTTCTATTGATTCGGCCTATGATAAAGCCACCCTCATATGTGAAAGCATTGCGAAGAGGGTCTTCCCTAGAGAAGAGTACCCTGAATATAAGGGTCTTGAGGATGCCTCTTATGTTTACAAGGTGAGAGATAGGCTTAGAAAGGAAGTACTTGTTCCCCTTCATAAGGCCCTTCAAATGCCAGAAATTTATTTGGGTTCCAACCAATGGGGGTCATTACCCTACAATAGGGTACCTTCTGTTGCCATGAAAACATACAAGAAGCTCTTTGAAATCCATGATAATGAGAGATTCTCAAACTACCTTGAGGATGTCAAGAAAGGAAAGGCCAAGATTGCAGCAGGGGCGTTACTTCCCCATGAGATAATAGCATCTTTGAACAAGGGGGTGAGCGAAGTGGCGGAGCTTCAATGGAAAAGAATGGTGGAGGACCTCCAAAAACAGGGAAAATTGAGGGATTGTGTCGCAGTCTGTGATGTTTCTGGCAGTATGGCAGGCACCCCTATGGAGGTCTGTGTTGCTCTTGGGCTACTGATATCTGAGTTGAGTGAAGAACCATGGAAGGGTAAAGTGATAACCTTCAGTGAAAACCCTCAGTTTCATTTGATCAAAGGGGATGACCTTAAATCTAAGACTGAGTTCATAAGAAACATGGAATGGGGTGCCAACACAGATTTCCAAAAGGTTTTTGACCAGATTTTGAAGGTTGCTATTGATTGCAAACTTGATCAGGATAAAATGGTGAAGAGGATCTTTGTTTTCAGTGATATGGAGTTTGATCAAGCAGCAAGGATGGATCATTATCAATCTTATTCAGATTCGGAGACCGATGATGATGAGAGCCAATGTACTGAGAAGTGCCGCAGTAGGGGATGGGAGACGGATTACGAGATCATAGTGAGGAAATTCAACGAGAGCGGGTTCAACCAAGTGCCTGAAATTGTGTTTTGGAACCTTAGAAGTTCAAGGTCTACTCCAGTTACATTCAACCAGCCAGGAGTTGCAATGCTGAGTGGGTTCTCAAAAAATTTGATGAAGTTGTTCTTTAATAAAGATGGGTCCTTTACTCCTTTAGAGGCAATGGAACTGGCGATATCTTCTGAGGAATATCAGAAACTCACTGTTTCTGACTGACCCGAAGAATTGTAAATTTTCATATGTAGGTTTTCAGTTTAGGTTTCACAGGTTGTAATTTTTGAACCAGAGAAATCAAAAAGAGAGTAATAAAGGAAAAAAAAATTCTGAACCAATGTGCTTGAATTGATGTTTGTTTATCATTATTGTTGGTATGATTTTTGCTGCACTCTTCATTCTGCATATGAAGTTTGTCTGCAGCCTGGTGATTGATGGTGACATTAGTGAATATGATATTTGAAAGCTCAGTATCCTGCTGAATTTGTGCCCACATTATTCAGCATGGAAATCTAATCACAGGAAGATTTGAAGTCTAAATGACCAATGTCAGAAAGTATCGAAGGTAAGCTTGATGGCTTACACCTATGTTTTAGATAAAATCATAAAACCACTCCCCCTATTTTGCAATCTCTGCTTATTGCTTTCTGGTCTTTATCTCCATTTTGTTTAAGAAGTCTGTATTTTTGTAAAACATTACGAGTCTTGTGGGAACCAGACTGTTGATGTCAAATTACAAGGCTTGTTGATAATCCGACTTGCCAATTATTTCCAGAATGAAAATTTGTCCCTAGTCAAATTGCAGCTTCGTATTCTGTTCACGGTTGAAAAAGAAGCGTTTTGACAGAAAGAGCAATGAAACTTCATTATTTCAATGATGTAAGAGAGTTCGATTTGATGACAACCTGAGGATGTACTTTGTTAGGATGTGATCAGCATGCCATCCATATGTCTGTGTAGCTCTAAACTGTCGGCTGACCACTACACTGTGAAGATACATTGAAGTTTGCAGGAACGACTTGGTTAATTCTCGTGCACATCTCAAACCTACTTTGCTTTCAACATTGGAGTTTGGATCAGGCGCAGGTTGATTGGAGGTAGACTTGTAAACAGATTACTTCGCCAGGGGTGGAAATATATACTTGGTAGCAATAGATCTTAACAGTCTATTTTGGTGGCCTTGATCGTTCAAGGTTTCTCTTTGGACCGTCATTGCTGTCAAAGGTGGTTCTACGGCTTAGTCCTTTATTTGGTTGGTTTGGCAAACTGCTTGCATATATAGTTGTATGATATTTTGTAATTGTGTTTGGACCAATCAATATTTGTCTTCGATGTATGAAGGCTGAATTCCTTCTAAAATAAATTGGTTAGAAAAGAGAGGCATAGGGCAGAATTGAACCAGAAAGAAAGCAGAAGGGAAAACCAACAACAGCTTGAGAAGATCATTCAGTACTTCTAAAGAATATATTCCGATCTTTTGTGTGGAAACAGAGGACTCTGGCTTCAGATCTGAACTGCAAAACTGCAGAAAACATTCATCAACAGATTAGAAAAATAAGCTGTATGATTCAGAAAGATTAAAGGCGTCTTCCTGAATTAGGTACGAGAAGCGATGCTAGGAGAAAGAAAGCAAGCCCTATGATGACAGTTCGCAATCTTCACAAGTAAAATGAGATGATATTTACTAGATGAACCTACCCTGGAGCTGGCTTAATTGGGATCTTGTACCATATGTATTATAGTATGTTGTCTTGTTAAGTAATTGATCTGTAACCTTGACATTTGCTTTTCTAAAGTGAGGAATACTATTCACTGGCTTCTTTGGATGCAGAACGGTGGTATGCTATTGTACCTTATATGGTAGTCCTGTTGGTTTTTAATCCAACAGTGGGTTTCCATTTTTCAGCATAATGATCTGAAATCAGTGGTCATACTTGCAAGGAGCACGCATTTTCAGTTTTCTTCTTTTTTTCGTTCATTTTCCTCTTGTGATGAGCTAATTAATTCTATGTTGTCTCATGGTAAGTTGCTTAGAGAAGTTCCATTGGGTCTTATGCATCAGTATGCGTATTTTATTTATAACTTACACGAGTTGATAACGGCCAATTTTTTGAGGTTTACAATACGATCAGCAGATGATACAGAGGGATGTTATGACAAATAAAGAACGAAAGAAAGTGGAGGGAGACTGGGACAGAGGGAAATGAGCGTATGAATTCTTCATGAACTATATGTTTGTTCGTGTTTTCTTTTATCTTTAGGTGCTGATAAATTTTAGAGTCGCATTTGCACATCTGTCATAGTTTTAGCAAGTGCAGAGGGTGGTTACAGGGACTAGAGCTTCAGCTTGCACTTCTCGATTGTGAATCTGATGATTAAGGTATGCAGCTACATGTCTGCAATTTGTTTTTTCCTATGATCTCTCACCATATTAACTTGTAGGGTTTGAAGGATTATATAGACATTTCAGAAATACACTGGCATCCTTTTATTAAAGAAATTCTTCATTATGTTTTGTAACTTTATTGTGCATTGTTTCTGTACCTGCAGAAACTTGAGGAGCACTGACCTCTAAAACTGTTAGCCCTTCAATGAGGAAGAAATCAATGCCTTGGATGTCTGCAAGGACAAGGGCACAGGGTCAGAAGTATGAGGCCTTAATTGGTGATTCACTTTCTCTTCATGCTAAGCCCTGATCAATGAATATGCGTTCTTGCAATATTTTGTCATTGATGATCAATGGTGAAGATAGTAATGACAAGATTATATGACTATAAACCTGAATGTTAAGACTTTTGAACTATGGTTTCAATCAAAAGAGATCTAATTTTATGCACATGTCTTGCATATATGCATAAATTTGGCTTTTTCCCCTTCAAAGTTTTCTTCTACCATAGAATTAGTTAGCGGAACAGACGACAAACTTCAAGGTCCCTAGCAGTTCCTGGTTGTGACGTTCGTTATCAAGGCTAGAGCATTCTAGGCCTCTATATGTGCAAGAAAATCGTGTGGCGTGGGCCTAGGAAGAGTAAAGTAGTCTGTAGTCTATCCATTTTTGGAAATAGTGTCATCGAAAACATTCATTTTGATTCTAATTAACTGTAGGAGTGAGACTGTATATACCAAAGCTGTGTCCGAGCTAGAGGTCGAGATATAGGACAAGTTTGGTTTGGTTTGGTTTGATTAAGTGATGCCAAAACATTCAAATGAATGGCTTATTGTTGAGAGTTCACGGAAGGAGAAGCTGCAGCTCAGGAAGCATGTGCCAAAACAGATGGAATTGCATCTGAAAAACACGTATGAAATCATTGAAAGGAACAGCTGAGTGTCTGCACTTGTGAATATGCTTGTCAGCAATATATCAAATTACATTTGAAAGAAAATACAGATTTGAAAGCTCTTAGCATTGGTCCATAGATGAACATGAGCCGTATTGATTAGCAGGTGGCGATCTCGAACAATCGTCTACCTGTTGAAAATCTTCTATTTGAGCTCGGTAGCAGAATGGCAATTTCCACATATAATTTGGGTTCTTAGTGAACCTAATTGTTGTCCCAGGATTCATTCCAATCAATCCATAATAAGAATCGCGAGTCTTTTAGATGGCTTAATGTCCCTTTCCAATCCTCCTCTACGTTATTAAGCACCTCAGATGCGTCAGGGGCAAGTGCTTTTATTTCAATAAGCTTATCTATCTTGTACACTGTCTCATATATCTCTTTGCTTTGGGGTTGCAGATTATCCCCCCAAGGAACTCATGTATGACAGTGTTCACCTTGATTGAAGCACATCCCGGACTTTATTCATCGCTCAACCATTTAGTCACATTCCGTTCAAGCTACACCAGCCTGCCTACTGTCCCCTGCATAGATATTTGACAAAAGCACACAAGGCCCGCGGTTATTGAATTCCACCTCAGATAGCTCAGCCAAGTATATCACCATGCATTCATAGTGAATTAGTGACACAATTTTGGTGTAAATAATCGTGGACCATAATATTGATATACTCGAGACCACATCCACTAGGCTAGACCACATCAACCTTCTTGTGGAACTAACAAGCTGCAAGGAGTGAACTGCATATAGTACCATCAGGTTGTATTTCTATAGTACTTATCAAGTCCTCAGCTTCATCGAACCAGTTAGCCCAACGAGTAGATCATCATGTATCCATAGTGCTGTAATTTTGGTGTAATCTTATAATCAATGCATTTAGCCACAGTTCTAGTTTCAATGCTGTCAAAGATATGTTTAGCAATAACCACATTGGGATGCATGTCAATGAGGCTTGTCCAAAGGGAGTTGTTGGTTAAATCCTCAAAGCTTCTCTCGGTCTATTCATGAATCCAATTTGGCACAATCAAGGATATCTAAACAATAAGCATAAGCTGGGAGAATGCCTCTGAAAGCTTCATCATTTAGCCCTATTCGGAGTTCTCGTATATGCCTCACAGAGAAAAAGTTTCTTTGTAGAAGCTCCCATGCATATAGCTGCCAATCATTATCATTAGATTCCACAAAAACAGGCCCCTTTGAGGTAAACATTTGAAGAAATCCCAACCAGTAACCAAATCACCGCATTTTGAGTAGATGTCTATGAATGTATTAGCAAGCCAAAGATTGGTTCCATGACCATTTTCTTCAACACAAGACCTGACCCACTCCCCTGATTCAGATTGAACACAAATTGAGTGGACGCTAAGCATTGTAGTCTCCTTGGACGTCAGACCGACCCTCAACATCTATGAACATCTCTCAAAGGAATTGCATCGTACACGGATCATACTTAGGATTCCCCCGCATTCTCAGGGGACTTTCATGGAACAGCAAGCTTGCGGAATCCAGCTCCCCAATTTGCTCATATTTGTCGATCAAACAAGTGTGTAAAAAGGCATCCAAATCAAGCCAAGTACAACTACACCAACTGCCCGCTAAAACCCAACGGTCTTGCCTAATATTCATTTTTTTATTTTATTGTGTTTCGATGTAGAATTTATAAATGAGGTGAAAGCAACAAATTAGACTAAGAGCATTCCCAGTCATAGTTTCAATTTTTGAAACTCTGATCTGCCACGTCAGTAAAAATTTCACAATTTTGAAACTTGCATTCCATCACTTCTCCGACCTATGGAGCTCAATTTTAATCATCCAATAAAAATATTTATCATGGACCCACCTTATAACACACAATCTATTTTTTAAATTGTTTAAAAACCATATACTTCCTCCAAAAAAAAAAAAAAAACACAAAAAAATATATTTAAAAAATAACAAAAGGACAAAAAAGGGAGGAATGGGGGAGGAATGCCTGTGCAAGACAGCACGCGTTCCCCACGCGTTTTCTCCTGACTGTCAGGCAACACACTGACATGCAAAGAACACGCGGGCCCTCTGACCACACGCGTGCCTTGCGCTGCTATTGCTCTAATAGGCCTGAAGCTGGATATTCAAAATAACCCAATTCATGATAAGCCCTTATTTGCAGTGTGCAAAATCTAAATAAGCTCTCTATCACCAAAAAAAAATAAAAAAAAATAAAAAAAAATCAAGCAGCTCAAGGGGTATTATCAAAATATTGACCAAATCAATTATATATCCCCAAAAAGGAAAAAATGGGGAAAAAATCCAAACGGCCATATATTCTCCAGTCTTCGTGCTCCAGAATGAGCTAAAACTAACAGAAATTTTTATTTTTTTTTAAAAAAAAGCTCCAGCCTTGTCGCCCAAGCAAATTAACCTTCTATATTTGATCCCAAAAAAAAAAAAAAAAACCTTCTATATAACATTGATTTTTAAGTCGTTTCATTTCCATCAATTTAATCCTCATAAACCTCAACAATCCCTTAAACCCCCCAAAATCTTCAATCAAAACGATGCCTTGCTATGGCGTTTTCAACTGCGCCGCCGAGACTACCACCGTGAATCCCCTCCTCAGCTTCACTGAGAATGGTTCCTGTTGACCCTTTCCTTGTGTAAGGTTTTGATGATGTCAAACACAAAT
>JACYFF010031958.1:4405667-4443547 GCA_017589665.1 Selenicereus undatus | reverse complement strand
GGTCCTGACTGGGAACAGTTCCTGGTAAAGCACCCTGAGTATTCTCAGCAACGTCTGGCAAAAGATTTTACGATTCTTTTCTATTTTTGGGCTGATAATTTTTGCTACATGATAAAGTATTTTT
Organism: Selenicereus undatus; assembly: GCA_017589665.1. Taxonomy (NCBI): domain Eukaryota; kingdom Viridiplantae; phylum Streptophyta; class Magnoliopsida; order Caryophyllales; family Cactaceae; genus Selenicereus; species Selenicereus undatus. The sequence goes on along the minus strand of JACYFF010031958.1, from coordinate 4,443,423 downwards.
CAACTGCAACCCAACAAATTTTCAAACGTAAAATCTCTAAATTTTTGGGATAAGATTTGGATAAGTTTTCGCAAATTCAAATTTAATCTCCCTTCTCCTATTTTTAGCAAAGTCCTAAGATTGTGGAAAAGGCTGGAAGTTGGCTGCTGGAATATGTGGTTTCTATTTCACGTTAGTAGTGAAACAAGCTCAGCCACGCTCTCAACTAGCCGTTTGGTTTTTCTTCAAGCTATAAAAGGGAGTTTTGTGCCAACGTTTTTGGTGTGGTTTTTCAGATTTTGTGAGTTCTTACTGAGTCAAATTTTCAGAGTGAAAAACCTGTAAAAGAGAGCAAAAATTGAGTCTTCCTCATTGGCATACTAGGCGCTTCATTGTACCTTACACTTGCTTTATTAGAAGTTGCTAAGTAAGGCGTATTCTTTTTGTTTGTGTAAAAGAATGGAGTTGTCCTAAGTCTAAGGTAACTAAGGACGTGGGGTGATTGTCTAGGGTAGACAATTACGTGTTGTTGCAAGTTGTAACGTGGGGTTACTATTGTAACGTGTTCAGTCCGTTAGTAGAATTTTTGTGAAAATCCTACAGATGTAGGTCGTGGTTTTCCCACCTCAGATGGGCTAGAGGTGGTTTTCCACGTAAAAATCTTGTGTCTTCATTCTTATTTTTGCATTCATTCTTACCCCGAACACATTACGAAAGCTTGGCGGGAACAGTTCCCTGCTAACCATACGTTGTTCAGAAACTGTTCTCCACGAGTGTTTTCAAAAGTGCAAAAATTTATCACACACAATTCACCCCCCCTCTTGTGTGAGTAACCTCATAAATACAACAGTTCCTTAACCTACTGGGATTCCGGCGACCCCTTCCTGGACTTCTTCTTCCATGTAGTACCCGACACCCGGGCTAGCGAAATCATCACATTATTAGAGAAAGCTTGGTATCACAACCCATTAACCACTCTCAAGTTGATTTTCAACTTGAGAGCGATTCGGGGCACCGGAAAATCCGATAAAGAAGGGTTCTTTACTTGTGCCCTTTGGCTTTATCATCACTTCCCCAATACATTGGCCCTTAATCTTGAGCACCTTCCTCGCTTTGGGTGTTTTAAGGACTTGGTTGAGATCCTCTTTCGATTGCTCGAAGGCCCGAATGTCATACATGAGAGGAGACATGCATGGCAGAGGAAGAAGAAAGGGTTCAAAAGGAGGGGAGGAGCGATTTTCTTCTCATCTAGACGACGGTTTGACGAAAACAAGAACCGTAAAGGTGATTATCATTATCATTATGAGTATGGTTATGATTATGATTATAATGATGAGAAAAGACATGCATGGTTGAGGAAGAAGAAAGGGAAAGGGAAGCGAAGGCCGAACTATTTCTTGTGGGGGAATACGAGAGAAGAGATCACAATAACCAAGAAGGTTATAGACGAAGAGCAGGAGAGGATGAAAGAGGAAAAGAATAGAGCTTTTGTTGTCAGATATGAAAGGAGTAAAGTCCCTAGGGAGAAGAGGGTTCGGGCTAATTTGGAGAATGCGAAACAACAGAGAGACCAGGCGAGGGAAGAAAGGAAAAAAAGGGTGGCTGAGAAGGCGAAAAGGGCATTAGAAATGTATGATCAAGACCCTAATTAAAGGTTCTTGTATAATAAAGTATCTGAAATCTTTGCCCGGTACTTGAGGTTGGATCTTAAGTGGCTGAATTCAGGGGAATTGAGGAAGATTAGTTTGGCATCTAAATGGTGCCCTTCTATTGATTCGGCATATGATAAAACCACCCTCATTTGCGAAAGCATTGCAAGGAGGGTCTTCCCTAGAAAAGAGTACCCTGAATATGAAGGCCTTGAGGATGCCCATTATGCCTATAGGGTCAGAGATAGGCTGAGAAAGGAAGTGCTTGTTCCCCTTCACAAAGCACTTGAAATGCCAGAGATTTACATTGGGGCCAACCAGTGGGGTTCACTACCCTACAAGAGGGTACCCTCTGGCGCCATGAAAAGGTACAAGAACCTCTTCAGGAAGCACGACAATAAGAGGTTCTTGAGCTACCTCGAGGATGTTGAGAAAGGGAATGCGAAGATTGCAGCTGGGGCATTGCTTCCCCACTTGATCATTGCCTCGTTGGACAAGGGGGTGAGCAAAGTGGCAGAGCTTCAGTGGAAAAGAATGGTGGAGGATCTTAAGGCAAGGGGAAAATTGATGGACAGTATTGCGGTGTGTGATGTTTCTGGAAGTATGAGAGGCACCCCTATGGAGGTCTGTGTAGTTCTTGGGGTGCTGATATCTGAACTGAGTAGTGAACCATGGAGGGGTAAAGTCATAACCTTCAGTGAAAACCCGGAGTTTCATTTGATTAAGGGGGATGACCTTAAATCCAAGACTGAGTTCATAAGAAAGATGGAATGGGGTTACAGTACAGACTTCCAAAAAGTTTTTGACCAGATTTTGAAAGTGGCCATCGAAAGTAAACTTTATCAGGATCAGATGGTGAAGAGGATCTTCGTTTTCAGCGACATGGAGTTTGATCAAGCATCAAGAGTGTATGATTATAGTCAAAGCTATTCAAGTTTTTGGTCTCATGTTCAAGCATCAGGAGTGTATGATCATAGTCAAAGCTATTCAAGTTTTTGGTCTCATCAGAAAAGGCACCAACACGCTGAGGAATGTAAGAGAAGAAGAGGGTGGGAGACGGATTATGACATGGTAGTGAGAAAATTCAAGGAGAAGGGGTTCCAGGAAGCGCCTGAAATTGTGTTTTGGAACCTTAGACACTCCGAAGCTACACCGGTCACTTGCAGCAGGCGAGGAGCGGTAATGCTTAGCGGGTTTTCAAAGAATTTGATGAAGCTGTTCCTTGACAAAGATGTGCGGTCCTTTGCTCCTACAGAGGCTATGGAACTCGCCATAGCTTCCGAGGAGTATCAGAAACTCTTGGTTTATGACAGAGTTGTTTTGCCTATTTTCCTGCAAGCAGATGCTAAAGATGATGCGCAGGATTCATCTGATGGACATACTATTTGATTATTTGATCGAAACTGATTTGGCTGCGCATGCTAAGTTTGATGCAATTATGGACAAAAAACGTAAACACAAAACCTAAGGATGGCAGTTTCGCTCTACTTATTTTGTTTTCTTATCCTGGACATACAAGGAGTTGCAGAGAGTGTAGAGTGTTAGCATTCCTTGGTCCTTTCCTTTTTTGTCTCAAATAATTATAAAAGCTATTGAATTGATATCAAACTCATATTTTAGACAATAAAAATTTTAGCAACTTTTTTTAAATTTTGGTTGCATATAAGAGATGTTAAAAGCATAAGCAGAAATTAAATTCAAGTAGGTAGTAATAACTCTCAAAAAATTTACCAATTGTGTCATTTTAATGATGAGAAAAGACATGCATGTTTGACTTTCTTGGTGAATGAAATGCACACACCAAGTTACCCGCTTTAGCCAACTCCCTTTCAAACTGAATCTTTTATACGTATGAGCTAAATAGCTCAAAGGGCCTTTAAATGAAGGTTCAGCTAGGGATGGCAAAAGATTGGGAAAAACTCGTCCCGCTGGAGCCCTGCCCCTATCCTTGTCCCCGATGTCCCGATTGGGGAAAAATTCACATCTCCGTTCCCACTTTTAACTAAAATTATGGACACTGTTATATTTCGTGGTGAAGGGTTATTGAACTTTGATTGTATTTTAAAATTTTAGTTTTTGAATTATGGCTATGTTTGTCTTACTTAGACTTTGGTTGAATTATTTTGTGTAATTTGTGCATTGTTAGACTTATGCTGCATAACTTGTTAAACTTTAATTTGATTTGGAATTTGGATTGTAAAATTTGATGAATTTTATTATACTTGTGCTATATGGAGTTTAGAAGAGCTTGTTGTACAATTAATTGGGCTATGGAGTAGGGTATAGGAATGATAAATTGAGCTTTCATCCAAAACTTGTAGTATAGCTATTACAAGGGAGGGAAAGAAACAGTAGGAAAAAGTCCCCATTGAGACCTCGTCGGGAATTAAATCCCCACTGGGGATGGGGATGGGGATGGGGGGAATTTTTTCTCGCTATGAAGAATGGGGAGGGGATGGGGAGCGGGGACGGAGACGGGAATGGGGACGGAAAATATGCCCCCGTCCCCAACTCGCCTCGTTGTCCTCCCTAGGTTCAACCATAGACAAGTAAGCAATTAGTTTATCATATTCACTCCACTTTAGTATTTAAAAGTAAATTGAAATAACAATAGCAAGGCATATTAGAACCTTCCATATACAAATGGATACAGTTGATTAATTAATTTAGTGAACTCAAACTGCAAAGTAGACCATTAAAAATCGTATCACAAACTCACTATATGTAATCCTAAGAGGCACGGCAATTAAAACCAAAATACTAATACCTTTGGACCTCTTCTTTTCGTGGGTAAATTGAAATGAGTAAAATAATAAAATGAGTTAAAGTAGGTTAAGGTAGGTTGAAGTATGTTGAATTTTTTTTATATAATAAATTAAATTTAATTAAAATAATAAAAGTAAATTAAAATTGATTAAAATAAATTAAAATAAATTGATATTAATATTTTAAAATTGATTCACGAAAAAAACTGACATGTTGAAGAATTAATGAAGACAAATCAGGTGAGATCAACATTTGTCATAATTAGGGGCATTGGACTCATCGGTATTGGTTTAAAGCAAGGGGTGACCTAGCTAGCTACGTATGTATCTAAACTAGCTAGGTAGACCCCATTCATTCTGAACAAATACGAAGCTAAAAAACATGCTTAAAAGACTTTGATCTTGCTGTTTAAGTTGATAGAAATTTTATCATCATGATCAAGATAATTAAATTCTTTTACATTTAATCTAGGCTTAACTTAGGTCATGTTCTATTTTACATTTTTGAGAATTCAGCTAAAAGCTTACATCTTCTTATAGTTTCTTACATTTTCTTACAACTCCTTACATCCTTAAAATAATCCTTACATCTTCTTACAACTTCTTACGTCCCATATAGATTTTCTATAACATTCAACTTCTTCTTACATCTATCATTATATCTTCTTACAGCTCATTACATCTTTTTACAGCTCCTTACAGTTTCTTACAGCTCCGTGCATTGAATGTGTAACACATTTGTTACCAAATTTCAACTTCTGCTCCCAAACATAACTATATTAGTTTTGTGGACACTAAAAAGACAGGCATATGACAGCAAGTCATAGATTGCTTTTTACGAAAATTATAAAGGTCTTGTTATAAAATACCAAAACAATGTTTGTGTGATCCTGGTACCCATCATATCATGTATAAATTGGGAATAAAAAATAAGTATTAAAAGAATGTTACTTTTCATAAATTGTGTAAAATCACATTAGCATCGGCAATTTTTCATGCAATAACAATTCTTATTGTGGGTTCTATTTGTGCTGAATTTGGCGAGATAAAGATATAATCATTCTTACCTTTGTAGGTATCATTACCTACAAAGAGATGGATTTCAATAGGCCCACAAAAAAAATTTAATAAAACATTTGGTGTTTAAAAGCTTTAGAAACAAAAACGGGAGCTAAACACAACTCAAACAGTCAAACCTTATTAGTAAATACACCAAAGAGATACTTGTGGAACCACAAATAGTAGAAAGTAAATAAAAACCATTACAACCAAAAGGAAATTAACTAGCATTACACAAATGTTGGAAAGGCATACCAAGTAATATCCAGGACCTTGCCTTGTTCGATATAAAAATATCATAATTTATACCCTCATTTATCTGACTTTTGCCACAATAAATTTAAATTTCTAGAACTCTTATTTGAATTTTGTTTATTTTATAGTAAATAATATTAATCCTAGAATTGGTAAGAACTGGATTCAAAACGGTGAAAATCAAGTGAAGATATAAGGAAAAAAAATGTTCAACATGGCCTGCTGTGCAATTTTGCATGGCCATGCAAAATTTCTAAAAGTAGCTAAAAAGTTGAAGAGATGTCGCGCGTGCACTTTTTGCACGGTCATGCATATTGATCAGTCATCGAAACCAGAGAGAACACTTTTGCACGGTTGTGCATCTCTCCCAGAAATTTTGCATGGTTAGCCGTGCGCTTTTTGCATGGTCATGCAAACCTGACAACCTACCTCTAGGGATTATTTATGTAAGAATTGTAGCTATTTGGGGGGGGGGGGGCTTTTTGCTTAGGTCTTTGGGAGCTCGATGAGGGTTCATGTTAGCCACTTCCAAACCCCATTAGGCGGAGAATAAGGGCGTGCTCTTTTCGTTGAGAAATATGAGTTGGTAAATGGATGAAATTGGTTGAGATTGGTTGAAGTGGGTTGAAGTGGGTTGAAATAGGTATTTTTTTTTTGTTGAAGTGCGTTGAAGTGGATTGAAGTTAGTTGAAGTTGGTTGAAGTTGATTAAATTTTTATTTTTTTTTTGTATGATGGATAGAAGACAATTAAAATAGTGGAAAGTAGGTTGAAATTGGTTGAAGTTGATTAAAGTGGGTTAAAGTTAGTTTTTTTTTTTTATTGAAGTTCAAGAAGTGGGTTGACGTTGATTGAGTTTGGTAAATTTGGATTTACCAATAAAAAAAAGGGCCTAATTTAGGTTAATTTATATATACTTTGCACAAGATCAATTGATTTGAAGATTAAAGTCTAAGTTCCTCTTCTTTTTCTCTCTTTAGTTTCATACTTTTAGTTTCTTTGCTAGTTTATTAGTTGTTTGTTTTGCTTATATTTTGATGTTTAATTGTGCTTAAATTTATTATCTTTGGTTATGATTGGGCTTTAGGATGGCCAGTTGATTTTGTTTAAACCTTAGCCTATCTTATTTATGTCTGAATCTAAAGTTTTCTCTTACGTCCACCAAGTGTTTGATGAAATACTTGAAAGAGTTTTTATCCAGGTTTTGGGGCAATTAACTTGTACTGAAAGTTTAGATTGATTGTCTGTGGATAGAGAGTGTGGCTGGCATTTGGACGTAAAAAAAAGTCTAAATCCTAGCTAGGTTGAGGATTATATTGCTACTCTTGTAGTTCAATTAGGCTAACCCATGAAAATAGGTAGTTATAACAATTAAACTAGTCTTTGATCCTCGAAAGAGGACTTGAATGGGTTTTGATGGTGCAACCAATCATCTTTGAATGCTAGCATAACTTGAAAAAGTGGGGGTTTGACTTGATTTGTGGTCTATCTTAGGTTTAATTATAATCAAAGTCCTTTTTGTTTATTTTAGTAGTTTAGTTCTATTTCCTATCACCCTTTGTTTTGTCTAACTTGAGATGCTTTAGTTGGCTTTGGTAATTGAAAACACAACTTTATGTGAATACGACCCATACTCGCCAGCTGTTAGCTATAATTGCCCCATGCGCTTTGCGGTTTTAATTGTAACACACTTGGTTGCACATGCTCTTTGGGATTCAAGGAAGGGCCAGTGCCAAACTATCTGAAGCCATCAACCTTAATTCTAGACCTTCACAATCTCCTGTTTTGAGTCATGTTTTCCGTTAATCGTATAGTCCTCAAATTGTATCTAATTACTTCATTCCAACTCTTTCTAGGCAATTTTTCATAATTATAAAATTATATATATTTGTAATACTTTCTAGGTAATTTTTCATAATTATAAAATTACGTATATCTAATACTTTTGCTAATAGAGTTGACCCTATCAGTACATCATTCGTATTTATGGGTATGGCCTGTGAACATTCAAACTTAATAACTTATGAATCATTATAACTATTAATAAGATATTAATTTTAAATCACATAATATATTTTAATTTAGACCATACCTTTTTGTTTTTTTAATCTTTAGCCAATACCTTTATCATCACCTTACTTTTTCTTAATAATGGCTCCTTTTTATATATAAGTTTTGTGTGAGACTGTCTCCTATGCATCATATCATAAAATGAATGTTTCTATGGTGACTAATAATTAATTGGGTGACTAGTAATTCATTTAGGTCATTATGATCACATCTAAATGAACTATTAGTCATCCCTAATTTTAGAAGTCAATCCAAAATATATTATTAGTCATTATAAAATCTCAAAAATAATCACCACTAAAAAAATCTGTCTCACAATAAACTTTATGTGAGACGATATTACTCAAAATTTATATATATGTTTTTAATTGGTACCCTCTAATTGCGAGTATCTTACAAGATCTTATTGATTAGGACCAAACCCTAATAATGTTCACATTGTTAATTCGGTTCATTGGATCATCATCATTGAATTAACATTAAAACAAATTAGGTTCACCTAGATGGGAATCCGTTAACCACTGTAGCGCATGTCTTATCGCCATGGCCGAGATCCTTTGAATTAAGTCTGAATGCTCCAAGTGCTGTGATACAATTTTTTATACACACGAAACAAACAAATTTCCTTAGATTGCATTGTATTTTGAGCTTTTACTTCTTTTCCTGATGTTGACGGGTGAATATATTTGCTCAAATGATGATCACACGACCACAGTACATCTAATGACAGTTGGCATTATCTCCTTGTACGTGGTATACAAGTGTACAGGCTCTCAATTTATGATGCGCATTGCGATAAGGGGATTTTAGCAGAGCTTGACTTGTTATATACAATCTTTTCTTAAACATAAAATTTGAATAATACATGGTGACATTGCAACTAAATAAATTCTTAAAAATATCACACATGAATAGAGTTGGACAATGGATTGGGCCAGTTCATTAACGAACCGGGCCAGGTCCAACATATTTGATAATTGGTCGAGCTAGGTTATGGGCTGAGCTGGGTTTTTGGCCAAGTGAGCCCGGCCCGCACATGGCCCGCTATTATCACTAAGGAGTATTTTTGATAAGTTAATTTTTCAACTAAAATTTCTATAATTTTCCAACCAAACTAAACTAATCCAAATTTAAAGTTAGAAAATACACAACCAAACTAATAAATGTGTTGGGTCGAGTCACCCATGGGTGGCCTGCTTTGGACTGTTTAAAGACGGGACAAACTTAATTGCGCCAAAAAATATATATAATAATTATTGTTATGTATAGAGTATTGGTAATAAGTTTAACTAATTGGAACATGTAAACTAGTGTGTCAAATACATTGAAAAAAATTAATGAGCCACTAAACGGGCCATTAATGGGTCAGCCCAATCTGACCCGTTAATATGCCTTAGTGGGCTGGCCCAATATTGACTCAGTCTGTTATTAACTCGGCCAATTATTAGCCCTATGTGAAACGGGCTAACTGCGTAACCCAATGGATACCCGATTTGTTACCCATCCCTACACTTGAGTAAAGAGTCTCATATCGGAAGTTTGAAGAAAATGACCATTATATATAAGCCAAATAGGCTACTCTTCCTATTGTCAATTAGTTTTAGGATGAAACCTCACTTGGACTTGTTGTCTTAGATCTTGATTGAAGTGAGCTCCTTCATCGGATCTTCCCAACAAGTGGTATCAGAGTTGATGGTGTGTTTGGCTGGGTGAAAAAGGTGTGGCATGGTGTGGACCCCATATATGAGCTTGGTGAATTTGACAGGCAAGTGTTGATTGAGTGGCAACACACATGAAAAAACCACATGGATAAGAGCAAAAAAAAAAAACACATGTAATGCATGGTCAGTACTCCTGAAATAGAATAAATGGCATGACGGCTCAGTGTAGAGCAGTCTGTGGGGTGTGTGGAGTAGAGTGCGAGTGTGCTCATGATGATGACCATTATATATAAGCCAAGTGAACTACTCCTCCTATTGCCAATTGATTTTAGGATGGAACTTCACTTGGACTTGTTGTCATGGATCTTGGCTGAAGTGAGCTTCCTTTTTGGATCTTCCCAACACATATATAAGACATTCCCAATTGGTATTACATTGCCAGATGACCAACTCTTTTTGCTCTAAGTTTAGCGTTATTCAGGTTTAGTACTTCACACTTCCACTTTGACTTGGGGACTCATTGCTAGCTAGTGCTTTGTTGAGGTTGATCCGATCATTGCGAATTCAATGCTTGAATCTCTTTCCATAGTTACAATCTTTCATTATGTATCGCCATTTACAAATGTTTGTTAAAGAAGGCCAGAATGACTTAATTACATTCAAAAATTTTAAGCCTACCTAACTACATACATCTAATCTTATCGTAGATTTCTTTGTCCCGTTATATTAAATTGATTTTACTTCTCATTTGATTTTTTTTTTCCGAAGAGGTTATGACAATAATAAGATAAGTAAATATACATACATAAGTATATCCATGCAGCTTGATCCCCTCTTTCTCTATTTATTTTTGTAAAAGCGTCACTCAAATAGACCTGCAACAGAATTTTCAACGGAAAAATTGCTAAATTCTTGTTAAATCAGAACCCTCATTAATTCAAATTTCAAGGGTAATGACAGCGTGGTAAAACTTTATTCGACTTGAATATCCAAATTTACCTGAGTTGAGACAATTGGTACGATTATGAATTTTTCGTCCAAATTTTAAATTTAGATAAAATATTTTTCATAATTCTATTCTTCAAATCCGATTTTGACTTGAATTTAACCTTATAAGATTAAATTACTCGATCTAAAAAAACCGAATATTAGTCATCAATTTCTTATCTGAATTTGATATATCCGACTTGCCCCATACATGATATTGTGATTGTTCGGATGTGCATCCGTACTAACCAAGTGGCGTCCAGAGAGGGCAGAGGGTAGTAGTGTACTACTTAGCTTACTTTATGGGGCAAGTGACAATAACAATACAATAGACAAAACCAGTGATTAGATATGACAATGATAAAAGTATACACGATCCAGTTGTTATTATAAAGTACATGCAAATTAAAATAGGTCTCCTACTCTAATGCTTCTCCTGCTAAAAATATCTAAGCATTTCATTGACTTCTTCCTTCTTTTACGAGGTATAAATTAACCTCTTGATCACTGACAAATGTTTCATTAGAAAGAAATTTAATCTGATTGGATCACACCATGACTACTTCTCAGTTCTCACTCAACTTACGTTGAAATAATCATCATGCCTTCTTATCTACAAATATCATATCAAAGACCTGAAGTTAGAGTCTATATTCATACGCATTTTTGTTTTTCTTCTTCAATAACAAGATAGCTAATAAAAAAAGATTATGGTTATAGGTGATTAAGAATGATAAACTTGATTATAAAAACTAGAGAAGAATTGGAGAGAGAAAAAGTGACATATATATCTACAACTGAAGTCACATTCTCATGATAATAGTACAATGAAAGGGATCGAAATCATAAAAACTTGCAGAAAATTAAATATTCAAAACCAGCAAAAATCCAAAGAAAGGGGAAACCAATAATGATGGTGATCAATAGCCTTAATTAAGAGCTAATCAAGACTATTATGATCAGTATCAGTCAAAAGTTGCTCCAAATAATCCGTCCCCAAGTCCTCAAAAACCAAGAGATTATTCTTCTTGTCTGTTTTCTTCCCATTTGTTCGAGTCATTTTAAACTTATCAGTATTACTGCTAGTACACTTCCTAATAGAAAGCCTATGTTTCATGACCAGAACAGGGGAACACCCTTCCCCAAACCCATAGTCCATCTCTTTTAGAGACTCTTTGACTACGTCGACGGGGAAGTTGAGTACCGCCGCGGACCCTCGAGTCGAGAAGGCGGCTTGGTCGTAGGCCAAGGCGGCTGCCTCGGCTGTGTCGAATGTTCCGAGCCACACCCTGACCCCGTTCCTGGTCGAGTCTCGTATCTCTGCCGCGTACTTGCCCCAGGGTCTCCTCCTCACCCCTCTGTAGGAAATTATTTTTTGCTGCTGTTGTTGTTGTTGTTGAGACGAGGAGGTGGATGTGACCTCCTCCTCCTTGACCACGGCCCGAGCCTGCAGGGTGGGGGCCGGGTTCAAGGGGTGGAGGGGGCTAGCCCAGGAGCACGGTAAGCTTGATTGTAGCATTTCTAAGAGGATTGTTTCTTGGGAATCGTTCTCATTTAATGGGAGGTAGTTGTTGTTTAGGAGTTTAAGGTCGACGTTGGTCCAAGATGATGAGGAAGCTTCTGAAGAGGAAGAAGATGAAAAGTAAGAAGAACAAGAAAATGATGAATTCATTTTTATTTGGTTTGGGTGGTGAGGATGAGTTGAGTTGGTTGATTTATATATAAAGGGGGAGGGGAGGATGAAGAGGATACGTCACCCACAAATAGTATATAAGATGGAAGAAAATAATGCTGTTTAGTAAAATAAAATAAGAAGAATGTTACATACCTTTGCTTACAATATCCATGTTGTTAAGTCCTTTGCGTTGGCCTAAAAATTGTATTATTATGTATTAAATTAAAAAAATAATATAAAATATTATTTACAAATTATGTAAAATCAATGTCTTAGTTGTAATTTTTTATGACTATAAAACTATGATCCTATTTGGTAAATAATTGTTAGCTGTTAAATATTTGAAGTAACTGTTTATATTACCTGTTTGAATTATCTGTTTCTAAAAAAAATATTTGACAAAATTAGCTATTTTTAGAATACATATTTGATAAAATTTCATTGTTGCCCTTTATGTAATGGCAAGAGAAAAAGGTTTATGTACTAACATGGATGTAAATTTACTGTACTTATGGGTAATATAGTGATTTTAACACCCCCCAAATTGTTTTCAAAAGGCTATTGAAAACAACTGTTTGAAAAAGAATTGTTTGAGGCAAAACAACTATTTCAAACAACTCTTTACGAAATATCTTTTTAACTGTTTAACTTAATTAAAACATCTAAAGAGATTTCAAACAGCTCTTTTTTACTAAACAATTGATGCAACCAAATACTCCCATATGTATCATTTGTTGATGGGATAGAATTAATTGATCTGATCAAGTGTCAGTTGTAACCATCAGGGTAACCAATAAATACCAAAACTTCACATGTCATAATCAATTATAATTATTAAAAAAATTAATAGTTAATATATTAATTTTAATTAAAATAAAATACTTAAAAAGTATTTAGTAACAAGATATATACCATTGCTGATTAAATATTTTATGAGTGAAATACAACGGGTCATAATCAGTTTGGTTAAATCGAAATAATTTAGTACACGTGGGGCAAATGACGCCCGGCGGCGTGGTCGTCATAGGGCAGCTTCGTCGAGCTGCGAGCTGAGCTCAATCCCTCTTCTCTTTTTCCTAGTTTGTTTAGTATATAATCCTCTGCTAAAAATGAAATTACTAATTAATTAAATTCACCTTTTATCACGAAAATGAAGAAGAAAAATTTCCTCCTATTATGTATACATTTTAAACATAGTGAAGTTGATCCAAAACCTAAAATGTGAAAGGAATAATATGGATTCAAATTGTGTTTCATTCAAATCTTGAAATAAGCTAATATATAATTGGATAAAAAATCCGAATTTATCCAATCCAAACTAATATCAATTCAAAATTTTCATGCAAAGTTATGGTCTTTATAAAATGTGGCCATTGAATCAAGTCTGAATCAATACAAAATCTACTTAATTAATCTAAACAAAATTAAACTAGAGTCATGGATTAAATGTAACCTCAATGAAGTTAATTAATTCACCCAAACTTGAATCGAACAATGTAATCCATTTGGCATACCAATACAATCGGAAAATTCAAATCAATGCCACAAAAGTAGATATTCAACCATTAAAATGACTTAGCAATATTCATAAAATGTTATTCAAATCAAATCCATTTGACAGTTTTTGATATAATCTAGCTAATTTTAGCAATTTAACTTTGTGACCCCTAGTTTATTACAATTAGATACGAATTAACGGAATCTTAAGGATTACTCCTGCAGAATCAAGCAACCAACTGATAATGGAGGGGCCAATGGTATGTCAAAATGATAAGTTGGAGCTTTTAACAAATAATATAATTACTATTAATTATTATTGATTAAGTAATAATAGAATCTTTAAAATTATTTCCCCAACAGAAACAACCAATTTACTAGTTATAAAAGCAACATTGATTATACATATTTAATTTTTAATTATTTAATAATAGGCAAAAGTACTAAACCAGACACATTAAAAATTGATAATGTATTGACCAATCATGGTATGTCAAAAAAATTGTATATGATAATTTAGAGCTTTATATTATTTATTTGTTTTTTTAAAAAGAACAGTTTGATAACCACTAATTAAGTAAATCAACAATCTAAGCATGAACCCGCCCCACCAATCACACTTGCTTGATTAAACATTAATTAAAAAACATCTAAATAAATAAAAACTTTTAAACAAATGAATACAGAGGTTGTTTAATTATTAGTCCAGATGAAGCGGACCTTAGCCACGGGGCCACTCATGTGGGCCCCCAGTCTAAGCTAGGACCTAGGCTATACCTAACTTTGGTGGGCGATGTTCTAGAAGATTTCTTCCAATATGCTTGAAACTATTTAGTATATTACCCCTTTTCATACTCTTCCTCACTCAGTTAAGTACAAATCCGGGTTAGCTTTTCTTGACTAGTCAACGGGTCGACCCGATTCGAAAAAATGATGAGCAACCTGCTTTGATCATCTTAGATTTAGCAGAGTGATTCGGCCAATCTAACACAATAAGTTGCACTCGGGCAAAAGTTAGAGTCTGATTTATTCTTAAATTGGTATAATTTAGGTTTAGGTTAAGTAAATTTTTTCATGTATATAGGTGTAGGACACTTACAAAAAATGTTCATATTTGTCTTTTTTATAATTGAATTGAGAATACCATTGAGGCAAAAGTTAGTGCACCTTAGCCTATCATGCACGGAAAATGAAATTTTTATCGATGGTTTGTTTGGAAAATCCAAAATTAATGATACTTTTTCAATTAATGTGACATTTGCAATGACACTAAAACTAATAGGTAAATGGATCATTTGACTCACGTAATCATTTTAAGTTAATTTTTGATAGGGATTTATCATACTTCGAGTTAAAAGAGTTTCGAATCAAATTTTGTTCAAAGTAAGATACTTTAAACCAAGACGATAAAAAACGTACAAATGTCAACAGACTCCTTCCCCAATTCTTGGTAGCTAATATTGGTGGCAAAATATCGAGTTATTATCAAACGCCTAAACCTAACTTGCATCCAAATCAATGTGTATCTCTAAATACACTCCCAAAAAAAAAAAAACTTACTGTTTAAAAAAGAGGTGAAAAGTACAAAAATAAAAACTATCAAATCATGCGTTATCTAGACCAAAAAGAATTGACCACTCTACGATTCAAGTGGTCCAAATACACCCCCCTTGGTCGCATGAACTAGTCAAAATCAATAATATGGCTCCAGATTTTACTTTTAAGATAAAAATATGACAATGATGTTTTAATTGATGACCTTAATTAGTATTTAGTAGTCATTGCATGATTTTTTTTTTCCTTTTTTTCTTTTTTAATTTTGAGTGTTTGGGATAATGACTTGAGTAGTGATCGGTGGATTTGATTTGACTATTACCTAAGAAGATTCTGGGAAGCACCATATCAAGAAAGCCCTTTTAAACTTATGTTTGAATTACCTGACACAGTCAAGGTTCGAATTTGGGAGACTTATGTGTCACTCGTCCTTACTTACCACGAAGCCAGAAGTTAAGAATTTGCTTCACCCATCATGCACGTCACGTGATCAGATAAGCCCTTTTTTTTTTTTTACTTTCAAAAAAATATTTGATCGAGAGTTTTGCACTTGAACCAGAGTCTCTTGGGGCGGAGAAGGTAACACGAAGCCCGTTGAAAGCCCAATACTACTCTTGGCATGATTCAGATTTGAACATGGATGAAAATTTGATTATGCTTTCAGGAGTATAATGTATTGTATTCTCTCTTATTAGAGTTTCTTTCTTTTTCAAAAGAATACAACAAATGGAAAAAAAGAATGACTTTGATTAGAGTAATACAATTTTTTTCATCTGAAAACAAGCGTGACACAAGAGTGTACTACGGTTGGTTCATACAAAATGCTTAAAAAAAATATCAATTTCGTAAAGTTACATGTCTTGCCATCTCATATAAGACTTAGTGAAAAAAATAAATAAATGAATGAGGAGGTTTATACAAGTCATCATAGGAATAGACTTGACTAACTGACCCCTTGTGGTTCAAAAATCATTTATTTTGAGGTCTAGATTGGTTTGGATTGGTTTGAGTTTGGGTCCTTTGTTTATAGGTCTAAATCAAGTCAGGTTTGAGGCAATTCGGATATAAATTGGTTTGGGTCTGAATTGGGTCATATGTTCGGTTAGATTTGGGGTTAGTTCATTTTCGAATTTCAGATCATTATCAATTAGCTTGTTTCAGTTATCGGTTCCAGTCTAGGTTGAGGCGGTTCGATTCAAATCTCAAATTTTAGATCAATTTTGCCAAGTCAAAATTTAATTCTAAGCATAAAGACAAATTCAATTTTTGGCACAATTGTCCGATGACCTATATATAGAAGCCAAATCACAATATCAAAGTCTTCTTTTGTAGGTCAGGTAAGAGACTTGTCCCCAATCCCCACAGCCCCTATCTTGGGGCAAACAAGAGGTGCCTGCGTGAGTAGGGAGGAGGGAGGACACCTACAATAAGTTTAGGGCTGTTGTTTTTATGAGGCTACTCACACAAGAGGGGGGGGGTGAATTGTGTGTGACAGATTTTCGCACTTTTGAAAACACTCGTGGAGAACAGTTTCTGAACAACGTATGGTTGGCAGGGAACTGTTCCTGTCAAGCTTTCGTAATGTGTTCGGGGTAAGAATGAATGCAAAAATAACAATGAAGACACAGGATTTTTACGTGGAAAACCACCTCTAGCCCATCTGAGGTGGGAAAACCACGACCTACCTCTGTAGGATTTTCACAAAAATTCTACTAACGGGCTGAACACGTTACAAAAGTAACCCCACGTTACAACTTGCAACCACACGTGATTGTCTACCCTAGACAAACACCCCACGTTACAACTTGCAACAACACGTAATTGTCTACCCTAGACAAACACGCCACGTCCTTAGTTACCTTAAACTTAGGACAACTCTATTATTTTAACAAGAGAATACACCTTACTTAACAACTTCTAATAAAGCAAGTGTAAGGTACAATGAAGCGCCTAGTATGCCAATGAGGACGACTCAATTTCTGCTCTCTTTTCCAGATATTTCACTCTGAATAATTGCTCAGTAAAGGACTCACACAATCTGGAAAAACCACTGCTCAAAACGTTGGCAAAAACTCCTTTTTATAGCTTGAAATAAAACGGCTACTTGAGAGAATCTGCGGCTGCGCTTCTTTCACTACTAACGTGAAATAAGAGCCATATATTCTAGCAGCCAATTCTTAGGACTTTGCTAAAAATAGGAGAAAGAAGATAAGATAGCCTTTGCTAAAAAAGATTTTGCTAAAAATAGCCTTATCCAAATCTTATCCAAAAATAGAGGTTTTTAAGATTGAAAATCTGTTGGGCTGCAGTTAAAAAAAAACCTTATCAAGTAGCAAAAATTATCAGCCCAAAAATAGGAAAGAATCGTAAATTCTTTTGCCAGACGATTGCTGAGAACACTCAGGGTGCTTTACCAGGAACTGTTCCCTAGTCAGGTCCAGGACCTGTTCCCAGAGTATCTCAAAAAGATTTGTCAAAAACAAACATGAAATTGAGATCCTCTCACTGGCATATTAACAGAAGTCTAAAAAAAAATATAATACTACCAAACTCATGACTTCTTGTTGGTGTAGCAAATGCCTTGTAATTTCAGCAACCTCGATACGGCTAGGAACTGTTCCTGAAGATTGTTCCTGAAAGCTCTTTGAGTTGAAGCATTTGCTGTTTAGAAACTGTTTCTGGATCTTCAGCTGATCGTAATCACTGTTCTCAACCAACTTTATTAACCAATCATAGCACAGATTCAAGTACTATTAAAAGGACTAATACACTTGGACTAACATATTTGTGTTTGACATCATCAAAACCTTACATAAGGAAAGGATCAACAAGGGCCATTTAATTTCACCACTAATTTCTCCAAATAATTTGGCCAAGTTGATCACCCAGGAGTCATATGACTCATATCCAAGTGGGATGGATCGTGGATGGCCAACTGCTCCTTAATAGCTTCATGACTTCTTTTTCAGCCGTTACGCACGTCTTTATCAAAAGAAGTTGCATTCTTAATCAAATCGAAGTGTTTTTTTTTTTTTTTTTAGAGAAGCTTTTATGTTTGGAGTCTACAAGTTAGAGAATGAAAACGGAAGGATCCCAGCATTGGCCAATTGGAGCATGCGTATGTTAATATTTGACAAATATTGTTGTTGTTAGGCGGGCTTTGATTTTGATTTAACTTGCACATTCAATGAATATGCGCTCAATTTATAGGTTCATAGGTTGCAAAATGTACGTATATTATTATGCCTGATCAAATCATTCATCTTATGTAACATTGTATTCTATGCATATTTGACACTTTAACATGGGGTGAAACTGGATCCCTACCACCTCAATTCATATAGTGAGGTGGCATCCTCCATCACCAAGGTTCGTCAAACTCAATTTTGATGAATTCTTCATTAACTCATTAGCAATAGGAGGCTTCATCATCCGAGATTGGACGGCAAATTTGTTAAGGCAGGAGTGAACTATTACGATGATATATTTATTTTAGTTGCAGAAGTGAGAGCATTGCGAGACGGATTACGATTAGCAATTCAGGTTGGGTTCAAGCAGATAGTTATTGAATGTGATAATAAGATAGTGATTCAAGCACTGAAACCAAAAATGCAAATTCCTTGGAAAATATCGAATATTATCAAAGACATACATATATGGCATACTCAAGGTATCTGTTTACTCATCACCCATATTTTCAAGGAATCAAATATGACAGTTGATTAGCTTTTCAAATTTGGACACTCAGTTACTGCGTTCTTCTCGTCATATACTTGTTTTTCTCCATCTGTTAAAGCTATTTTGGCAGATGATGTAGTTGGGCGCACTTTTGTAAGAACAGGCGTTTAACATCCTTATGATTTTATTTACTCTTGTAAAAGAAATAGGTGAAAATGGATGTGATTGACTATGTAATAGGAATTGAAGCTGATTAAAAATTCTTCCCCGCCAGAGGTCCTTGACTATTGTAATTAAGATTCTTTTAATATGATTTTGTGGAAAATAATGGGCAATTTTCAAAATAATTGCACATTTGCACTAGGAAAAATCTATGATGATTGATACCTTGTTTCAGGACTAAAAAATATGCTTAGCCACCAAGCATGCAGGAATCTGTCCGTTATTGATTGAATTGGTACGATGACAATAACTCCCAGGTGATTCTCTTATTTCGGGTTTTTAATTAAGGGTGTGTTTGGTAGGGAGAAAAATAATTTTTTTTATGTCGTTTGGAAACAAAGAGGGAAAAATTATTTTTAGGGCAAAATCATTTTACCACATTTGAAGAAAATTGTTTTCCCTTGAAAGGGAAAATGATTTTCCAAACTCAATTTTCGTTTCCCAATTTTGTCTCTCGTTCTATTTTCTTTTAATTGTGCCTAAAATCACTGTATTTTCACTTTCATTTTGTCTCTCATTCTCCCCTCTTCTTCATGTCCATCATTTTCATCGATGACTTTCATCGTCAATATCTGCAATTATTTCTTGAGTTATCTAACCTTGTTACCGTTGCCCTTTTGAGAACTTCGCAATCTGAGACACCCATCGTGTTCCCGTTCGCCATTTTCTTTAATCTGAATTTAATATCACTCAAAGTCAACTGGGTAATCCTTGGGAATAATGAAAAAATTGAGATTCATTAATGTTGACTTTCTCTTTTTCTTGATTTATTACTGGGTATATTTCTTACTAATATTTTGGGTTCAATTTTGAAGAGAGGAGAAAAACAGAATTCATTGGTTGGGTCGGGTTAGAGCAGTCAGTAGGGGAGGAGATTGATGGTAAAAAGAAATGAAGTGAAGGCGGGAGGTTCATTCTATCAAATAACAAAAAATGAAGTGAAAAGAAAATGGTTTTCCATTCTACCAAACAACTGAAAATGTAAGTGAAAAATTATTTGTCTTGGGAAAATATTTTTCATGAAAAATAATTTTATGGGAAAATAATTTTCCCCCTCAAACACACCCTAATTAAGAGTAATGACTATCTGTTAGCTTAATTGATAGTTTCTAGGAGTTATTAGAATTTTTTTTAAAAAAAAAACAAAGGTAAATGGTCATATTTTGGCAATTGAGAAGTGAATATTTGGTGCCTCTTCTCACGACGATACAGACAATTACATAATCAACAAGAAGTGTCCGAAGAAATGGGGAAAAACTAAAATCTAAATCGAGGAGGCTGCAATAGGATGTCCAAATTTTGACAATTAATCTGCTGTCATATTTGACTTGCAGAAGGTGTTTTTGATAATGAATTGAGTGTCTTGGCTCAGCCCAGGTTGAAGATTTTCAATAAT
This sequence comes from Selenicereus undatus, assembly GCA_017589665.1. Classification (NCBI taxonomy): domain Eukaryota; kingdom Viridiplantae; phylum Streptophyta; class Magnoliopsida; order Caryophyllales; family Cactaceae; genus Selenicereus; species Selenicereus undatus. Next base: position 4,422,977 of record JACYFF010031958.1, on the reverse strand, counting down.
ACTGGATATTTGTCGTGGAACTTGGAAATTTCCTATTAATGTTGGGGTCACAATTTGATTATAGTCTTCAATCACAATTTTATTAAAACCAGCTTGAAGTGCTAAATTAACTTCATCTCTAAAAACTCTAGTACCCGCAATAAGAATCGATGACTTGGTTTCAAATTTTGCCTACAATGATCTTTGCACCCCGTTCACACAACCAAAAAAACAATTATATAAAGTTAATGAGTAAGCTGGACTTCTGTGACATGGGCTATTAAATTTCGGCTACATGATAACCTGATTGGACTTTGGCTCTGTGGTCATGTCACATGCTTTGTAGTTTGCTTTCCTGCCTCTCAGGTTATGGTCTCAAAGGGTGCATTTAATTCTTGCTGAACGAAGTTGTTGGGACTGCGGTGGATAACGGATCTAAGGCTGGTTGGGTTAAGGTCGACTTATTTACAAAAGAGGTCTGATCAGATTATGGTCGATCCATTAAAAATGTGGGTCAGAAAGAGGTTTTGTATAAATAAGTAGGTCGAGTCGAGTTGGCTCATGGATGACCAACTTTTGACCCGTTTAAAAATATAACAAACATCTACAAAAAACCTCTTTATAATAATTATTATTACGTATAAAGCGTCGGTAATAAGTTTAACTAATTATAATATGTAGATTAGTGTACCAAGTTGGTTAAAAAGTATCATGTTACTAAGTGGGACGTTAATAAGTCTACCCGACAAAATCCGTTAATATGTTTTTATAGGCCGGTCCACTGTTGACCCAATTCTTTATTGATCCTATTTTAAATAGGCTGACTCACTTGACGATGGGAGTAATGATCCAAAATAGAATGACCTGACTTATTGACCAGACGAAATATGCATGCACAACTAAAAAGACATCTACTATTCCAGTGTAACAAAATTAAACACGAAAAACTCATTAGAATTAGTAAACTCATAAGAATTCGCATCTGTACTAATCAAAAAAGACATGCGTTTAAAACATCTTCATGAACAAGCCTGAATTTACATGTGCTTAATGGTAACTATCGGACATTTAATTTCCTTGTTCCTTAATTTGCAATGTCTTAGCTGCAGCACCATTTACATATGCTTAATGGTAATTGGTAATTAGCCATGATCAACCTTAGTTGAATCAACATAATCACAAGAACAAAAGAATGATCCATCTTTTTCATGAAAGAGACAGACAGAGAAGTATTACACGAATTAGCTTAACTCTAATCCTTGATCTAAGGACAGATAACATAGTCGTCAATATGAGCAAGCTGCTGTTGTTGTTCCTGTTCCATGTTATGACAGGGTGAAGGCCCTGATGGAGGCACCAATCCTTTCGGAAGTCTACCTTCAAGCGCGTGTTCAAGCTCTTTCTTGTTCATCATCCATGCTCGACTGCACTCCATTCTCGTTGCCATTCCCACTAATACGATCATCCACACCATAACGAGCAACTTCAAGTTCATAATCACACAACATCTTCTTCTTTGAGATGACATCTGCCCCAGCTAGCTAGCAACTAAGCCCTTTTCTCTTATATAGTTGGATTCGTAACGAGAGAAATGTAGACAATTTTGAATATTAATGCCGTTCCAATTGGACTGTTTTTAAAAAATGAAGGAATTAATGGTATTAAAATGATAATTAATTTCAATGGGAAGGTGCATGGGAAGGAATTAGATGAATGTTTTCTTTTTGAACTCGTAAGTTCTCCGCTAATGACTTTTGGTGCGGGTGTACGTTGAACACGTTATATTATCATATGCAAGTTGAATTGAAGGGCAGCCAATTTGGAAACAGTTGCAATATTTGAAGCTATATTGTTTATTTAATGAGTCAGCAATAAAAGTACAAACAACGCTTTCCTCCATCTTAAACTCATAGTTTTGTCCACGTAAATTACGTAATCAAAAACTTTCAGGAAGTATCATCTTTTGGTTTTGGATTCTCCATTTCATTGGAGTTAAGCTATTATTCGTCCAATAAAAGATATAATTCTTTCAACACAGAATTTCTCAATTCACAAGACTTCAACTTTAGATCTCATTTAAGGAGAACAAGTATCAAACCACTGATGATTTTTTTCACCTCGTAATTTGATACATAAAAGAGGGCTGGGGATCACCTTCCATATTAAAGGAGGAGGATTGAAATATCATTCAATTTTGAGATTTCAAAATGTTTAGAAATTTATCACTGATGGTAAAATATTTTGCCCAACCAAAAAACAAAAATGCTGAGAAAATTCTCATCTGCTATGTGCGTAGCCTGCAAGATTGTAGGTCTTCCGCCTCCAACTGCAAATAATCTCAATTCGTAAAAAAAAAAAAAGAGTTGAAATTTAATGCTAATTATAGGTAAAAAGTTTTTCATGAAATACTCTTTAACTATGATTCAGAATATTAAAAAAATGGACTCTTTTTTTTTGGGGAGAAAGGGGAAATAGCATTCTCTGAGCTTTTTTTTAAAAAAAAGGAGAGAAAAAAAATGAAAAGAATAAATAAATAAATAAATAAAAGGGATATTGTGATCCCTGCAGTCTTAGTGGACAAAGGCTGCTTGAATTCGCATGCTGTGGTTAAAACTTGACTAAATTAGTTGCTGCTAATTAATTACCTGGTTTATGTTTAATTTTCTTCCAACCACAACGGCGAATACGTCGTCATTACCAGTTTCATACAACACTCTTGCTCTTCTGTTTGATAATTCTACTAATTGTGCAAACTAAAATAGAAAATTTCTCATGTCCCCGGGTACTCTTACCTGGGATCGATTTCCTTGTGGAAGGGCAACCTCAAGCCCTGTTTTTTTCGTCGGTAAAACCTAATTTATTAATTTTAACGTACTTCATGAACTTCAGTAAAAAAAATCGACTTCAATCCACTATTTTAATCAACTTCTATCCATCATATGAAAAATATACCAACTTCAACACACTTCAACAAAAAAATACTCACTTGATCCTACTTCAACTAAATTCAACCATTTCACAACTCCTATTTCCCAAAAAAAAAGAGTAGATCCTGAATACCTATTATTTGCACATATGAGCGACCCTTTATATATAAATATTTTTGGTCGAAATTATCTTGCTTTTTAATATATACACTAATTTAATTTGGAGTTACGTAAAATACATGTGTAAGTAAATTAAACATAAGTTGATTGTTATTTAGTATAGTTACTGTATTTTCTTTGGTAGATGCTTAGTATATATCACATTAGTTAAATCTATGTGGATGACAGTCAATTCATAACTTCGAGGCACAAAATGTAAACCAAATGTAGTGTTTGTCAATTATCTTTAGGTACATTTTTAGTCCCACAACTGTTTGACTATATTATTTAATTACTTTTTTTTTACATTATAATATTCCTTTATTTGTTGTTTTTGCATGTCATGTGAAATCTTTATTTAAATATCATATATTATTATTAATAATTGATTTGGTATATTATATCGTTGAATTTAATTTATACGTCAGCAGTAATTTTTATTGCGTTGTGTGATTACATTATGTCTCACTTTATGTCTAGCTTGTTGATATCATTAATTAGTTAGTTTGTTCCTCTTTACAAATAAGGAATTACAGTCGCTAATCTGATTGGACTTAATGAATACATAATTGAAGAGAAGGTATTGGGCTGGGTCCAGTTTCCTCAAACAACCACCCCAGGCCCAATGTCCTATTTCTGTTTTCCTATTGGACTTTTGTCTTTTATGTGGAAATTATTAATTAAGCCCAATAAAAGTCAAATTAGGGAATGAATATATGAATTCTGTTTGAACAAGACGTTTTCCATTGTGCTTTTGTGTTGTGGGGGTTGAACGCATCCTCTTACTCAACCACAATCTTGTATTTTTGTTGCATTGTTGTATATTGTACAGGATATGGATCAATATGTTGGACATACACAGGAGTTTATTCATGGATGACTCAGTGGACTAACAAGTTCAAAGGAAAAGAAGGAAACTCAAGTTGAAGGACACATATATAGAACCAAGGGACTCGTTAGCCCCTTCGCTAAGTTCCTAGGACTTGAACCTACAGTTCTCACATAAACCATATAACTACACAATCGACGTTACATTTAATTTATTATAAAAATGCATACCTAACAAATATATAATTTTTATATTTTGTACAACCGTGTTATTACAAAGCAAAATAAATACAGTAGCAAGACGTCCTAGGTAGATAAAGTCTTACAATTATATACTCATAGAATTTTGTTAAGGTAGGTAAACCCCCCCTTTTTTTTGGTTGTTTGAGAGACAAGATTCTAATCTAAGATGATCTTATAATCTGGGTGAAAAGTTGAAGCACAGCTTACTTAAAAGCTTAGGGTATCAAAAGCATGAAGCCCAATGACTTGGCTGTCCCAATTACAGAGGGGTAATTGATTTACCTGTAAAAGGAAGACTCGTCCATTTTTTAGTGATTCGCAACCTGTCATCTTTTTGTTGAGCCAACAAATCGTTAATTGTGATATCAGTGAATGCCCACTTTGGATTGGAAAAAAGTTCGTTATTTTTCCCTCCAACCAAATATTCTATCTGTCCATTATCTTCATGGTGACGAAGGAGTTGTTGATATTTTTTTTCTTTTTTTGTGTGTTTCAGATCTAGTTTGGATGATGACGGAGCATTGGTTAGGTTAGTTTTGGGTTGGGAATAAGTCATGAGAAAGATTGATAACAATGTTGTTCACGTCCAATCAAACCAGGCAACGTTATGAGAAGGATTTCAGTATTTGGTCACCCATTCTCTTGAAGCACTTTTTTGTTGTATCTAATGACTCTCTTAGAAAATGTCTAACTAGCTAATGAGAACGAACTTGAGGGATGCATGCAGCCATCTAAACTTTGGTCATAAAACCAAAAAGGACAATAAGAATTTTGGTTCGTAGGTTGATCAAGCTCACAATAATTCAAATTGATTTATGATCTTGTGGGACCAACCATTTTTAATAATAATCAAATACGAGTTTAGATGATTTTATATAAACTATTTTCTAGAAGTCACCTTTTTTTTTTTAAAAAAGTGACTAAGCCCTTTCACGTAACTATTTAGCTTAGTAGTTTTCGGATTGATGATCTTACATGTTGGATTATGAAAGTAGGTATTGTCACACATTGATAAAATTCAAAGAAAATGACAGTGGGTGTTACCCCACATTGATGAAATTAAAGAGTTTGAGTATGTATATAAGCTAGTGAGTTGCTCCACCTATTGCCAATTAGTTTTGAAATAGAACCTTATTTGAGTTTGTATATATGACTCATTTGTTAAAAACTTAGTTGATATCAAAAAAATTTAAAATTACATGTGTCTGATAAAGGAATTTATTCTATGGGGTTAATTTGGCTGCTTTTGTGCTTTGAACGTGGCAAAAACGGGTGGAATTTTCACATTGCATTAAAGCACGTGACCAGGTGTCACCTGCTAAAATACTACTATATTTGTCATTTGATTATCAAGAAGAAATAACCACAACTTTGAATCGTATCGCTGATTTGACATGATCGAGCTATCTACATTGAATGGGCTGCTAATTTACAGGTATTGAGTTAAGATAATCAGATTCTCTTGCTTTTCCATCTTCTTTCCTTCCATGAATTACAGGTGGAACCGTGGAAGCTTCTAATATTCCATGGGTTTAAAAAGAATACATTGACCCTTGTGAGAATTAAGTATTTAAAGTGAGGTGTCTTCATCTGTGTTAACTGCATCATCTCTTTTTGACAAGTTTTATCAATTTTTTTAAAAAATAATTCACGTTTTAAGGTAGATAAATAATTGGCCATATCCTATAAGTATCATGACGAGTTGTTTGAATGTTAAACTGTATCATCCCTTATGAAAATTAAGTATTTATGTTCAAAATTGAGTCACGTTTAAATACAAAATGAGACTTTTGATATAATAGTCACGCCAAAATAAAGAGATAGTCATCAAACTTAATTTTAAAGAACTTTTACTTATCTTATTAGAGTATGAAAAGTGGGTATTAGTCTAATTAGTATAAAAAAATTTAACTTGATATCAGAGTAGGTGTTTGATCTTGGTTTGTCGTCGTTTTCATTTGATTAAAAATTGTGTGCACGTGTTTGGCCTTATTAGTAGCCTACATGTGAAGAAGCGTATTAGAGTATAAAAAGTGGCTACTGTCTCTCATTGATAAAAGTAAAGGGTTTGAGCATGTTTATAAGTTTATATTTTAAAATATAAGTACTATAAGTTACCCCCCCAAAAAAAAAAGACAGAGCTGTGTGCTATATGCTTTTTGTTGTTTTTGGGTGAAACGAGATTTTGGCAAATCAAGCCAACCTTTGAGCCGTGACAGAAGCAGAACCTAACGTACCATTTTGCTGCTGCAATTATCCAGCATGAAAAATACTACGTACCAATAATTTATTGCTGAGGTTGCCTATCAATTGACATAATCTTTCATCCTAATATCTGTATCTGATTTAAATATTTCATTCCTCTCTTTCTGATAAAGCTGGTATTAAATTGAAAAAATCGATTAGAATAAAATTAGCTATAGGGCCCCATTCTTTAGGTACATGTTTAGTATCATTAATTTTCTATCACGGATCATATGAAAATCAGAGATATTCTCCAACTAACGTACTGCACCACCACACGTACGCATGTGTTGGTAATTACCTTTTCATCGTAATTAGTAGTTAAATTGCTTAATTAAGGATATTGGCTAATAAAAAATAATAATATTGATTTCGCATCAAACCAATCTGTCTTTTCTTGCATGCAGTTGCTCGTATATAGTGCAAGGGATGAACCGTTCTCTATGGGTCGGGCATTAGTTGAAATATTTCATCTTTTACCTGCGACGATGTGAGCATTAAAAATGAAAAAAAATCAACTTCACTTTAATTACATTATCTTTTTTTTTTTGGATGTTATATTCATTGTTCCAACCATGCATGCAAACTTTTTTTTTAATGTCATAGTAATTTGATTTGCATATATATTGTTGAATTTAATTGGTACACTTGGATCAATTGTATTACTCTTTATTTGATTGTTTGGTATAAAAGTAAATGTAAATTAGATACATTTTCACTAGAATTAGTTAAAAATAATTTGGTTTATGTTTAACTTAATTGTTGTTAGGATCGGTTAAAAATTGAATAAATACAACAAATAAATCACAAAGATAATATAAACGAGTAAAAATAAATCAACCCCAGAATTTACGTGGAAAATCCAAAGTGGGAAAAACCACGGATAACGATAAGTCACAAATCCACTATAGAGAAGTGGAGTACAAGATCTATCTTAGAGCGATACGTTCTAACAGAAAGATCGATTAGAGATTACAAAACTCTCTATAACGCTCTCTCACAAATCTAGACAAGTGGAACTGAATACTCAAATGGTATTTCTATTGGTGTATTGAGAAGGTAGGAGGCATGTCCTTTATAAAGGGGAAGGATGAACGAGGAACCCATTAAAAATCTTAACCACCACAGCTAAACAGCCGTCGTCCACCATGGATCGTGGAGTGCAAATTGGGCCAAAACCCAACAATCTCCACCTTGGACCAATTTTCATCAACTCTTGGACAACCACTTCGTCTAAGGGACACCGAAGGATAGTGCCCTGCAAGGTGGACCTCGAACAATATTAAGCGAACCGAACGCCAGTTGAGTTCAAGTGATATTTGAACTGAGCACTGGGAAGTGACTTGTATGGACTTTTCTTCATATAATCTGTAGTAGCAGATCCTTGTAGGACATAGAGGCTTTCTTGTTTCAAACCCCTTAACAAAATCCCAGTGTCCTTGGAAACCTTCAGAACTCCACCTTTAGCTGAATATTTGCACAACTTGGATTCAAGGGTGCCTAAAGAAATGAGGTTACGCTTCAAGTCAGGAACGTAACGAACATTCGATAAAATCTGGACAACACCATCGTGGGTCTTGATTCTAATAGTGTCGATTCCAGTGGCATTACATTGGGCATTGTTGCCCATGTGAACAGCAGTTGAGTTAACTAGATCATATGTTGAAAACCAATTCTTATGAGGACACATATGAATGTACACCCAGAATCAAGAATCTTATTAGAAATGCTCTCCCTTTCAGTAGAGCTAGCAAATAAAACTTCACCATCAGAATCATATTCAACAAAGGTAGCTTTAGCAGGTTCATGAAGGTGTGAATGTGAATTATCTTCTTTTTTCTCCCTCTTGTTTTTCAACTTAAAATACTCAGAAATTACATGCCCTGGCTTTCTACAATAACGACAGAATTTGTTGGATTTACTATTCTCAAACTTCGATTTAAAGGTGTTCCCTTTATCAAAGGATTCACCCCTTATTGATAATCCTTCACCTTTTTCAGCGCGAACTTCAAGGTCAAATTTTTCTTTGCACATTGAGTTAGCCTTAACATCTTTAAAAGATAAAGTATCATTGTTACTGTATAACAAAATTTCCTTGAAGTGCTTATAGGAGGAGGGTAACGAGACAATGCAACTAATAAAATTGCTTTGTCCTTATCCTTGATTTTCACATCCAGACTTTCCAGGTTAAAAATAATATAATTGAACTCGTCAATGTAGTTTTGAATAGGAGTACCTTTTGCCATGAAAAATGTGTACAGATGTTCCTTTATACGAGTCTTGTTTGCTAGGTTCTTGGTCATATATAACGCTTCTAATAGAAACTAAAGATCTTCCATGGTGGTCTTATCGAGAACTTCACGGACAACATGAGTTGCCAACCACAACTGAATCGATGAGAGAGTCTTTTCATAAAGCTCCTCCCACTGTTCGTTTGTCATGGTAGCAGGCTTCTTGGTTTTACCATCAAGAGCTTTCTTCAACCCATTTTGGGTAAGAACTGCCATCATCTGAACCTTTCAGATATTGAAACTCATTTTCCCATCGAACTTGGGAATATCAAAATTTGTGACTGTTGCCATTCTATAACCAGGCTTTGATACTACTTGTTGGGATTGATTAAAAAGTTAATGAATGCAACAAATAGATCACAAAGATAATATAAACAAGAAAAATAAATCAACACAAGAATTTATGTGGAAAACCCAAAGTGGGAAAAACCACGGACGACGATGAGTCACAAATCTACTATAGAGAAGAGGAGTACAAGATCGATCTTAGATTGATATGTTCTAACAGGAATATCAATTAGAGATTACATAAGTCTCTATAACGCTCTCTCACAAATATAGGAAAGTGAAACTGAATATTGGAATGATATTTCTGTTGGTGTATTGAGAATGTAGGAGGCGTACCCTTTATAAGGAGTTCGGATGAATGAGGAACCCGCTAAAAATCGTAACCGCTGCAGCTAAATAACCGCCATCCACAATGGGCCATGGAGTGCAAATTGGGCCAAAACCCAACAATTGTCTATATATATTATTGAATTAACTATTCTAATTTATCATGTACCGCCAAAACAATTACAATTTGTTCGGTACATATATCTTTTGGTTTCAACTAAAAGCTTAAGATAAAGGTTGAAGCTCCAGAAATAGATTTGTACTCTAACACGTTCCCTCACGCGAATGCCTTTTGTGCTTGAAACGTGACTACTACAAGGATTCCTCCTGCCTTATGCAATAAATCAGTATGAGGATTGTTGAGATTTGAATTCGAGACCTCTTGTTTAGAAAGGCTCTGATACCATGCATATTCAAGAACTATTTTAACCAAAAGTTTGAGCTGCAATTGAAGGCATAGGAATAGATTTATACTTTAACACTTTTTTTCATTTTTTGATGCAACTCTAGTTATTTTCCCATTCAAGTGTATGGCACATTAAGATGACAATGTGAAACTCTCAAAACTCTGTTTGTAAGGGTATAGTACCTTCCGCTGCTATGTTGTATTTATATTGTACTTATGTTTACATAGTCAGGGCCACCTGATTTAATTATTAGTATTTCTTAATTCATTCACTGCTGTATATACTTAGTTTTTCCCCATTAAATGTTTTCAGAAAATCCTCCTTCTATAAAATATTTTCACAAAATCTTGTTTTATGGATCTCTTGGATTCAGCTTTTCTACGGGTAGGGATGCCAGTAGAAGTAAGACTGTCTATATCTGAATCTCCCCAGACCCCGCAAACGTATGATCCATACTGGGAGGTGGTGGTGGTGTTGTTACGTTGTAGGGGGTGGAGCTAACCTCAACACCTCAAGGGCCAGAAGGCCGCGATCATGCGAAAGGAGTTATGGAAGGTTGAGAGAATCTCAAAAAAGGTACCCCTTTATTTTGCGTGAATGGGTAAGTATTGGTCATCCTTATCAGCTTCAAGCAGGACTTGACAGCCAAGAGGGAGCCCAGGCCTAAGGGCTTGGTTTGCTATAATGATCATCTGCGCACAAGGACACTTGTAAATCATCATGGGATTTTATCTCATGATCACCTCCACTTTGGATGGTGGTCTTAATCCCTCTTGAGCTAAGAGTTCATTGGTAGATGGTAACTTACTTATCAGACATTCACATCTGAATGGTGGTATCAAAGCTAGCAAATACCATCAACACATAAAAAATAAGCTAACATATTATCAAATTGGCAAGTCAAATAGTCATTTATTCTGTGGTGGTATGTTAGAAACAAATACTCCCAAAATAAGTTGAATGTTATTGGACATCAAATATAAATGTTAGATTCCCGTTCGAGAGTTTCAAAAGTAAGATTATTGGCATTTAAAAATTCTTCCTTTAATAATAAAGACTATTATTTTTCCCAAAAAAAAAACAACTTTAAACCTTCTTTATAGTTAGCATTGGCAAAAATTTGGATTCAGATCGAATTCGGGTCGGACAAATCGGACAATGTCAAAATTCAGATAAGAAATTGATGTTCAATACCCGATTTTTTCGAGTAAGACAATTCGAACAAGGCTAAATTTAGAACAAAATCGGATTCGGACAATAGAAATATAAAAAATATTTTGTCCGGATTCAAAATTCGAATAGAAAATTCTTGATCGTACCCGGTTTTTTACACGTCGGCCAAATTTAGGTATTTGAGTTGGACAACTTTTACTAGCTCTATTTACAATTGATTCTTTTGGGGGGGGGGGGGGGAGAAGGAAGGGAACCTGCTTATGTGCGTACCATGAAGGGCTGCCTACATATAGTAATTTAGTAGTTCTTATAATTTACTACTAATAATTAAAATACTCTCCTTGAAACATCATCCCTTACGTAGCAAAACAGTGATCATACAATCCTGAGCTTTAATATTGTAATTTAATATTAGGCCAATTCTAGAATACTTCAAAAGATCAAAGCATCTAAACCATGAGACCTGCTACATGTTTCATGACACTAAAGAAAGAAGCCAAGCATCGAATAATAACTTAAACAGTAACTACACAACACAAGTTAAAGAGAGGCCGGCATGAATGAGTAATAATGTTCTAAAACTTTTCAAAGATCCCTTTTGAAATTTCTGTCAAAGTACACATCCTCCTTAAAAAAAAATTAAATAACAAAAAAAAAAGCTAAGGCATAAAATTTTTGTCAATGCTTCAGTTTGATCCCCTAGGAAAACTATTATCGAATCAATTGTTTCCTATATATACTCACCCAAATCAAACCCCATTTGCACGATCAAATTGGTGAAAGCAAAGTTGACAAAATTATTAGGCAAAGTTAACAAAACTTTTTGAATAGATAGCATATCTATATATATACACACACGTATGATGGAAGGGTCTAGAGTCCAAGGCAGACAGGAGGAGGGAGTGGAGGACGTCCGGTACCGAGGCGTCCGGAGGCGGACGTGGGGGAAGTTTGCGGCGGAAATCCGGGACCCGGGGAAGCAAGGGGCCCGGGTGTGGCTCGGTACGTACGACACAGCGGAGGCAGCTGCCCGAGCCTATGATGAGGCTGCTTTTAAAATGAGAGGGCATCTTGCCACCTTGAACTTCCCACAAGAGTACTATGCAAAGGTAGATCCTCTTCATAACGTCCATCTTCAAATGACACCACCAAGACCATATTACAGTAGCCATCCATCTCCTTCTTCTTCTTCTTCTCCTCCTCCTCCTCCTTCTTTTAGAGGGAATACTAGTGGCCCCCTGCCTAGGCAAGAGAACAACCAAGTGATTGAATTTGAGTGCGTCGATCAAAGAGTGATGGATGAAATGCTCGGGAATGAATATTAAGGGCTCCGATATCATGCTGGCATGGGGGAGCTGAGTGAGTATTTGTATTGGTCACTTACCCTGTTTTTAACAGGTGTTTAGGGTTCACCTTGATCCTAATTATAAAAAAACATATTGATTTAGAGAAATCCTCTATATTGTTTTTGTTTTCACGTACGCTACTTCGAACCCCTTTTTTTGGCCTTTTTGGTCAGAGTAAAAATGCCCAATGTTTTCATTCATATTCTCAATTCGTTCCTTGAAATGGAATGCAATTTAATTACATATACTTAAAAACTGTCTCTATATGTGTTCTCTCAAGATCAGAAGAACCAAGGATTGCAGTATTTAAGTCTTTACATATCTGAATCTCAAATGAAAGTCATACTGAATGGTCATTTAAGGCTGACATGATACCAGTTATAGCAAGGATTTAATATGTACCAAAAAAACTGCATGCTTTTATTGAATCATAAAGACTCGATCTCATGCATCCTATGATAGACCACGGGCTCTTTGTCTACTATGATCATATCAAGATTCCAATCGATTTATGGGAGACTATACAGGGAACCTCTTATACGGTCGATCAATATATCTTAGACAAATTTAAACTCTGGTATTTGTTGGTGGTAAATTTGAAGGACTTCACTATCAATCAAACTAGTCAGTCTAACAATACACAACTTATACGAAGAAGAGAATCTAATTATAGATATGGCCAACTTAAGGACCATACTAAAGCAAAATGAAGTATGCTTAGGGATAGTTGATAGGAGTAACAAGAAGTTTTTTCCTTATATTTTGATATGCAACTTTTTGTGGATTTTCTTTACATATATAAGAGTAAATTACTAAAGCAACATAGGTGGAACTAGCTCACTCATTAATAAATTGCATAAAGAATCTAGCTCTAACTTTGTTGGTTGAGTTAACAAGCGAATATAATCAGCTCTAGGCAATCAAGTACGCGTCCAAGAAAATTAAAAGCCTTTTTACCACGAATCCAGAAAAAGCCATTTTTATTGTATTTGAACCTAACATCTAGAATTCTCCTCCTCCGAAGGATGAAAAATACCAATACTTGGACTAATAATATAAAGTAGTAATTTCTAGAAACTAATAACATAACTATTTTTTGGGGGGAGGGGGGTATAATGACAAGGAACTTAGGTAGTAAACACTCATATGCTACAATAGTAGCAAAAGAAGGACTAGCTAGGACTATATTGTTTAAGAACCAGCTCAACCAAAAGTTTCAACTGATGATTGAAGGCCCAAGCGAATAGGTTTATACTCTAACATGTCCTCTCACGCGAATGCCTGTTGGGCTTGAAGCGTCAATGTTGCAAAAGGCCCGCCCTACCTTGCGCAATAAATCAATATGGGGACTGCTAAGATTGAATTCAAGTTCTCTTGGTCAAAAAGGTTCTAATACCATGTTCAAGAACCATCTCAACCAAACGTTTTAAGTTGATGATTGAAGGTCCAAGAATAGATTTACAGTACTCTAACATAAACCAATGCCAAGAAAAGGGGCGTTGCATTTCAAATATATTTTGTCCAATTTGTATGTCTATTTGCTTCTCAAAACATATAATCAAAGGATTCTTACTTACTTAGCTTCTTGAGTGAATAACCGTGAATCCTGAATGATACTGACCACTTGTTATGACAGTTGAATAGTTATATCTTTAGGATTAGTTTTCTTCAACTTATCGTAAGTAACTTATTACTAATTAGTTTTGATCAATGCTAATGGGTACTCATTAATCAATGTTGATTCATGTTAAACATTGATAATAAGTATTCATGATAAGTTGAAGAAAAAAAATAGGTCCGATATATAACTTCATCAAGTAGCAATAATGTTGCCTCTCCTATTAAGATGTTTTCATAACTAGATACATTATATATTCTAGTTGTGCGCCATCAGTTAAAGCCATTTCTAAGTGCAATAGTTAAACTCAAATTAAAGGGTCATGTGATTGGAGAAATTTTCTTTTCAACTCGAAATTATATACATACCCTCCCACTATTTTTTTGGGTGGAAAAGATCACACTAACAAAACAGCTTACATTATTCCCCAAATCTTGAGAATCTATCCAATTCACTCGAAAAAATCAATCAAATATATATAGGATGACCATAAATATTCATGCACAAACACACACGCACATACCCTCAAGACCAGACTCACAATAAAGTGAGCATCTGAACAAGAAGTCAATGCTTTGGGCATGCATGCATTTATGATACAATGACCAAACAGAAAACACAAAGTCAAACTAATAAAGATTTATTCTTGTCTGTTTAGAGGATAAGAATATCATAAATAAAGAGCACTTTCAAAGTGAATTGGCATGCAATGCAATGTCAATTTTCAGGGAGAACAGGTTCTTAGTTTTTCAGCACTTTAAATTTCTGTGGCAAAATGGTCGACCACTAAGATCTCTAGACAAGCCGTATCTTCTTCTATGACTGAAAATAAAATATGTTCCATAAGTGCATGTAACTAAAAGAAGAAAGAGATGGAAGAAATTAAATCCAAGCCAGATAGATGGGTCAGATTTCGAATATTTGATTCAACATTTTTTTTCAAGTGGGTATGGCATTTTATGTTTACCCATATCCACCTTGTTTGCCCAGCAACAACTTTTGTGGCATGGAAAATGAGATCTGTTCCTAAGAATATCGGCTCGACTGGACTCCTGAACTTGCCATGCACCCACAATGTGTGGACTTGGGATCTTATTGGGATTAATTTGTGTACTTGATGTCAACTTTTTATTGAGAAGATTATTGGGAAGATTAGGTTCTCAAGTCTTAGTCGATAATAAGGGCGAAAAGGATCCAAGCACAGGTAGAGATGGCGATCCTACATTGCCACCCACCTTCAATGGATATTCGCTCTATTTGATATAATATGAAATAGGCAGATATATATAGATGAGTTCAAGTAGATGGTAAATGAATACTAAAGACATATTTAGATCGATGATATATTCGCTCTTTGGAGATCCATACTCGTTTATTCTTTTTTGGAAAAAAAAATTATCTCTTACAATACATGTATATCTCTTACAATACAATAGATGGTAAATGCCGTTTGGTAGGGAGGAAAATTATTTTCCCAGAAAATCATTTTCCATGAAAAATAGTTTCCTAAGGAAAATGATTTTTCACTTACATTTTCAGCTGTTTGGTAGAATGAAAAATCATTTTCTTTCCACTTCATTTTTTGCTATTTGATAGAATGAACCATCCGTCCTCACTTCATTTCTTTTTACCATCAACCCTCTTCCCTGCTCACTAATCTGATCCGACCCAGCCAACGAATTCTGTTTCTCTGTCCTCTTCAAAATCAAACCCAAAACATCAGTAAGAAATATACCCAGTAACAAACCCAGCAAAAGAGTGAGTCAACATTAATGAATCTCAATTTTTTTACTATTCCCAGGGATTACCCAGTTGACTTGAAGGGATATTAAATTTAGATTAAAGAAAATGATGAACGGGGAGATGATGAGTGTCCCAGATTGCGAAATTCTTCAAAAGGGCAACTGTAACAAGTTACAGATATTAACGATGGAAATTATCGATGAACATGATGAACATGAAGAAGATGAGAAGAATAAGAGACAAAATGAGAATGAAAATAGAGCGATTCTAAGCACAATTAAAAGAAAATAGAACGAGAGACAAAATTGGGCAACGAAAATTGAGCTTGGAAAATCGTTTTCCCTACTTTTTCAAGGGAAAACAATTTCCTTCAAATAGAGTAAAATGATTTTCCCCTCCTTATTTTACCAAACGGCGTAAACTAGGAAAAAAATTTTTCGAAAAAATAATTTTTTCCCCTACCAAACACACCCTAAGTAATCAATAAGCCAATTGACACAAACCTCTCCATCTTCAATGTCTAGCCCATAAGTTATTGTGGATCTAAAGCAATTAAAAACCAGAATTAAACTTATTAGTCATTAGCCATTACACATCATTGGTCCTCACTTAGCCAGTCCCACTTATCATTTGTTTTGATTCCTACTAGTTTACAGCAATTCTTTTTTGAAAGGTAGTTTAAAGCATTATTAGAACTTATTCAGATTTGCCTTTCAATTGTCACTTCTATATATTAGATCATGTGTTAGTTTGGTCAAGATAATGGTTTAATAATAATATATATGAGAAGTTTTCGATCAGATCAAAAAGCCCACAATATTCATGCCTAAAGGCGTGGTTGTATCCTTACCATTTATTTACAACCAAAGCTAATAGAGTTTGGTTGAAATGATTTGACAATTGTTCTTCTTAAATAATATTTCATGTCTGAGTCTTGTAAAATGAGAAAATCTATTATGGGAGAATTGCACTTATTATTAGACCAACAATATATTGATTCCAATGACATGAACAATCCAAGACCCCAAAAAAATCATCCACAACCAAAAAAAAAAACAATGTGGATTACAAGATTCGATCCCTCTTCTCCCATGTGGTAAGGACACTTGGGAAAGTCTTGGTGTATGTTCTCAAATTAATCTTGAAACTGTGGTATGGAACATGCCACCACATTGCAAGCACTTTAATTTTGATTATCAACTTGTAAATATTTGACGGGAATTCAGTTGCTATTTCTATATGATATGGTTTATATTAGCAAAATGATAAATATCTTGTTATAAGACACTTCTTAATTGTCTTGTTTTGACCTAAAAATGATATCACAAAATTTTTTAATTGAAAAAAATGGTATGATTGAATAGTGAAAACATATTACGACTTATAAATTCTGTAAGATAGCCTTTTTATGCATAGTTTTATCACATTTTTAAATTATATATATCATATGTCCTTGCGGATGGAGTTGATACGCCAACGAATACATAAGCTTAGCAATATATTATTAAGTGCAAACATTAAGAATTTGGTCATTTTAAATTATAAAACATATTAATTTATGATGAGCCAAGACATTTAAGGGTGTCTTACGGTAAAACATATATCACCACTCTTTATATTATTATTTTAGCCTATTTATTAGCATATGTTTATGGTCTATATGTACATGTTATTTTGGTGTAGTGACAAACTATGCCAATGATTCTACTTTAAGCGCTTTTCTAAACAAATGATGAA
>JACYFF010031958.1:4377534-4400667 GCA_017589665.1 Selenicereus undatus | reverse complement strand
GTATATGTTGTTGATCCCTGAAAATTTTGTTGTAATGGTTCTTCCTTGTAACGACAGGGTGCTTGCTTCAAGATTGGACTGCTGTTGCCATTGGAATGCTACTAATACTATCTTCTTCTTCTATATTAAGACATTATTTCACTTTGGTTTTGTAAATTGTAATTCATTTTGGACTTGATTAAGAGTTTTATTGAACTTGTTGCCTTGGTGGTTGTAGACTTGTAATATTTGTGTTGGAATCTTAATTTGTAGTTTGGATATTGGACTTTTGATGGATTTTTGAATGTGGTGTTATATTTAAATTGGATTGGGCTTTAAAATTTACATATTGGACTATGTACTATAATTGGTTGTAAAGTCAGTGGGTATTCCCCGTTGGAGCCCCGTTGGGGATTGGGGCCCCGATGGGGACGGGGATGGGGAAAGGTTTTTCCCCCGCATCGGGGAATGGGGCGGGGACGGGGATGGGGTTGCCCAGCGGGGATGGGGACGGGGGATACACCCCCCGTCCCCGATCCGCCCCGTTGCTATCCCTAATTAGGCTAGCTTATGACCCTTGAGAGAGGACTTGGGTGATCTTTAATGGTGCAACCGTGTAACGCCTCCAACCCTAGGCCTAGGAGTATTAGGGTTTTTCTTTAAATCTTGGGACAAAACGGATAGAGTTTCCCTTGAAAAATGACCAGTTCCCAGGCTCAAAGCCTTACAATAATTTTCATGCACTGAAAAACAACAATAAAGGATTAACTAACTCAACGGCTACTAGTTGGAGTTCACAGTTCTACGGGCCACCCGTCCGGAGCACCACCAACCAATGCAGTTCAATGCTTAAACAAATGAACAATGAAAAGTACAACCCTGGGCCACTTAGATGGTGGCTCACACGACCATACAGAGCAACTGTAAATGATATGCAATACAGGCACACAAGAACTTAAATTACATCCCATTACAGCATAATACACCTTGCAGTTCACATACAAGCATATCACTTACTTCTAGGACAACAATGACTCCATCTCGGCTTACTTGAACCAACCTTTACCTGCTATTTCAAAAACCTGGGAAGGGAATAATAATTGATGGAAATGAGCAATTATCGCTCAGTGGATAATCCTATCTCCTAAAACAGTGCTTAAAATGCAATAATGACATACGATAATAACTTATGAAGGTTGTTCGTGGTTCCTTCCTTTCGAATGACTCACCTATCGTACAATATATTTCAATCACAATGCAAGAGAAGTAGCATTTGCACCAACAACTAAAACTTGAGAGTAGTTATGCGCAACAAACTTGCCATACGAAATTCATATGAACTTATGAACTCAATGAGAATAAAGGGGGTTCAACCCCTAAACACCACTGGCTGGGACTTCCATTACTAAAGGTTTATTCTAGTTCATATAATTTATGTCGTACATAATGAAGATGATGTCAAGTAATAGGCTATATGCATTTAGCAATTCACTGAAACAATCATCATGTCCAATGCGATGCAACCACTAAATCGATGATTTCACTACACTATACAGTATCAGGTCATTTGCAGGAGTAAATCCCTTCGCTAAAACATGGAACGATAGCCATATAGTGAAACATATACTACGTCATATGATTAGTAAGGTCTCTACATGCTTGTTGGCATAATTATAGGATATATGGACTTTGAATCCTCTACCTATTGATAGAACTATAGAACTGTAAGACAATTGATGAACTGCAAAACATTTGCTACGACTATACTTATGAAAGGTTGAACTTTGAATCATCTGCGTACTGGCAGAGCTATGAGCGTTGAAATTTTGAACTTCTGCCTATTGGCAGAACTATGAAGTTTAAACTTTGGAACTTCTGCCTATTGGCAAAACTATGAAATTTGAAATTTGAACTTTGGAACTTCTGCCTATTGGCAGAACTATGAAACACTGAACTCTGAAGCCTCTGCCTACTAGCAGAGCAATAAACGCTGAACTTTGAAACATTGAAGTTGAAGTTCTATGTAAACTTTAAAGGGGGGTACTGGGTTGGTTACGCTAAGAATCCAATTGATGCAATGTAACCAATGCTTACTACGTAAGTTCTTTTCGAAAGGTTCCCTAGACTTATCGACTAGTCACCTGACTCATTCGGTTGATCAATCCGATGATTTGGGGTTGTTTCGTTACCAATGACTTGTCAATTGAAACAGGCGACCGATAAAATATTTAGAAACGCTTAGAAATCATGTAAATAAGCATTTATGGACTTTTAAGAAACTCTAAAACTTAAAATCAATGCCATCTCACACATTCGCTAATTTAGGAGAAAAAGGTTTCACATAGCACATATGATCACGTCATAAATTCATATCACCACCCGATCCTCAAAGTCCACACGATTGCAATGGATTTCAAACATTACTTTGATATTTAGACATATATAATCATAAATACGGAGGCAACGATAGCGGTGGTAGCAATGCCCTTAACTGTGACTCGTATAAGGCTTAACTAGCCTCATTAGACGATCATTAATTCACAATTAGCATCCATAACTATTTCATTTCTATGCAATCATTATAAACAATAGATACGTATAATCAATAAACTACGCATAATCGATGAACTACTTATAATCGATAAACTATATCTAATCGATAAACTTTATATAATCGATAAACTATATATAATCAATAAACTACATATAAATCAATGAACTTTAGATAATCAATGAACCACATATAAATCGATAAACTTTATATAATCAATAAGCTTTCTATAAACGATAAACGACATATGATCATTAAACTTGATATAATTGATAACTTTAGATAATCGATAAACTATATATAACTAATAAACTTCATATAATCGATAAATTACATATAAATCGATAAACGTTATATAATCGATAAATTACATATAAATCGATAAACTATATATATAATCGAATAAATTTCATATAATCGATAAACTATATATAATCGATAAACTTTTGTTCCGTACGATCAAGATATATACACACGCGCGCGCGCGCGCGCTCACACACACACACACACTAGGCATCGTTCAGTTTACGCTACAGTTTCCTCAAATCACCAATAATTAGTTCCAATTCAACCTGAACGAACTATAATCAATAAACTTGCATTGAAATTAACAATAAATTAGGAGGAAGAGGAAACTCACATCGAATCCAAGCTAAAGGACCCGTTTTAGGGCTTGATTTGGGTTGGCTCGGTGTGGGCTCGGTTCATCCCTTGCTTCCCATCCACTAGTCGCCGGCCTCCTGTTGAACTGCCGCCACTGGCGAGCCCTGGAGGAGCCGCCGAGACACCGCCGGCGACCACCCCCCCTTAATCTCTTTATCCCTCTCTTGTCGTCTGCCGCTTTCTCTCTAGCTCGGGTTGGCGGTTGAGCGGGGTGTGGGACGGCCGGGCGTGCGTCGGCCGGTCACCGGCCGCCCCTACCTCCCCTTCCCTCTCTCTCTCCCAGCTTGTGGATGTCATAGGGCTGGGGGTCGAGGAGGGGCCCCCCTTCGCGATTTCTCCTGGCCGAGCAAGGGGCTTCGCCCCGTTTGTTCTTTTCCTTTTCCTTTTGTTTTTTTTTGTTTTGTCCAATCCGCTGTACCATAAATCCAATTTTCCGACTTCCAAATCTTAAACCGTAACCAGTAATCATCGGTCGGTTTATTCGCCTCTTGATTATATTAAGGTTCGATTCAATAAATTGCAGGATTATTCCCAAGGTTCGACATTCTAGTCCTATTCGGGAATTTGCTCAATGTGGTACCCAGTAATAATCCTTAATACCAATAAAACTAATAATAATGATAACAATAATATTCTTTTCCATAAAATCAGCACTTGAGCAGACGCATCGATTTTATTTCAATTTATAATGATATAAAATGACAAAATTGGCTTAACGAAGGGGATAAAAATCCCTTGTGATACAAACCGACCATCTCGTGTTCTTAGTTGAGGTCGGGTAGGTTAGGACTTATCTTGACTGTTTAGTTCATCACTTGGTGAAATCATAATCTCAAGCCACCTCTTTTGCTTACATTAGTATAGTTTAGCTTAGATTTCATTTCCTTCCTTTCATTTGGCCTAGATTGAACACTTAAATTAATCCCGGTACTTGAAACCGAACTCCCAGTGGACGACACCCCGAGTACTCAATGGTACAACCTTGCACTTGGGGTTTGTAGCTCGGCTCTACTGAAATGGATTATCCAAAATCATACATACATACATACATATATATATATATATATATATACACACACACACACACACACACACACACTCACACACACACCAACCATACACATGGTCAATTCAATTTTCAGTTCAAGGTTGTATTCTTCATAGGGTTTACTTTTTCCTATCTATTTGGCAATGCTCTGTATTTGGTTTATGTGAATTGCCTAGAATCGCTTTCTCAAACAGGGCTTCATGAAGCCGCCTACCAATTGTATCAAATGGGGCTTCACGAAGCCGCCTACCAATTGCGACTACATGAGTCTCTAGTGTCTAATTAGACCCACACTATCCCACTAAGCTAGCTTTATATAAGTCATATTGATTGATATGTTGGTCTCATGATTTTCCTCTTTATTTTATCATTACATCAATTGCACTCCAATGTTGAACCAAAACTTCTTTCCTTTATGAATCGGCTCTCTTGGGATGTATTATCCTCGCAATATACGACCTCTTGTCTTCCTGCATGAAGCACTCTCTAGTGAACCAATAAATGGCACTTTACCAATAATTTAAAGGGAAAAAAGACTTCTTCATTTATTCTAAAAATAAACTAAATTAATTGAAGAGAATATATGCTAACTACGCAGCCAAAGAAAAATAAGATGGTGTTTGGTAATGCTTAGGCTATCTTCTTCAATTCAACCTTTTCAGAGGTATCGACATCGGAGTTTCTGAGTTCATTTTTAGGGGGATTAGTGTATGGGCTATTTGTGTTTATTTGTAGTCAAACTTTGGGTGCATATAATTGTAGTTTTAATTATTAGGTGTAGAGATGATCTCTTTGTGGAGTATTTTTGAGCGGGCTGTTGTTATAAGCGTCTGATGCATTGCCTGCTCTTACAGGTTGTACTAATTATCGGGGGAAAAAAAAAGAAAAACAAGGGGGTAAATTTTCTTTTTCTATATATTTTTCACCTTTTTAATTAAAAAAAGCATAAAAATAGATCTCAACTATTTGATGCAAATACTAGGATATTAAATTTATCATCGGTAAAAATACTTAACACCATGGAAGCATAAAAACGATTCCCCGTGACTTCATTCTTTGAAGTAAAAATAGTTGTGGCGATACAAGGATTTCAGTTTATTAATTTATATCCATATTAGCAAAATGAATTTATATTATAAATCACTAGAAAAACATGGATACATGTTTAACTAATTAGTGAAAGAAGTAGATTACATAGCCAGTAAAATTGTGTCAAATGCCAACACTCTGTATGATCACTCACTTTTTATACAAATGTACATTTACAAACAAGGTACAGATTTGCATGGTTATGGACCACTGCTTTATAATTGAAAATGCAATGGCTATGTAACAAATCTTAGTTTCAAAAACAAAAGAGTATATCTTGAACGGCAAAGAAATAAATATGACAAATAGTACAATGTCTCATAAATAATGTAGATAAAAATCATACAGTGCACAAAGTCTATTTAAGAGCAATCCCAGTGGTTGTCTCGCGTGAAAAAGATGGGGCCTGCGTGGAAGATGCATGGCAAGAAGAAGCTGGCTGCAAGGAGAATTGAGGGGGGGGGGCACGCGTGTCACCATGCCAGTGCGGTCCCCCTCCCGTGCCAGTTTTTGTGAATTTTTTATTTATTTTTTTGTTTTTTTTTTTGAAGTAATATATAATTTTTATATGATTAAAAAAATAGGTTGTGTTTATAAAGTGGGTCCATGACAAATATTTTTATTGGATGATTAAAATTGAGTTCCATTTGTTGGAGAAGTGATGGAATGCAGGTTCCAAAATTGTGGAACTTTTGTTGACGTGGCAGGCTAGAATTTCAAAAACTGAAACTCTGTTGGGAATGCTCTAATGAGCATGTAACGCCCCGAAATTTTTGTTACTAATTTTGATTCAAGTGTGAATTCCTAATTAATGTGTATGTATTTTATGTGTTTTATTTTAAATATATATGTGATTTAAGTTCATATGATTATGTTTGGGAAATAAATTAGTTGAGTTCGTGTTCTGCTAAGATTTTGGTTTTAGAAAAAAAAAGAAGTCAAAGTCAACCTTTGACCGAGTCAAAGTCGGTTTGACCGACCTTGACCGGGTCAAAGTTGGTGGGCTATTTATATAAGGGGTGGGGATTTGATTTTTCTTCAACACAAACACACACGGCAGAGAAAGAAGAGAGGAGAGAGAGAGAGGAGAGAGAAAGAGAAAGAGGGGGAAAGAGAGTTTAACGTTTTGGTCTCGAAGCAAATTCAAGGTGAGTAATTTTTGCTCTTCTTCAACCTTAAATCGGTTTGGAAAAGATTAATTTGAGTTTTCTATTTGAAATTTGCAAGATTAACGTCGAATTGAAGTTTTGAATATGAGGTTTTAGGGTTTAGTAGATTAGAATCTTAAATTCAATTGTTAGAAACCCACCCTTAAAAGTTGTATGTTTATTTGTGATTTTTGAATTCTATGGATGTTGTGAATTGATGGATATGTTGTGAATTCGTCCAAATGCGTGTTAAACTATGGATTTTTGAATTGATTACTTGTATTTGGTGGAACAATATAGTAGAAAAATAGGGTGGGTTTTCGGATTTTGCTAATAACGTGCTACTGTTGGCTTTTCTGGGAATTATTGGATGCTCGAAATATTCTGAAATTTTTACTGTAGGTTACCCATGACATTAGGAAACTTCCTGTAAATTTTGATGAATTTCAGACATGTGGGTTATAATTTATGAATTTTTGAGTGAAACTGCCCTGTTGTTGAGTGCAGAAATTCAGATTCTGTTTGAATTATTTTGAGCTATTGAGTAGGCTAAAAATTATGAAATGTTTAATTTAAACTTATGAGGATGACTGGAAACTTTTTATAAATTTTCATGAATTTTGGATGTGTATTTTAGAATTTATGAATTTTCGATTGGGACTGCCCTGTTTTGGATGCATGGTTTTCGGTTACTGTTTTAATTATTTTGAAGGATTTGTTATGAGAAAAATTATAAAATTATTACTGTATATTTATCATGATATGGGGTGATTTATGGTAAAATTTTTTGAATTTTAGTGGTGTATACTAAAAGTTATGAATTTTTGAGTTTAATTCGTAGACTTTTGATTCTTTTGGGCTGACTGTTTGAATTTCTGGGAATGGTGGGCCTGGAGAAAAATCATGAAATTTATATGTTAGAATCTATATGTTATTTTTTAATTTTCAGCAAATTTTGGTGAAGATTGGATGTGTATGTTGTGAGTTATGAATTTGTGAGTTAAAGTACCTTGTTTAGTGTAATTATGGATTATTTGTGTGTTTAATCCGTACATTAGATATGAAAAGGTAATTGTTGAGCTTCCTGAGAATTCTGATTGTGTGATGAAGTATTGGACACTTGTGAAAAGTAATTTGAATGAAATTATGCTTTGTTTCGATTATGTTTTTGTTCAAATTGTGGAATTGAATTTCTTTGAAAATAAAAATGTGATTATATGATTTCATTAAGTTATGTTTTTGGGGAAAGAAATTCGTGTGTTGACTGAGGCTATTACAGAGCGTTCTAGAACTATGGCCATAGAAGTAGTTGTGTTTGTGTTTGGAGCTGTGTGAGTCATTGGTTGGTACCTTGAGTGGGCACTGTCCGGTCTGCCAATTGACTCCTCAATTTGTGTTATTTGGGAGCTGTGTGAGTCGTTGACTCCTCAGATTGTGTTATTTGGGAGCTGTGTGGGTCCCTGGTTATCCAGGATGTGAATGTGACTCCACAGTTTGTGATTTAAGGGCATCTACGTACTCTAGAGCGTTGGGTCCCTGGTTGGTACCTTGAGTGGGCATTGCCCGGTCCGCCAGGATGTGTTTGTGACCCCTGTGTTGTGATGGTTCTTTGTGTGAGTCATGAGTTGAATTCACCTAAACTAAAAGTTTTGTATTCAGTTAAGAATATGTGATGTGTTGTGAAATTGGTTTTGGATTGAATTTGGACTTTAGTCATGATGTGGAAATCCTTTTGGATTTAAATTGGGCTTTGGATTTGGATTTGAAGGTTCATTCAAAACATCTATGAACTTGTGATTGATTTTAAGATACATATTATGTGTTTATGTAAACTTTTGTGATAAAGTTGATTTGATGTGTGTGCCAATTGTGGTTATGGGTGGGCTGTTAGGTTGTTTAGCAGGTTTTATTTTCTTTTGGACTCCAGTGAGGACTAGGAGCCCAAAAGACGTGATTGGTATGAGACAATCATGGTTAACTTAGTGAATAAACTAACAGCAAAGCTTGTTCGAGAACTCAAATGTAAACGTGGGTCTTTGAAACGTACCTGGTATGGGACAGGTGCGGCTAAATTAATCTAATTGTCTACCTCATAACAGAAATGTGTGTGTGTTTGTGATATTCATCAACATATTAAATATGAACGATATAAGTGCCTTTTTTATTCTTGAAACATACGCGTGTCCTCTTATCGCCCCATATATGATATATGAGATGTTATGTTTAGATGTCATAAGATACGTGTACTGTGTGCTTATATGTTAATTGGTTAATATGCAAAGTGTAACAACGGGGAAGGTAAAGGTTATTCACTGCGCTCGGTGAGCTCATGACCTCACCATTTTTCAGGTTTTGAAAGCGATGAGGGACCACAGGAGCATTAAGAGAACTTATTTGGAATTGAAGGGCTCGTTGTATGTATATGTTATGGATTATGTTTAGTAAATACTGTTCTGTATTTTGATTCGGATATATGTAAGAACATTGTGGATATGGTTTTAGTATGTATGTAATGTATGTTCTAGATGGACCTTCCCGAATTTCAGTTAGATTTCTATAAGAGCTTCTGCTGCTATCGCTTATGATCAGGTTTATTAAGGTTGAAAAGTTTAGAGAGCCTTGTGAGTGTTCTTAATCGAACATTCACGGTGGTGACGCGCCTGCCCCTTCGGACGGGCGTTACAGAGCATGATTTATAGTGCGTTGATAATATCTTATCTTAAAGAGACTAATAGCAAATTTGTAATATATTATGTTACGATTGAACAAAAAGTTAAATAACGAAGGTTAGTGATTTACATTTCAAAATTGAACTTTCTTTTTTGTCAATTGACCTGCGCATTGACTCATAATTTAGCCATAAAATGGCAATTATACCCTTCTTTCTCTATTTTTCAGCTTTAAAAAGAGAAAACCTAACCCTACTCAACTCTCGTCTCTTGTCATTGGCCAACTACCTACAAGTCCACCTGTGGTGGTGGAGATGGCTATGGTGGTGGCAGTGGTGGGCCTGGTGGTGTGGTGGGGAATACAGAATACCCTTCCCTGCCCTCCACCAACCTCCATTTTCTCATCTTCCTACTGCTAATGCATATTCTTCTTCTTCTTCCTCGTCCTTTCTTCTTCACCTTTCTCTCTGCTCCCCTCTCCTGGCCAATTTTTCTCCAACCTACCTTTGTCTTAGCCAATCAGTAACCAACTCAGGCTTTCCTCCCCCATTTTTTAATGTTCAATTCCCTCTCTTATCAGCTTGTCAACTAGGGTTTCAATTGCCTATTAATTTTTCACAGATCTGAGCATCTGGAAGGAGCAATTTAGCAAAACACAGTAGACAAGATCTGAACCAGGAGAGGTTGTCCAAACAAAGCATCCCAGAAAAACAAGAAAAGTAAAGATCTTATATATTTTTCTTTTAGGGTGATTAATAAGTACTGTAGAATAAAAGAGTTAAAAAAACAAAGTAGGGCAGTTTTGAATCATGGGAAGTAAAGGATGAAGCTCAAGAAGACAGAGAACAAAATTAACGCGCAGATCTTTTTCTGCTTTGTGATGCCCAAGTTGCCGTCTTCATTAACAGTTCAAGCCCTATCAGTTCTGCAGTAGATCGAGGTAATTAATAGAGTAAATTTGTCCTCTTTTTATACACTTTTCTTTCTGATTTCGATTATTTTCCCTTTTTTTATTGGGATCAAGTTCAACTCTTGGGATCTCCATTCCTATAACACCATAAGCAAGATCCAAGATGTCCATTTTCTACAAATGAAATGAGCTCCAGCAAAACTTTTGATTATAGTTAGACTCTTAATTATCGCCCTTCAATTGATGAGATCATCTAAATTCTAAATGCTTAAGACTGTACAAGTTAACTCTTGACAATTTTTCAATAATTAAACTCTTAGGTTCCGTTTGATCCTTATAAAATTTGATGGAAAGAAAAGTTAAAGGAAAAAAAATGTGAAGGAAAAAAAAGTATGGAGAAAATGAGTTTTTTTCTCTTGTTTGGATTGAAGAAAAAATATAAGAATTTCGATGAAAAATTTTAATGTTGACGAGCTACTTAAATCATATTAATGTCATCTAAGTGATGTGAGATTGGAGGAGGTTGAGAATTTTCCTCAAACTTTCCTCACAATTTTATGAGAAAAATTTTATCACTTGTTTCTAACAAATTTTCCACCTAACTTTCCTCCATATTTTTTTTCGTTGTGATTTTCTCTAAACCAAACACAAGAAAAAAAGTAACTTTCTCAATTTTTTTTCTTTCCACCAAAATTTTCAAGCTCCAAACAAAGCCTTAATGACAAGGCTTATAAAAGAGCAAAATTAACAGGTGAATGATTGTGGGTGTGGTGATCTTTAGGTGATTATCAGATGCTGGATTTGATTTTAATTAGGGGTTTAGAATTTCGTTTTTCCTTTTTTTTTGGGTGGGTGCTAGGTTTATGGCAAGTCATTAAGCTGGACTTTCAGCTAACCTCTTGATAGAGTGTTTTGAGTGACTTGCATCTTCTTTGTACTAATCTTATGATCAATTAATTACTAAAAGAAGCAGATTAACAAGTAAGCAAAAACCTCCATCTGGTGAAAGAGGCCTCCTCTATTCCACCCCTTCACCCCACCCCCCCAAAAAAAAGAAAAGAAAAAAGAAACACAATGGGTGGGCTAGGTGGCTGATCTAAGATGAGTTGAACTTAACTCTCTTCATATATCTTCATACTCACCAGAGAATTCTATAGCAAAGGATGAACGGGTCCTTGCCACTGAAAATAGAGCCCTAGAAACTTTCCCCCTAATAATTGATAACTCCATGTAAAATCAAAGTTCTTTTATTTTTTTGGGGGGGGGGGGCTAGACAGCGTCAATCCAAATCCTTTTATGTTAAAACAGAGATTTAGATGAAGACATATTAAAGAGAAAAAAAGACTGTATGTTTTTGCCTCTCAAATAAATTTTCATGAGTATTTCATGAAAGTTGATATTAAATCCGCAAGCGTAAGGCGTCAAAGAAGTACTCCATAGAAATCAATTTTTCATATTGGAAGTTCAACATCAAACATGTCCATTCTTGAAGACGAAAAAAAAAGAACACTGTTTTTGATTGAGAAAAATAGTTGCAAATACACTCTTCAATCTAGCTAGATGGCTTGATCATCTCTTCTAACGTCTCTGATCATCATCATAATCAAGGAGCTCTTCTAATAATTTATCATCAAGGCACTCAAATTCAATAACTTCTCTTCCTTGCTCACCTCTATCTCGATTATATTGTTCAGCATTCCTCGATGTTGTTGCTGTTGTTGATGATGATGATGAACCTGCGGATGAGGAGCCAACACGGGGTAAGTTGTACTCACTTGGAAAATTAAGAACGCGCGCAGCAAGATGGCCTCTCATGGCATAGGCAGCTCGATCATATGCCCTAGCTGCCTCCTCAGCAGTGTTAAATGTGCCAAGCCAAATTCGAGCACCTTGGTTGGCTGAGTCACGAATCTCAGCTGCATACTTCCCCGTTGGTCGCTTCCTCACACCCCTATATTTGACCTCTCCTCTCCCATCCTTATCATTCTCCATTTTTTCCCCTAGGGTATTGACCTCTACACTCTTTGTTGTGGATGTGAGCTTGCAACGAGGTGACCCCTAGTCTATATAAGGAGAAAAAAGGGGAAGTGGTGGGGGGAACAACAAAAGTGCATCTGAAGAATATGGTAGAATTTATTGTCCAAGATTTGGCCTTTTGTAGCATTCTAGGAGTTAAAACATGCTCACATGTGTTATCAACAACCTTGGATCAAAAACATGCTCACATGTGTTATCAACAACCTTGGATCAACTACGATGGATTATATCAATCAAACTGACGTGTCGGTGTTTTGAAATCAAGAACAAAAAAACAAAAAAAAGGACGCCTTCTTTTTGTTATGTGTTACTTTCTGCTTTCTAGTATTTACATAATCCTATTCATATATCATATGAAGAAAAAACAATGACTAGGAAAAAGAAAATAATAGGGGCAAAGTTTGGAAATTGGTCTCTCTACAGGCTGTCATATTTGTACAGATAAGACTATCTACATTTGAATCTCTTCATATCCCGTAAAAGCGGGACCCATACTAAGAGTTATTGTTTTAGGGGCAAGGTTTGTTGCGTATAACATATTTTCTTTGTCACACATGTGAAATAATAATCCCATCCATGCATGTTCACATGAAATTAGTACTTAGGGAGAAATTCAACTCATAATCCCGGCTCCCCTTTCTTTTTCTTGGACTTGCGTTTTGTAGTTTTCCCTGCATTTAATTTGTCCATGTCATATACGTACTAACTCTACTGATTGCCTTTCAACAGCGACTCAGACTTTGGTGAAAGTAACGCTAATTTTCACTATCAGAAGGAATTATCCAAATCTTATACTTAGACTACAGAAAGGGGTAAACCAATAGAACCCCATTTGTATTAGCTTCGATCATGAGATAAAGCTAATATGATTAGCTAAATATGAGTATAGTCACATGTTTTTACCTTGGCACCTTTATATTATCGTTTATGCTTGTAGTCTACAACTGTATTGAAAAATTCAACGTTAAATTTAGCATTTTGATTAAATTAGGATGTTAACCGTTCTAATCTTAATGCTTCATAAACTGGTATTTGAAGTTTTGAACAATTATATTAATGGGATCAATCACTTCAAGTATCGTTTTTAGAAGACAATAAACTTAGTTTTTATTATTTTAATGGGTTTTAATTTATTTTTTAAAAAATAGTTTTGTTTTGGTACACAGGGTAAGAAAGAGGCATGTCTCAAATTGGCATTTTAACGTAATAGTCCCAAAGCGAATACATTAATTGATGAATATCATTGGATTATTATAAAAACGCACGTGATAATATGTCTCCTTTCCCACGAAACCATTCATTGTATTCTGCTGGAAAACATATGATGGCTAAAAACTTAATGCTTTCTATGTTTATATTTAGATGAAAAAACATAATCCTATTATATCAACTTGTGTATGTTTTTGTATATTTATTATTACTTACAAAAATTAATATAAGCAATACAAAATTTTGACCAATGGTAAGACATTATATAATATTTCATAATTTTATAAAAAAAAAAATTAAAAAGGCATGTGCATAGCACGAGTTCAAAATTGGCTAGTTAATTTTATTTTTAGCCAAAAAAAAATCTATTTTTTATCGATTTACATTTATCATCTAACCCAATAACTATTAAACGTAACTAATTATTTGATTAAATACCATAATTGTCTACTTAGGACTTGCATATTTTAGCATTAACAACTAGTGCATAGCAATTAACAACATTTAGAATCTTTAAAAGTTGTTACTAGTTACCAAATGTTGCAAATGTTGACATGGACACACTTTTACAGTTAAAGCATAATAGCCATTCACAACCGGAGTTACCATCAACGACCCAAACTAGTTACTCAATAAAATAAATTTTATTTTTTTCCTTGATAAAGTCTCCAAAAGTTATTATCAAATATCTAGGTTCGTTTCCTGCCTATAACAATCTTAATACCTCATTCGCACCCAAAAATAACTTGCATTGTTGAATAGGAACTATGGTGTCGATTCAACGTCATGCTAAGGGCTGTTCCCTTCATAGGATTCATTTTTCCCTAGCTAGTCCATTTAGGAATGGAAATATGGAATCATTTTCTTTTGATAAACTATGCATTTGGTTTAGATGCATTGCCTTTTCCTAGAACTAGAATGTATCAGAAACCTGTGGGCTTTCTCCAAGCCGCCCTCTAAGTGTAAGTGTACAGTGTCTTAGACCCAGACCATCCCACTAGCTTAGCTTTTTCTAAACCCTATTAAATATATATTGGCCAATGTTGAACCAAAACGACTTCTTTAGTTTCTTCATGTATGGAATCTCTTCGATCTGACGGATTATGCACGTAATCTCACCTCATTATTCCTCATGTCTGAGGCCGTCTCTTGTAAGCCAATATATAGAGGACATTTTAACAATAATTAATTATTTTTTTAAAAATCATTCTTTCTTTACTCTAGAAGTAAATAAATGAAATGAAATGGAAGTAAAAGGCTTCCTTCATGAACACCAATCAGATGATATTTGGGCACCACTGGGTAAGTCCAGTGCCATATATTTTAGAAATAAATTAATTTAAATAAGTATAAACATAAAAAGAGTGTAAGCTAATTGGGAGGGGGGGGGAGGGAAGCATTGTAAATTTTCTATTTCTATTTACTTGTCACCATTTTAAAAGAGGACAAGGAAACAAATGTCAGCTGTTTGGTACCAATATCAAAATATTTTACAAGTTCAATAATTTATACATCATATATTTATTTTTTTAAATAAAATTTAGGAATTAGCTATGAAATAGACTTATGTAGTCAATTGAATGGGAACAATGTTGACTTAAACTTATTTTCTCTTTACGAAATAGAAGGGGATAATCAATTGTCATAGAATTTCGCACGAAATTGGCTAGCTAGCCTATGCCCTATGGTACAATATGAGTGCAGCAGTACAAGTTTAAGTAAGATTAGTTACATTCTAACATCAATTTATATTAGTCATATATAATTACAGTCATTCTCTTTTTTCTTACTTTAACTCTTCGTAAAATTGAAGGTATATTCTTTACAACTTATTTTTAATGAACTCATCAAAACAGGAGTTATTTGAGGTTATGTGAGTTTATTCCAATAATGTGATTAAATTATATCTAACTTATCTGCAAGCTATGCATGGCATGGCCTAAAATAGTAGTTTTAAAGGTCGATGATTAGGATTAAACGCCAAAACGGATGGCTGTTTACCATCTGTTGAGCTTCTAGAGACTTGACCTGGTAAAATTGAGGTTGGTTTTGGTAGAATTGAGGTTGGCTGTTGACTTCCCCTATCTTGCTTTATAATATTTTTATTCCCGGTATTATAGGATAAATCTATTCCTAGACCTTCAACCATCCGCTTAAACTTTTGGTTGAAATAGTTCTTAAACTTGATATTAAAGCATTTCTAAGCGAGAGTTGTCAAGTTCAAATTTGAGCAGTCCTTATATTGATTTATTGCGCAAGAGAGGAGGAACTTTTGCAGTATCCACACTGCAAGCCTAAAGGGCATTCGCGTGATGGGGCGTATTAGAAGATAAATCTATTCTTGGGTTTTCAACTATCAGCTTAAACTTTTGGTTGAGATAGTTCTTGAACACTCAGCTGTAACTTGTTTTTCTTACAATTAATCGAACAAAATGTTGTCAGTAAATATGTTTATAGGTTTCGGAATCAATTTTTGTTTGTACGGATAAGATGTCTATATTTGATTCTTTCCATACATCATTCAAGTGAGACTTGTTGTCAATTCTTGTGTCTAAACTTATTTCGATTTAATTGGAGTAGCCTAAACTTATTTGTTCATATTTCTATTGAATAAAACTTATCAAAACTTGTTACATGAGCGGTTTTTTTCCCTCTCCTACTTCTCTCCATTCTCTCCACCATTGCCATTAACAAGAGTAGTAGTTTTCTTCCCGTATTGAAGGTGAAGGAGGGGATGGCCGATTCTCCGGCCATGTCCAACTTTTTTAATTTTAATATTAGTATTATTTGTAGGTTTAGCTGTAGTCTCTCCAGTTGGGAGATTAACCAATCTCTTATTTTATAAGAGTTGTTTATATCTCTCCAATTGTGAGAGTTTATTATATGATTGTTTTTATTTTATAGAGTGTCTTTCTAAATTTGGAAGGGATTTATCAATTACACATGTTGAAGTCGTGCTTTCATGGATTTCAGCATTTCAAATATAGTCTTTGGTATTTGAAGAATACATTGCCCAAGAGTGCTACGCTCGATTAATAGATCAACTTCAGTCAAGAAATTGTAATAGATCTGTGGGTTTCTTTCCTATGCTGTATTGATAAACATCAAATGTGGAAAGACAAGCGATCAACATGTTTCAAGTTAGTATTTTTGATGTTAGGATATGATTTTGATATCACATATAGTATTTGTATTAGTCAAATATGCAATGTAAGTGCCATATGACATATTATGGATGATCAATGAATTATTTATTTTCTTGCACCAAAAAAAAAATTTATAAGAACTTATTTGCTAATCAGAATATGTAGAGTATAATATAAATATAAAATTTATCTGAATTTACTTTTACTGAATTGAATTATATGAACTGATATCTGTTTCACCTTAATTGAATTTGCAACTTGTTTGAACTTATCTAAATTTATTCTAAAAAGATGGGTTAAAAAGAACAAGACCTACCCCCAATGCCCATTTTATTGTGAGGACAATGCCTACTTCTTTCCCTTTAGGGCCCTTTTTCCAACTTATTTTTATTGAACTTCTTTAAACTAGAATGCGTACCAAAACAATAAATATATATAATTAAACTTATCTAAACTTACTTTTAGTGAACTCTATTATCTAAATTCATTTGAGTTAAACAAAATTTACCTAAATGTATTCAAATTTTTTAGAATAAGTTAAAAATAAAACGCACCAGTTACACCCTATGTGATAGAGGACACTTTCTCTTTTCTCTTTTTGTGAACAGTATTGTGTTTCTCTAAAAAAGATTCCATTTTCTCACTTTATTTCTTATCAAAAACTGAAAAAAAAATTATTTGTAATTTGTTAAACTGTATTCCAATGTTTGATGTAGGGTGAAACTTTTCTAAAAGACCTATTTGATGTTC
Source organism: Selenicereus undatus (assembly GCA_017589665.1). Classification (NCBI taxonomy): domain Eukaryota; kingdom Viridiplantae; phylum Streptophyta; class Magnoliopsida; order Caryophyllales; family Cactaceae; genus Selenicereus; species Selenicereus undatus. Next base: position 4,383,468 of record JACYFF010031958.1, on the reverse strand, counting down.
TGATATACAGTTGAACCAAGTTGTAATATTATTATATCATCTCCCACAAAAACAAAAAAAAAATTGTAATATTATATGCATATTGTGGTTCCATTATATTTATGGCCTCAAAAATGCATAAGAACCTAATTAATCAATCGATTTTAGACATAAGCACTGAAATATTGACTCTCTTCAACATGCATTGGTCTCACCAATATTGCTTATATATTTATCACTTTTTTAAGGATAGCAACTTCTTGGATATGCATCAAAAGTTGTGAGATGCTTTTGTCCATTGAACCAGGATTGAAATTAAAGTGATTCTTGGTTCGATCTCCATCATTAACATTGCCATTTCTTTTACGACCCTTTTTTAATGATGCGTCAATGTTCTAGAAACGTATTAGGACAGTCCTAGGGTTTTTCCACTTTAAAAGAATATATATAAGCACACCTACTTTAGAATTTAATTAATGGACCGAAAATGGCCAACTCAGTTACTGGTTCAGATTCCATTAATAAATTAATGAGCTCACAACCATTGCCACTGCATTTTTTATATTGTCATATACTCATCGTCTAACTTGTACAAAAATCTGGCCCTTTTAAACCGTTGGTAAATTTTTCAATTGTTCTTCCTAAATTACATCGGTTACATTAATGAATTCTAGTTAATATAGTGGTTAAGACGAAAGTTTTGAGTATATTATGGGTTCAATTTCTTCCTCCCTTGTTATAATTGCAGTATATTATATTATTTTTTGTGGTTCATTTGAACCCAAAAAGAAAAAATACAATGATTACTACATTGATTGAATATGGTAATCAAAATAAACAATTATCAAAAAATTAGAAAGATTTACAAAAAAAAAGTGGTATTTAGAGTTACACGGTGTTGTGCAAGCACTAAATAATTGCGAGGATGTTTGATCGACCACCCAAAATTATGGATTTTACAGATCGAGGAGAGAAAAAGTTTAATAATCTCCCATAAGGATGTGCTCCTATGTATATATAAAACTTTGCCCTATCAATGTGGTTATGGGAAAGTAGAATATTTACCTAAAAGGACTCTTGATGTGCTTTCATGTTAAGACAAATTTCAGACAACAATAGACAAATAAAAATGGATTTCTTCTTTTGGGTTCTTTGAAGCATCTCCAAGAGGAAAAATGGTATATCATAATTACTTATCATATTCTATCTATAGTTTTAATATTGTGCTAAGCCACATTCATTGAAAATATTTATTCTAAAATTGTAAAATATTGTGAACCAGGTTGTTTGAAATCTTCAAATAAATATGTTTATAATAAAAAAATGGTAACCCGGTGTACAAACATCCCACATTCATGCAGGGTCCGGGAAAGAGCTTCACCCCAATGGTGAATTATAGGCAGCCTAATATAACTTTGTCAGTGGCTGATTCTAAGGCTCGAACCCGCAATCTTTTGGTAAAAATATTTTTTTCTTAAGAAAATTGAGGATAAAACATCAATTAAAAATAATCCATGAGTACATAGACAAATAAATGGATAGATAATTGGGATTGTAAAACTTTGAATGATTTTGCGAGTAACCTATTACATACTTTTGAGTGTATGATACAGACTTTGGATTTTACCAGTGAAGAACTCATATAAATGGTTTACAATTTAAATGAAAGAAATCATTAAAAGGAAGAATGCATGTAGACTTATTAATCAATGGTAAAAATCAAACTATATTTATGTGTACCAATTATAATTTGCCAACTTATCATGCTGTGCCGCTCGATCTGACATCTACGGAACCCATCTTGTCAAATCACATCGTCATGGCCTCATGTCATACATCATCATCATCAACAACAACAACAACAACAACAACAACAACAACAACAAACTCTCAGTGTGGGTCTCACTTTCGCGGGATTTGGGGCATGTCATACATGATCATTTTGCTGAATTTTGCAGGACTAGGCGATATTATTTATTTGACTTGTTTATCATTTTGCTGAATAAGTAGGATGAAATTTGGCCCTAACAAACATAAGTCACCTTAATTAGTAATAAAAGCAATGAACAAATGAAAAGAATGTACGATGGCTATTTAAAAGAGTCTAACACTCAATTGTTGGACAAGTCAGTAATCGGAACCCAACATAGTTAACAAGAAATCAAAGTTTGAATTTTGCACATATTTTAAGTCAGTTTTTATGTTTATCTTTAACCTAAACACAAAAGGTTGTAAAATGAAAACTCAATTTGTGTTGCCCGTTAGTGTAATTTCACGCTCTTCTCAGGTACTCCCTTCATTTCATCTAAGTCGCCTCATGCTTGTTTTGGGGGGGGCCCGGCGGGAGAGACTAAAATTTTAAAAATAACAATTACAAAAATTGAAAAAAATCACTAATAGTATGCACAATAGAGTTTCACCGAACAATTCCTAAATATCCAAATTTATTTTTGATCGAATTTATTAATATTTTGATTTTTAAAAGCCAATTTTATATAAAGTAAAAACCAAGAAAAGGCAAAGTGGTGATTGAATTAAGACACATGTCTAGTAACGAAATTTTATGATGGTTTTCATAATTGTTCTATGGTGACAATAGTTATTATTTTTTACAATTAATTACCTATTTTATATTGTCTTATGATGATGATTGTTATATTTTTTTTTTTTACAATTACCTTAAACTTGGGATTGTTTGTTAGAAAATCTGTGTCAAAATTTTGTTCTAGTGACCAATCCAAGTCAATATAGTCAAATAAAAAGGGGCGGATGCAAACAATTAAATAAAAGACAATTCATTTACATTAACATGATGCGATCTAATTAATTAACTGAAAATATTATCATAAAAATGGATCAATTTTAAGGATAAAAATTAAAATTAATCAATCACGAAGAGTTTATGTCCTTTTGATGTACAATGTACCAGTGCAACTATAATTTCTCTTATCAAATTCACAAGCCCTCCCCCCCAACTTCAAAAAAAAAATCGAAGGAACCCCCCCCCCCTCCTGCTGCAAGAAAAAAAATAAAATAACTTCCATTATTCTTCCTGTGCTTCCCTTTCATTTCGACCAGAGTAGAGAGGGGGAGGGAGACACATAGGTCATTCAATTCACCTTCCTCACCCCTATTTTGCTTAGGAAGATAGAAGGAGAGGATTGAGGAGAACATCATTTCACTCCATTTCCTTAGTTTTTCTTCTCTCCAGATTCTTAATGAATAATCACACTTCTTCCCATACATTCTCCTCCTTAGCAAATCCAAACAAAGCAAAAAGTTAACTAGTAATTACCTCATTTGCCTTCCCATCCATGAAAAAGCTCTTCGGCTAGCTCTCCATTGTTGCCCCCTTGCTCCTGATGTTTTCCGGCGATCGAGTAGCATTCTTCTCTCATCGATTCTTCATTCCTTTCTGTACTTGCAAGTCTCAGCTCAAGTATATGGTAAGTAGACGTAGATCCATATGAATGCTGAGTGAATCAAATCATCATATAGATGACAATTTTTTTACTATTTACTTACCCTCCGCTTAGATATTCAATTCATGCCTTCTTATCTTTTTCCTTATATTATGTTGCATGTATCCTTTATATTATAAGTTAGTTGAATTGGTTTGGCACTTGTTCTCCTTAATTAAGATTTCAGGTTCGAGTCTTGTGAATAAAAAAAATATATGATGGGAGAGCTCTATTCCTTATCAGGTCAATAATAACTCGACTCTTGTGAAATTAATGATGGGTTAGTCATTACTAATCAGCAGTCCTTGCATAGTAGCTGCTAATCAGTTGTTTATTATTTGTTTACATTTTTACTGTGGTTAGAATTATCTTACGTTCAAAATAATTGAGCAACTTATGGGATTATAGTGCTAACTACAACAGAAGGCGCAGTATTGGGAGAATTGTCAAGTTCAACGAAAAGGTCCATGCCATTTGATATGCTAGCTAGGGTCGATCGTCAAGACCTTTCTTACACAACATTTTAAACTTTTGGTAAAGACGATTCTAAAACGTTGTACGTATTATAATCTTTCGGAGCGAAAGCATCTCAAATTTAAAAGGATATTTGTACGAGAAAGCTCATTAAAATTAACAAGAAGAAGATTCTTACTGACCCTTAAATCATCAGTTTAAGATTATTAGTGAACTCATTCTTAAATAGATCTAACACAGAGTGTCTAATGAATAGACCTCTTATTATCTCCAAAGAAATGTAATTATGGCCCTGTTTGGCAATCAGCTGTTAGCTGTTAGCTGATTGCATTAGCTGTTAGCTGTTAGCTGATTGTATTAGCTGTTTGACTTAACTGATTGCATTAGCTGTTTGTGACAAAAGTGTTTGGTGAAGTTAGCTGTTTCTAACAAAGCTATTTGATAAAATTCCACTTATACCCATTACCCAATTTCATTATTTTTCTAACAAAATAATTTTTAATTGGATATTTATTTTTCTTTTCGATATGAATTATGAATTAAGACTTATGTGATATATAAAATTACATTTATACTTTTTCCTAATTTTAGTACTTATAATCAAAATATATTTTTAATGTTAAATGTTTTTTTTAATAGCAATTGAAATCATGTGATATAAAAAATATTTATATATCATATAAGACTAACTAACATAAACTATTTGTTAAATTAAGAAAGCGTTAAAATTAAAAGCATTATCTTCAACATCATGACCATCCACAACTCTTATCTCAAAAAAAAAAAATTAAAAATTTAAAGTATAAGCATCCAACATTCGGAAATATCATTTGTGAATGACATGTAATGTAAATTTGTCCAAATTATAAGGTTAGTATGGTCATTATAATAGTAAATATCAAAAAGCTCTTTGAAAAAGCTATCCCAAAGAGCTTTTTGTAAAAGAGCTTTTTGGGTATAAAAAGCTAATCTAAAAAGCTAATCAACCAAACACCCTAAAGAGCTTTTTGACCAGAGTCAAACAGATAATACCCCCAAAAAGCTCTTTTTGTACCCAAAAAGCTCTTTGCCAAACATAGCCTTAAGTAAATATATACAAATTGGTAGGAACTAAATAAATATCAATATGTATCATTATATCAGATCAACCCATGCGGGGATAGACAAGTTCACAGCATTAAAACAAAATTATTAGTGATAATATGAAAATATTAATATGGAATGTACAAGGAATCAAAAGAGAAAGGATTTTTGCGGAAACTAAATATGCTAACGACACTCATAAACATGACATATTATTGCTAATTGAAATTATGGTCAATGAGAACAATATGAGTTGAATTATACCCAATTTGGGCTATGAAAAATATGAAGTAGTCCACCATGTTGATCATGCAGGAGGCATATGGGCTCTATGGACCTTTGCCATTGTTTCGGTCCACACTTTGTCCAAGGATTAAAGGTAATCTCATTTTTGAAAAACTTGATCATGTTATAGCATGCAAACGTTGGCTATCTAAGTATCCAAAACTAAAAGAACAAGTTTCCCACGCTCCCTTCATGTTTTTTTTCCGCCACTGCTTTGTGCTTCTGGACACAGATCCTACACACCTTCCTCAAAAGAATAGAACCTTCAGATTTAGGCAACATTGGGTTAACCGCCTAGCAGTTCAAAACATAGTTGGAAGCAAATAGTATTCGAAATGGAGTTGGATCCAAGGTGCCTGAACCCAATAGTTTTGGTGCTTGTTTTTTTTCCGTTTTTTCCAAAAATATTGGGATATTGTGGGCCCAGATGAAATAGTCCAAGAACTTTTTCCATGGTAGAAAAATCTTGAAAGAATTAAACCATGCTCTAACAGGTCTTATATCAAAAAATAATGATCTTCAACTGACCAATCATTTTAGGTCAATAAGTCTTTGGAATAGGACTTCTAAAATAGCCAAATACATAGTCAACGAACTAAAGCCCTTCTTGAACTTCACGGAAAAGAGAGAAATCAAGAAGATCTTTATTGAG
>JACYFF010031958.1:4328143-4367534 GCA_017589665.1 Selenicereus undatus | reverse complement strand
TATGTATGTATGTATGTATGTATGTATGTATGTATATACATATATGTATGCATGTATATATATGTACATGTGTGTGTGTGTGTATGTATACCATCAAATTACTTGCACCAATAAGAGCGTAATTGAACAAAGTATTTGAAGTGGTTGTTTAATCAAAGTAATTTAGGGAGCCTAAATTCCACCATTGATAAAGAACTTTAAGTTTGCTAATTATTTAATCCTTTACTGAAAATTAGCGGTGAAGAATTAATTTTGAGTACCTTTATTGTACTAGTTAGATATTATGTAAAAAGGTCATGAAGGGAAGGCAATAAGATGTGTGCATTTTTTAGGTCGATTAATTTCTTTCTCAATTAATTCTGAGTACCTTTATTGTACTAGTTAGATATTGTACTAGTATATGTACTGCATATTTTTTTTTTTTAAAAAAATGTACTGCATATTATACCTCCTGCTTTGTTGTTGTTTTCTTTTATATGTCCTTATAGAACATTAATCCTTTGTTAGGTCCTATTATGCCTCCTTTTCTACCATAGGTTCTTTATGTATTCTAATGTTAACTTTAGGTATTTATTGGATAGTAATTAAAGATATTATGCACTTTCAAAGTACTTGGGATTTTGGTAAAGTGAGATTTGACTGAGAAGGGGGGAAAGGGATAATTTTATTTTTTAATTTGTATGTAGTTTTTTTATTTGTTTAGATTTTGTTTGTCAATAAGTGGTTGTTCATGCCTTTTGTTTTTATTTTGAGCTTATATTTAGATATCAAGCTTTTTCCTAATAAATGGTTTGTAATTGATATTGCTATTGTTCTTCAATGTTTGATTTTTGCAAGACTAACAGGATTTTCTTTAATAAGCATGCATGTTAATTATCATATGGATTGTAACTTTCAAGAGGATGCAATAATGTGTTGGCAATTTATTTGAATTAATTAAAAATGTTGTTGCACAATTGGGATGGTTAATATTACTTTGATTAATTGATTACGGTTTAATTTCCTTGATAATTTTTATATGCCTTTCGAACTCGGTTCGGGGAATGTAACGTAATTGTGTAACATGAAAAATGAACATCCATGAAATTTACTGTTGTTTTTGGATCAGAGTTGAAGGTCTTGCAACACTATCATTCTTTGAAGATATTACAAAGGGCATTCTAATTAACAAGAAGGGGAAGCAAAACAACTCACTAGAAGAAACAAATGGGTTGTTCTCTAACCTTATATAAGAATTTATGTATAATTCTCTATTTTAGAGGTAGGTAAGGGTCTTTAATATACTTTATATTTTTGGATTCATATTTTTTTTATGGGTTATCATAGGGAGTATAAGATGTTAGATATATTATAGTGTAAAATTTGTAATCCATAAAAGTTTATGTAAATGCATAAAAGTAGGAGCCAAAAGGAGGAAAACTTTGTTGTGAAAGATATTTGGATATCTGATCATTCTCGAAGGTGATGTCGTCTAATGTAAAGGAAGGAGTATTTTTCACTTATAACTTAGCGAAACTATTTTATACGTGAGTGAGAAATGATCTTAGTTGGCTCACGCTAGATGCTGATTATTTCATGAATCAGGACATGTTTTTAATGGGTTAGTTTTTCCCGGTATAATTCACTTTACAACTGAACTTAATGAGATTTGAAGCTTTTAGACGTAGGGGAGAAGGATTTGATTCACCAATTAAAGTTCCCATTGATTGAAAAAACTAATTTTGCTAATTATATGATTAAGTAAATCAGACAATGTTTTATCTTAATATGCATAAAGTATTTATGAGACAAAGGATTTTATAAAATAAATACTATATAACTTTTAAATTATAATTTAATTTAAAAGATAGTCTGTACATTGCACGGGTCTATACTAGTGTGTGTGTGTGTGTGTGTGTGTGTGTATATATATATATATACCATCAAATTAAGAAACAAATATACATTTGTAAGCGGCAATGGTACTATTGAAATTTAGAACAATAATGACTTTAAAATTGTGACTACAATAAATATATTCAGAAATAAAAGGTGCAGTACTTAATTTTAAGAAGTCAAAATCATATGTGAGGATCTCTTAGGCAATGAGCAAGATGAACAAAAATCTTGACGATAGTAGGAATGATTTCAAATACATCGCAATAAGGATATATGTTAAGGAAAAAAAATCAAATAATCTAAACACCCAAAAATAGTAGACCCATAAATAGTAGAAATTTGATATCTTTCGATGGTAGAATATATGTAGCATTATCTTATATATATAGAATCTATATAATTGTCATTGTGTTGTATCTAACATGTCAATATTTTATATTTGCATTTATATTATGCGTTCAAGATAAAGGTAGAAATAATAATAAAAATCATAGCAATGCTTGGCAAATACTAACAAATCTCTATCATCTTGTCGCCAAATTTTGTCTCTCAACAATAAATTACATCAATGCTTGGTAAAAATAAACAAACCTATCTTATCTTATTGTCGAAATTTGTCTTTCGTTTTATAACTAACATTTATTATATTTATAACAATACAGATTGGTTGAAGTGGTTTGGCATTCGTTCCCCTTAAGTAAGGTCTCGGGTTGTCTTATGAATGGAGAAAATTTGTGATGAGAGAGATTTATCTCTTATTAGGCCAACAATAACTCGACTCTAGTAAAATGGAGGATCCAAGACCAAAAAAAATTCATTATATTCCATTGAGAATCTTTAGTAGAACAACATCTATTATAGACCATTAATATCCTATACATTTATTTCATTATAATATGATGTAATAATTAGGTTAATCATCAGAATCTTTAGTAGATCATTAGTATCCTATGCAGTTTTTTTTTTATCAAATCCTATACATATATTTTATTGTTATAATGTAATGTAATAATTTTTGAACAAAATTAGATATAATGCAATAAGTTGGTTAATATTCAGAATCTTTAAGCATTTATGTTTTGGATAATATTGGTATTATCATTGTCTTTAAAATTTCAAATCTCTTTCAATAATTGGGATAGAAATTTTTTGGGGAAAAGACAAATTACGTAACAATGAGATGTTGCGAGCCAGTGAGTTTGTTTTGTTTTGTAAACTCATGATTATAATTGTACAAAAGCAGCAAATTGACAACCAAATAGAAACTTCTTTCAGGCGAAAAATTGCACTATAGTTTTTTATGGCGACACAAGCCTTCCAAAACACCTCCTCCAAAAAAAAAAGAAAAAGAAAAGAACTCAAGCATTTTTGGTTAAGTGAGCTGAATTTAACCCTAGCCTCTTCATCTTCATAGACGGAAGAAACTTGCAAGAACAAAATAAACGTTTCTCAAATTCCGTTTCCTTCTAATCATCAACACCAATGAACAAGACCTACGTTTAATTTCCTGGGATTGTTTTGAATGAAAAATCTGTGAGGTATGAAACTAGATATAGTCCTGCCATACTATAAGTAGGTCAAAAGAGAGAGAAAAGAAGAAGAAGAAGAAGAAGCAATTTGATCATTTACACTAAAAAGAAATTGGGCAATAAAATTGTTAACACATAAAACCTACGCTTGAGTCTTCAAATATTACCTGAAATATTAGCTTAAACTTTTGGCTGAATTGGATCCTGAACATATATAGTATTAGAGTCATTCTAAGTAAGAAGTTTCACGTTTGAATCTTAACAGCTCCTGTATTTAACGTTGCACACAGTAAGGGAAGTCTTTGGAGTATCTACGCTTCAAATCTAAATGACATTCATGTGAGGGGGTATTGTAGAATATAAAATCTATTCTTGAGCCGTTAACACTTTGATTCAGTTAGTTCTTCAGCAAAAATGAATTCATATGAGAATTGGCAAATCAGATGATGCAACAAATCTTGAGGTTGAAAAGTCAATAGAAATTTATGACACTTCTCTGGATGAACCAAGCTCCAGAAGCAAGTGATAACCTGGCGGCACCCCCTGGGTTTGAAGCAGTGGATGTGCCGGCCGGTTCAATTGGGCTTGGATACTACTAGGAATTTCCATAGAAGTAAAGAGATAAAGGTTGGAAAAAAATAAGAAGAGAACAATATCTTCTCAAAAAGCCTCTCCTAATACAACATCTCAAAAGGCAATTGGAGAAAAAACTGAAACAAGCAGCTCTGAGGATCTTTGTCAACTAGCAAATGAACCTATAGATATAGGCAGGCTTCTTGGTGTCTCAGTAATTGAAGAGGCCAGAGTGCTGCAATAAAGAAGATAACTAAAACCCTCAAGAAACAGAAGAAGAAATCGAGGCGTAGCATCTAGGATTTTTCACCATCAAGAGAAGGATTTCTTTCTACAGATCATGGGAGGAGGAAACAACATACATACCTGACATATTTTTTATTTGGGTGTTGGATGCTAGGGAAGCCGTTCTTGTATCATTTTCTTTTCTTAGAGCAATATTTGGTTAAATGAATGTTGACTGGAGGGATGTGGTGATAATGGTGGAGGTTGGTGGTTCTGGTGGACTTTAATCCTATTCCATACCACACTTTCGGAGCAGTCAAGCCAAGGAAAGCATGCTACAATCAATCAAGGTCTAGTTTCAGTGTTTACCCATGTTGTCGTCTGGCATCGCTATGATCTTCAGGGATGCAACATATCTTTAGCAGTCTTTGGGGAACTTCATCAAACAGGTGGTAGGTGATTTTATGTTTACATCATGGCTAAAAAAGAGGGGATTAACAAGGTGGAGAAGGAAAGAGAAAGAGAGTACGAATGGAAATAGCTTGGAACAAGCTAGTAGACTACTTCAACGTCGTACCTGAAGATACGAGTAGTATACTATGGTGGGTTATAGGACTTGCACATTTTTCGTATTTGAGGTCGGTGTTCAGAGGAATCTTTTAAGGGTTTAGATATACCTTCCCAGCGTTCTTGTGGAATGAGGGCGATAAAATTGTGTTGGTCAAAATGTTGTTGAAGATGTCTAGCTAGAATGTCTCTCCATGGTTAGAAGTGGAAGTTTTTATTGTTTAGTTACCAGCCTTTGTGTTTGTCATTGTATTGAAATTACGAGCCTTTTGGCTACTAAAGAATCAGAGAAAAAATCATCTTGAGTTTTCAAAACTAAAACTATACCCTACAGAAACAATAATTCTTCCGCTTATAATTCATAGCTCCTTGAGAAATCAAACTTTTGGTTTTTCGGTACACATTGTAAATCCAAATCCTTTGGTGTGAAATCAGAAGTCTGGGAAAGTATAATGCCCCACCCCCTCTCGGCCGTGAGTCTTACCCATAAAGGCTTCAAGGATCGTCGACTGGCCCCACAAATCACTATAAGTCTTTCCGGCGTGCTTCGTCTTGCTCACATAGTAGCCTAGGAAACTTCCCAGGAGGTCACCCATCACAAGATTACTCCCCAGCATGCACGCTCAACTGTAAAGTTCTTAAGGGTAGGCTCCCCGAAAATAAATGTGCACATTTGGTGATATAAATAGTCACTTCGATCCTTTTTAAGCCGCACTTGGGGTGTTACAATCACCTCCACTTGAAGCGCACAACGTCCTTGTTGTGCCTCACTATCCGACCAACTTATGGGTCCTCTTGACCCGTGGTTCACACCGAACATCTTTTCCCCGCTAGGTGACTGCCCATGGGCTCTCCATCCACTGGCGTAGCTCACGGCTGCGGGTCGGCTCTGATTAGACATGGCAAATGAGTCATTCGGTTCGGGTACGGGTTGGGTCAAGTTCGGGTTGGGTCATGTTCGGGTAAGTGACATTTTGGGTCGTTTCAGTTCGAGTCGGGTATGGTTCGGGTCGGGTCGATTTCGGGTCAATCAATTTTTGGTCAAATACGCTCGCCATGCCAAAACAAACAACTTTGTAGAAAATTTCGCGTCGGGTATGGTTCGGTTTGGGTCAATTTGGGTTTCGGATCCACTTTCGGGTAAGCATATTTCGGGTGTTGGGTCGAGTATGGGTCCGGGTCGTTCGGTTCGAGTTTCGAGTCTCGGGTCAATTTTGCCAGGTCTAGCTCTGATACCATCTATAATGCCCTGACTTCTCTCGGTTGCGGGTCTTACCAATAACGGCTTCAAGGACCGTCAACTGACCCCACAAATCACTATAAGTCTTTCCAGCGTGCTTTGTCCTCGGTCACACGCTGCCTTGCGAACTTCCCAGGAGGTCATCCATCACAAGATTGGTCCCTAACAAGCACGCTTAATTGTGAAGTTCTTAAGGATAGACTATCCGAAAAGAAAGGTGCACATTTGGTGATATAAGTAGTCATTTCAATCCTTTTTAAGCCACACTCGAGCTGTTACAGAAAGATATATCAGAGAAAACAAAATTTCACAACCAGCACCACAAAAAACACAAGAAAGAAACAATAGGTACGTATCTTGACTTTGGCAAAGCATATACCTAAAACAACAACACAACAACAACAACAACAACAACAAACTCCCAGTGTGGGTCCCGCTTTCGCGGGGTCTGGGGAGATCCAGTTGCAGGCAACCTTACCTCTACTGGTATTCCTACCCATAGAGAGGTTGATTCGATATGACCCACAAAACAATTTTTGTGAAAAAGGTTTATAGAGAAAACGATTGCAAAACCAATAACCGAGTAAGAGAAAAAGGAAGAGAAAATGTATCGGATAGCAAATAGAGAGGGATCAGAGATATACCTCAACAAACCAGGGGGCGCTTGGTTCCATCACATCCCAGACAAGCACCAACAAAACCCTACCCACCCCACACCGCCTAGGCTACTGCCACCTACGGAGCCGTACAATCAGAGACCTTAATCCTATCCCGCCACAACCTCCTATCCTGAGCCATGTCCTCCGTCAAACCAACAACTCTCAGGTCCTCTCGAACCACTTCTTCTAGACTCTTCTTCGGTCTACCGCTCCCTCTCTTACCCCCGGGGGGTTGATCATCTCACACCTTCGCACTGGGACGACCACACTTCTCCTCTTCACGTGTCCGAACCATCTGAGCCTCAATTCCCTCATCTTCTCCTCTATGGGGGCCACTTCAGCTAAGCCCCTGATTACTCCATTCCTAATTCTGTTAAATCTCGTAAAACCACACATCCACCTAACCATTCATAATTCTCATCTCAGCAAAGCATATACCTAAAACATGGGCTTAAAATCATGAGATTCAATGGTTAAGTAGATGATTTTGGGGCAACTCACTCAGGACTAATTGGATTAGATTATTATTAACTACCACTAATGTAGACTCGTGCTATACACAGAGCATTTATGTGTTAAAAGAATCAAATCATGTTATTTTGCTTAATTGAAATGAAAAAAATCTAAAGTGAGCTCTTTTTAATGATCTATGTGGCACAACTCGTGGTTTTATATTACAACTTTAATTTTATTAAAGAAATTTTAGACGATGATATATTGTGTCTTAGGAGTATTGGACAATGACACTCCCAACTTTGAACTTAAATGTCCATGCACCCAACTATGGACCTATTTGCTGTTTATACTAAGATTGATTTTGAAGATATTTTTAGTCAGTGAAGTAAGTACGGATCTGTGCTATATATGGAGCATTTTAATCTTGATTTTTTTTTTCTAAAAAGTACTCAAATATATAAATACCACCAGTTAGAATATTGGTAGGTTGGAAAAAATCTCTCTTTATAACCCGTCACATAAGGGCCAAAAAACATGAATTTTTATTTTGCATATCAATGTTGCATTGATGGCATACATGATACATCAAAGGCCGAAATCATATACCCAAATATGTAAAGTCCACAAATATGGCGAGAGCATTATTCGATAGTACTGTCTACTACAAAAAACTTAGTTTGTTTGACAGAAAAAACAAAATTCTGACTGACATTTCGGACGAAATCGTCCGTTGAAATAAGGCCTGTTGGGAATGCGTTCCGACGGAAATCGCAAGTCCGTTGAACCGCATACCGAACGAATTAAGGTGGCAACGGATTCATCCGTCAGATGCAAAAAAGCTCAGAAAAAAAATTCAATTTTTTTTTTTTGTGGATTCCGTCGGAATTTCCATCGGAAATTTGGTCGAAATCCGTCAGAAATTCCGTCTGAATTCATCGGGATTCTGTTGGCAGTTTTACATTTTATTTAACAAATAGAAAAAATATACGGATTCTGTCGCAAATTCCGTTAGAACCCATCGGATTTCATTGAAAATTCTGTCGGAACCCTTCAATTTCGTTGGAAATTCCGTCGGTATTTTCAAACTTTATTTAAAAAATAAAAAATATAGTACCCAACTATAAAAACATTTTCCAATGTTTCTACAACAACTCCCAGTGATGTAGAAACACTGAAAAATGTTTTTGTAGTTGGCTACTGTATTTGTTATTTTTTAAATAAAATTTGAAAATGCCGACAAAATTTTCGACAAAATCGATTTCCAATGTTTCTAATACACACTAAATTCTTATCATTGACAATAAATTAATATTAGCATTAATTATGCTTAATCAATAAAAAATTATATTCTTTAACAATAAACTACAAAATTGAGAACAAGTTATCATCCTAACAAACTAATATCAACGTAACGAACTAACCATATTGTAACGCCCCTAAATTAATCATGTTTCACTGTTTATAATCTCCCTAATAAATTCCTCAATTATTACTAATAATCCCAATGATTGGGGCATTACCGTCGTCCAAAGGACAAGGCTCGAAGTAAGTGTACCAAAAATAACATAGTTAAGCATAACCTTAACCATACACATTCACTCATAATCAACCATTTGCAATCAGGTGTTAACCAATGCAAGGTTCATAAACCATAGTAAAATGATTCGCCATAATCTACATCTCCATCCACTGAAGAATTTAAAATACAGCGTTAAAATATGCATATACTGCATCATTGCTGATCCATTTGGATTTCCTTGCATAACTTACTCTGTTCAGCTGGTTTGCTAGCATGAGGGCGATTCCCTGACCATTTGTAACGCCCCCAACCCTAGGGCTAGGAGTGTTTGGATTTTTCTTTAAATCCTGGGACAAAATGGATAGAGTTTCTCCTGAAAACTGACCATTTTTGAGACCTAAAGTCTTACAATAATTTTCCTGCACTGAAAAATAGCAATAAAGGGCCATCTAACTCAACGACTACCCGGCGAACTTCACAGCTCTACGGGCCACCCGCCCGGAGTACCGCAACCAAAGCAGTTCAATGCTAAGCCAACTGGACAATGAAAGTACAACTCCACCGACCACACGTCCGGAGTACTGGGGTTACATCCCAACTATAAATAACCTTGATTAAAAGATGATTGGGTCGCATGGCCGTACAGAGCGACTCTTGATGATATGCAACACATGCACACAGAGACTTAGATTACATAACAATACAATTGCAGCTCACACATATAGAGCATGTAACTTTGCTCCTAGAACAGCAATGACTCCATCTCGGCTTACTTGGAGAGACTTTTACCTGGTACTTTAGAAACCTGGGAAGGGAACAATAGTAGATGGGAATGAGCAATTATCGCTCAGTGGATAACCCCCTCTCCCAAAACAAAAGTTACAAAAGTGTAACATTAACTTACAAAAGTAGTTCATAATTCTTTCCCTTTGAAGAACTCACCTACCTTACGATATATTCCAACCACAATACAGGGGAAATAGCAGTCGCTCCACAGCTTAAACTCTAAAATGGCCATACTCAATAAACTTACCATAAGAAATTCATATAAACTCATAAATTCAATGAAAAGAAAGGGGTTTAACCCTTAAACACCACTTGTTAGGGCTTCTGTGATGAAAGGCTTACTTTGTTTCATATAATTTATGTCGTATAAAAACATTGAACTTTTGTTGAAGATGCTGTCAGATGACAGAATATATGAATTTAGCATCTACGTTAGAATAACCATCATGTTCAATGCGATAGAATTAGTAAACTAATAATTTCACTATACCATACAGTAACAAATCGTATACAGGAGTAGATCTCTTTGTATAACCATGTCGTATGATCAGTAAACTAATGATGTAGCAACACGACCTTTGAACACTACATGCTTGTTTATTAAAAGTATAACGTTTTATAAACCGTCATGAGAACTGGGAGTCTTCTTTGACTATGTTTCTCTACCCGTTGACGGGACCTTATAACATATGACTTTGATTCTACTGCCTATGGGCAGAACTATAGGACATATGGACTTGGAAGTTTCTGCCTATTAACAAGCTCATGAAACATGGAACTTTGAATCATCTGCCTACTGGCATAACAAGGAAACATTGAACTTGAATCTTCTACCCACTGGCAAAACAATGAACATTGAACTTGAATTCTCTACCTACTGGCAGAACAATGAACATTGAACTTGAATCTTCTGCCTACTGGCAGAACAATGAAACATTGAACTTGAAAACTTTATGTAAACTTTGACGGAGGGTAATGGGTTGTCTAAGTTGAGCATAGCAGTTGACATGACATAATCGCACGCTCATTACTTAAGTACTTTCTTAAAAGGTTCCTAGATCTGTTAACTGGCCGTCTGCCTCATTCAATTGAGCAGTCCGGTGATTCAAGATTATTTCATTACCAATGACTTGTCAATTAAAACAGGCAACCGATAAACATTTAAATACACTTTGAAATCATACAAATAAGCATTTACGTACTTTTGAAGATCTCTAAGACTTGAAGTTAATGATATCTCACGCATTCATCAACTCAGGGGAAAAGGATTTCACATAGCACGTATAGGCACGTCATGAACTCATATTGTCAATCGATTCCCCAATCATAACGTAGCCCACACGATTGCAGTTTATGTCAACATTACTGTGATAATGTCAACTTTACTGTAATATATACATGCGTAATTGATAAATTACTTATACTCAATAAACTTCATGCAATCGGTAAACTTTATATAATGGATAAACTCCATATAATCAATAAATCACATATAATCGATAAACATATATAACCGATAAGTTGCCCATAATCGCTAAACATATATAATCGATAGATTTCATAAAATCGACTATATACTGAATAAACTTCATGTAATCGACAAACTCTATATAATCAATAAACTTCATATAATCGGGAAACTTTATATAATCGAGAAGCTTCGTATAATCGATAAACTTTATATAATCGATAAACTTCATGTAATCACTAAGCATATATATTCTTTTCGATAAATTTCATATAATCAATAAACTTCATGAAATCACTAAACATACATATTCTTTTCGATAAATTTCATATTATCAATAAACTTCATGTAATCGCTAAACATATATATTCCTTTCGATAAACTTCATATAATCAATAAACTTCATGTAATCACTAAACATGTATATTCTTTTCGATAAATTTCATATAATCAGTAAACTTCATGTAATCGCTAAACATTTATAATCGATAGATTTCATAAAATCGATTATACACTGAACAAACTTCATGTAATCGACAAACTCTATGTAATCAATAAACTTCATACAATCGGGAAACTTTATATAATCGAGAAGTTTCGTATAATCGATAAACTTCATGTAATAACTAAACATATATATTCTTTTCGATAAATTTCATGTAATCAATAAACTTCATATAATCGCTAAACATATATAATCAATAAATTGCATTTAATCGATAAACTTTCGTTCAGTACGATTCATATGTATGTTTTAGGCATCGATCAATTTACGTTACAATTCCCTCAAAGTACTCATGATTACTTCGAATTCGACCTGAACGAATTATAATCAATAGACTTTCATCTAAATTAACAATAAATAGGAGGAAGAGGAAACCCACCTCGAATCTAAGCTAAAGGACCTGGTTCAGGGTTGATTTTTGTGGTAGGACTCGAACTCCCGAAGCCCGAAACCCTAGCTCTTGAATGCATGAATCACACAGCTGCCACCGGTTGCCGGACTCGAGTCGACGGTCAAGACAGGCTCGCCGGCAACCTCGTTCAGCGCCGTCACCGGCGTCCAGCGCATCGCCCTCCTCCCTTAATCGACGACCTCTCTCTTTTTGCCCGAGGCATGGCTGGCGGCTCCCGCACGGCCCGACGACAGTCGACCAACTGCCGGTGTCGTCGCCCTCTACTCCCCCTTCGGTGGTTTCGCCGGCTGGGGGCTGGGCTGGGGTTTGGCTCAGCTTCCACGCCCCCGTCGTGCTTCTCCTCTCTAAAAGAAACAGGGGCTTCGACCCCTTTGATATCTTTTTTTTTCTTTTTTCTTTTTCTTTTGTTTTGGATAATTACCTCGTCACATCAAAATTAATACGAGCTTATCCACTTATCACATCGTAATTAAAACGAGCTTATCACTTGTCACCTCGTAATTAATATCCAATGTTTGATTCAATAAATTGTAGGACTAGTCCAAAGGTTCGCCAGTCCAGTTATATTCGAGAATCTACGCAATGTAATACCCGATATAATCCTCCATAACAATAAAATAGGAAGAATATTCTTTTCAATAAAAACAGCACCTAAGCAAGCACGTCGATATTATTTCAATTTCTAACAAAATAAAATAGCGAAATAAGGGGATGAAATCCCGAGTGTTACAGCATTTGCGTACAACAAAACATGAAAATATTTTGAACTGTGAACCGAAACTCAGTACATGCATTCCTATATTGTTAAATGATCTCTGAATAAATTGTTTGGGCGGCCGCTTTGCAATTCAATTTAAGTTAAAACAGGGAATGAGATGAATGTAAAACTGCATTGCTAGTTGTTATCTTATAGTGAACCCCTTGATACTGTTACGATATATGGATAGGTGTACACATGCCAAGCCGATCGTGATCTGGCCTGAAGCCGCGTGGTTAACTGAAGGGCTATGCCCTGTAACTGATAATTGATGGGTCACTAATTAAGTGATAAATCTCTTATTAAACTGATTCATTGATGTGCTTACTAAAACATTATAATTTTGATAAATATGCGTTGATTTCAAAAGATACAAGCAATGAACGTACCTGAAGTCTTTAAAATGATATTTCGCTTGATAATACGTATGCACAATGAAAAATGATAGACTAGGCCCCAATTCTGCAAAAGAAATGTAATTATAGGTAAATGTAGTTAGTAAATTATATTCACTGCCATAATTTGTAACTTTAATAGAAATTGATTAATTAAAAAGACTTCTAAAATTCCAATAATTCAATATATGACAAGTTAAACCAAAATGATCTAAATAATAAATTAGTTAGGGTTATTGAACTTGAAATTCAACAATTTGAAACAAAATAGATCAAATCAAAATGATTGAGGTGATAATGAAAAGATTTTGATTAATATAAATGAAATATGAGTTTGTGATATTTTTCAAATGGATAATAGAAGGTGTAATGCTTCCAAATGGATAATAGAACGTGTAATGCCATGAGGGGTGTTGTGAGATTCATAAGGGTTCAAATAACCTCAGTTTGATCCGTTAAGCACTGATTTCTTTCTTCACATAATACCGTTTGATGGTCTACTTTAGAAAATCCATATCTTTCACTCCCGACCTCCAATTAAGATATAAAGCCCCAATATGAAAATCTCATAATGTCTAATAAAAATTGTATTTAGGACACAAAGTATGATTCACATAGTATGGTCCCTAAAATTGGGGTAGAACACATACGTGCACAATTGCGGTCCAATCTGCACAGTCATAGCAAAACGATCATAACTTTTTCCACAGAACTCGAATTAAGGTGATTCAACAGGAAATTGAAAGATAACTCCTTGATCTAGCCACACACCAAAAACCACAATTTTTCTAGGAGCCAATCAATACCAGTGTTTTTCGTAAGGTTCCCCGTTCCAGTTTGTTCCCAGTTTTGATGAATTTTGTGCAGTTTTCGTAAATTGATCATAACTTTGTCCACACAACTCGGAATTAAGTAATTCCAGATCCCATTGAAATCTAACTCATTGACATATCAACCCACCAGAATTATGATTTTTCGATGTGCCAATTAATACCAGTTTTCTTCCGAAGTGACCCCTGTTTCAGGTTTGTTTACTGCTTAATAATCACATTTTTCAATCTTTTCTTCACATAACCACCCATTAAAAACACTCTCTAACTTATACAAATCAGCATAAATATCTTGATATTCATTACCAATACCAAGGATCACAAAATCTCACTTAAAACAATCAAAATCCATCATCACCACCTAAACTTGCATGACCATGAACAACTTCAAACGTTACTTACTTTCAAGCATAATACAACCATTAAAACATCAAAATAACTCTTATTTATATCAAGATAAATGATTCACAATCAAATCCAACATAAAAATCCAAAATGAAATTTGATTAGGCTAGACTGTTCCCTTGCTCAGTGATCAAAAGGGAGAGATGGAGGTGTTGCTGGATGTGGGAGGTGTTTGGATGGTGCATGGTGGTTGATGGGGTGGCCACTTGGTGGTGGCTGGTGACGGCTGTGGTGGCTGGTGTGGTGCTGGCCATGGAGGGGAGAGAAGAGGAAGAAGAAGATGGCCTTGTGTGGAGGAAAGCAAGAAGACTAGCCTTGCCTTTGCTAGCTTAGTTTACTTGGATGAAAATCATCCAAGTAAACTTGGCTGAGATTTTAGCTCCAAAAATGTCTTGCTAATTGTAATTAGGGCCTAATGATGATAATTAGCAAAGCAAATGGATTAGAAATTTGTTGGGCCAAAATTAGCCTTAAATGAGCTCTGGGTTCAGAAAAAAATATCAAACCAGGTGCGATTAATTTTTTTTTCCGAAGCTCGAAATTAAATGTGATGTCATGAGAAATAATTTCATCTTTTAAATCATAATTATCGAGGCCTACTATCAATTTTTTTGAAATTAATATGGTAAATGAAACTTGAATTGCAAAGTGGAGCCCAAAATTGAATTCTCCCAACCGGGATGATTAAATGAAATGAATAAATGTGAAAAATTATTAACACGACTTAATTAAATCAATGAACATTATTTAGGGTTGAGCTATTACATATATAAATAATTAAGTTTACATAACTACATGCAAATTGATTATACAAATTATTAAATTCAAAGTATATACTTAATTCACAATAAATTTGTACAAATTACACACGAGAAAGACTTCTCAAAAAGTCAACGACGAATGACGGCGGGAGGAGGTGACGGCGGCGGAAAGGTGGCAAGCAGTGCTGGGGTGATGGTAAGCTGCGGTGCTCCTTCGCTCTCTCTATTTTACAAATTGAGCACCGAGAAATGAAGCATGGAGCAAAATTTATAAGAGAAATTCCGACGGATTTTTCCGTCGGAATATTCAAAAAAAATTGAATTTTCCCTCCATTCAAGTCGGGGTAAAAAAAACTTAAATTTTTTAAAAATATTTTCTGACGGAAATTTCGTAGGAAATTCGTTGGAATTCCGTCGGAAAATCCGCTAAAATTCCAGCGAATTTGTCGAAATCCATCGAAATTTCGTCGGATATTCCAACGGACCTATTTTTCGTCGGAATAAGACGAATTTTAGTAGTGATCATACACAAATTAAAGCATCAAGTAAAAGATAACAAAAATAACCAACTTTAGATTAGGAAAAATTTAATTACAGACAATAGCACACAAAAACACAACTCAGAATTATTAAGAACAAATAAACCTTATATAACTTGCCCTAAAGGTGTTTGTGGATTTTCTAGGATTTATTGTTTCCTTCTTTGGAAAACATAGACATACACCATATTTTGTTGTCCCTCTGTTGCTTATCAAGTAGACATTCCATACACATACCTTCTCTGCCTTCATTTGGATTTTAAACCAATCAATATGAATGAAGAAAATAATGATCCATTCAATCAAAAAATACCGAAATCGGAATTTAAGATGTGAGAATCAGAAAGCAATAATGCTTACAGAAAAAACTTATTGGGGAGGAGGGGAGGGTTAATTTATGGGTTAAAGAAAAATCATAAATCAGATACAACTCTTTTTTAATCATTAATCATTGGTGGGCTTCAAAAAAAAAAAAACAATCCAATAATTGGTCCAATATATGAATGTAAACATAGCTTCTAAATACCTCATCTTGATCAAAATAAATATAAACTTGTTATATCCAAATAATAAAACTCCCTTTAGGTGATTCTAAGCAATAACATTAGTACACCAATTGATCAACCATCAAATAATTACAAACCCCTCTAGTTCAGGTTTTGAGCTCAAAACGCAAATATCCTAATACAACTTTTCAACAAAACGAGCCCCAGTTACATGTTTACTTACATCGAACTTGCCCAGAAGTAAATGATTATAATTTCAATGTAAAAGAAAGCTATATACTTTTTACATCCAAACATGAATTTCAATAGAGAAGTGACAATGTACCAAACAAGTTCACAAGTCCATCCCAAGAATTATTCAGGAATCTTCCTGATAGAGCGACCTCTAGACTTACTAATTGAAAAGCTAATTCTCTGTCTAAAGCTGGTTGATTAGTTCTCATTCAGTCAAATTTACAATCTTTGCCAAGTCACACTATGCAGTGCTTTCAAATCCCTGCTACTATCTCACGAAATTTGGTTCGCATCACTTGTGATTTTTTTTTCTAGAAAAAATCTAATACCGAGAAAGGGCTTCCTATGGTTGCCTGGGATAAAATATGTTGCTCGAAAAAATACGGTGGCTTAGGTTTACGTAAAACAGGGGTTGTTAACACTGCTTTTATGGCAAAACTCGCATGGAAGTTCCTTACCCAATCGAATAATTACTGGGTTCAACAGATGCGTGCTAAATATGGTCGCCCTACTAGCTTCTTCCAGTATAAGAAAAAACAGGCTAATTCATGGGTTTGGAAATGTATGCTTCGTACTAGAGAGTTTGTTAAACGTAGCATACAATGGAAATTAGGCAATGGCCACACCATTTCTTTTTGGTTAGATAACTGGTGCCATGGGTCATCTTTGGTCGAGCTTCTCGCTCCTGGTCCTTCGGCTCATGATATTTCCCAAGTCAAGGTTGGTGAATTTATCACATTTGCAAAATTATAGAACAAAGATAAATTATCTAAGGTTTTACCACCAAACTTAGTTAATCTTGTTTTAGCAGTGGCTATCCCGCTTACAAATATAGAGGATTCCTTCTTTTGGGGTTTTACGAGTAGTGGAGACTTCACTACCAAATCTGCTACTTGGAGAGCAGATGACAACATCACACATGATCAAGATTCATGGAAGTTTAATTGGATATGGAAACTTGATGTTGTGCCCAAAATTAAGATCTTCCTATGGCAGCTTTGTCATAATGCACTCCTTCGAGGGCTAATATGCTCTATAAAGGTATACAAGTTTATCCAATTTGCCCTGCTTGCCTCGCAAAAATTGAGGATATAGATCATCTATTTGTTGGATGTCCTATGGTGAAGAAAACTTGGGGTCTTGCAGTTAGTCATAACTAGCTTCCGTCATTCCCCTTCCCACATTTACCTACTTCTATTCAGGAAGGACTACATGATTTGTATACTACACGAAGTATTTCTCTTACTCAGGTAGTGATTCTCCTATGTAGTATCTGGAAGAGTCGTAATGCTATGATTTTTAATCATGATGTACCAAAACCTATTGGTTCCCTAGTTAGGGAAAAATGCAATTGGGCTGAATGGAGATTGCGTACTTCTAGTTCCCATCCTCCATCTACTCCACCATTTCACAAGCCCACCCAACTCATTGGGTGGCAATCTCCACCAGGGGCCTACATCAAACTCAATTTTGATGGTACCCATTCTTCTTTTGGTGTAGTAGCAAGTATTGTTCTTTGAGATTGGGCAGCGCATTTTATTCACGCGGGGACATGGTTCTTGGAGGGTGCCCCAATCTTGGCCGCAGAAGCGACAGGCATGCATGACGGCATCCGAGCAGCTTTAGCAGCGGGCTATCTTCATCTTATTGTTGAAGGCGATAGTAGAGTCATTATTCAAGCGGTTCGAGGTCATACTCATATCCCTTGACAGATTAAAAATTTGTTACAAGACCTACAATATGTTCTCTCCTAATGTGAATTGTTTATTCCAACATATGTATCGAGAAGGTAACATGGTAGCTGATTGGATAGCAAAGTATGGTTGTATTATTCATTAATCGTCCGTTTATTATTTTTCTTCCCTTTCGTGTAAGGACTTTCTTTTTATTCTCGTAGATGACAATTTAGACAGAACTCTTACGAGAAGGTCTATCTAAATTTCTTGTACTTAGCTTATCAAAAAGAAAAAAGTTCACAAAAGTCAAGTTCAGAGACATGTGCTTATTCCCGGGTTGCTGGATTATGAGAAGAAGTTGAACTCAATTTACCATATCTTTGCCTGTGATGAGCAATTCTCACTTCTTTCCCATCAACTCTATAAGGCTTCAAACCCTAGCTCAAGTTTACAATCTATCCAACTTTCTTACCCAGCAAAGTTGAAGTCCATCAAGCAAAAATCATTCCTTGCAAGAATATCTCCAAAGACAAATATGTTGTTCATATAAAAATGAAGAGGGATAGTTCAAGTATGGCAATCAACTAATAACCTCTCCAAGGTCCAAGAACCGGCAAAGAGGAGATAAGTTCCTAGCCTCTCCTGTAGAGTACATCAAGGTTGTAACTCATAACTAAAATAAGTCAAAGCTATGAATGGATCAACAACATTGTAGATAGAATTATACACATCAAGCCATGTAAAAATGTGGATTCAAGTATGCATTTATTAAATCACATTTTTTAATCAAAGAGGCAGACCCCTGTATGAAGAAGTGGTCTACTGATACCACGTTGAACAGTAACAAAGAATATTACGAATCAGACAGGAGGTTTTTATGATTATCAACACCAATATATTCTACCTTCACTTGCCCATGCTCTAAATTCTCCCAGGCATTTAACTCCACTTACAAAAAGGGCAGGCTATCGCATTGCAACATCAATAAAGAACATTATAGATCAGGCAGGGGGTCCGAGGAATACGCTTAATCGTTCATCAATAATATATAAAACGTATTACAATTTGTAAATAATCATTCTTCATCGTCCAAGAGGAAAACGAAGACATACTCTTGAACTATAAGAAAACATCCATCACTTTAGTACAGTTCTAAGAATGAAAAATGGTGGCTAAGTACTCAATGAATATCAACACAACAATTGTAATTGTTAGCCCATTATCACCAGTTATTGACATCCAAATTGTAGAAGATAAAATAAATGGTAACGAAGCTAGTACTAAGCCCCAACCTTGAATCGATTACCACTGTTTAAAAGGACTGTAACCTACACTTCCTTTCATGTATATCAAAAACCAAAAGCAACATTACTGAATTTATTTCACCTCAACACAGATGTGGGAAACAAATATCACCAAATAATAATAACAAACCAAAGTATCGTAGGATAGCTTAGTACTCCTCATAAACTTTATGAACATAAACCATGAATTTTAAATCCTCATAGATTAAAAAGAAAAGAACCAAGTGAACGGTATTCACATGTGTGGTTGCTTGATTCTAGTTTTAAAACATGTTCAAATTTTAATAAAACCAGTTCACATGTAATATGAAACGTATAGATTAGGCCAACTATAGATACACCATGAAGAACAAAAAGACACACCATATAGAAGAAATCGAAATACTAGAAGGGGAGAAAAAGGGAACATACTAGTTATGAGAGCCTTGATCAAGCTAATTAACTTTGTTGCCTTTGAAATCATCTAAGACTTCATACCCCATTGTTAGCCCATTCAGAGTCATTCCCTCCATTAGACATCACAACCAATGAAAAGCACATATTTTGACCTTTTTCAAGAACTAAAACCCATAACCAACCTCAAACTAAACTGTCCCCTTTCATAGGGGTGTTCATTGGTCCAAACCCGGACCAGATCGGACCGGGCCGGGTTGGACCGAGGACCGATGAAGAGGAAAGTTATGGACCGTGGACCGGACCGAATAAGTCAAGGACCGGACCCAAAAAAATCGGACCGGACCTTGTTGTCAACCTAGCAAATTTTTACGATATAAACATCTTATATTTATTTTAATATGAATAATTTCAACATGTTTTCACCATGAAAAACAAATCAGTACTCTTGAACGTTTAAAAAATTATAAGTTGCAAAAGAAAATTAAAATTGAATAAGTAAAATGTCGATTTTCAAAAAAAATTTATTCGATCCTCAGTCCAGACCGGTGGACCAGACCGGACCGGACCGAAGACCGAATTAAAAAAATTTGTGGACCGCGAACCGGACCGAATTCATTCAGTTCGGTCCGGTCCGATCCGGGTTTGGATCGAATAATAAACACGCCTACTCTTTCAAAATAGAAAATATAGGTCAAAAAAGAAAATATGAGTCAAGATCTAAAACACCCTAGATACTTACAGGAATAGTGACATATTGGTCTCAATCTAGTCTAGTAATAAAGGCCAAAATAGGAAAATTGAAACAAAACCACACACAGAACATCAGAATTGAGGACATGACGTAATTGAAGTGAATTATACCAACGACATAAGCAGGTGAAAAAGTAGCTCCTAATTCTAAATTTAAAGCTAAAATTAACATAACTTAGTAATTAGATTGTACAAAAAATGTTTTTAAAAATTAACAAAATAGATTAAAAATTGGATAACCTAGATAGAAACTCCATTAGTCCTATTGTAAAACCTGCATCCATCACCAACGAACCACAAATTAGTACTACTTAGCTCTAAAAATTAAAATTATATTACCATATGTGGTACAGTTGTTATGGGTTAGTACCATTTTTACAGCATTAGAGACTGATCAAGGAAGGTTAGGGGAGAGCCTAAAAAGATCAAAATTTCTCAAGATAATCTCAAAAATTTTGAATTTCAAATTTCAAGCAAAATTAAAACAAAAATTGAAGTTAAACTTCACCTGGTTGTGGTGAAGAATGACTCCAAGAGCGCGTGACTGTAGACCAACAAAACCACCCAGAAATCGGCTGAAATTCGATAGTGTGGATATAGAAAAACAATGGATTAAACACCATATGAATTTCCATGTCTACAATTTGGGTGAGAAGGGGAGATCAATTTGGATAAAGAAAGGGAGAAGAAAGAACTTCGACTAACCGCTAACCCAACAAAGTTCACGTGAGATAGAGAGACTCAATCTTGAGTATTTGGATAACTAAATTTTTTGATTTGATTCCTCTTGCCTAGGGTTTTATGTAGTTTGAGAATTTGCAAAGGAAAAGACTTTTTGGGGGAGGGGGTGTTGGCAGGGAAAAAGAGAGAGGAGACGTGGAGGAGTTATCCAAATTCAGTGAATGAAAAAGAGAAAGGAGACGTGGAGGAGTTTGTGTAGGCAACTGTTTTTAGTCTGCATGATGGAGACTAATGAGGCGGCACATGATACCATTTTTCTTTTTGTAAAAGAAAAAGTACATTCAATCAATGACTGAAATTCAGTGAATGAAAATTTTTTACGGTTAAGATTATTCTAAATTCTGAAAATTACTCCCATGATAGTATTTTTGAATTTTACAAAGATTGTTATTATAATAGTTTAGATACAGTCCATGTAATTTGGAAAGAAAGGAATTCGCGTAAATTCCAAGACAAGGAAAAAAAAAATCAACAACTTGTAGCCCTTAGTATCAAATCTAGTGTTGTATGTGCGCACGCAATGGCCTTTAGATTTGTAAATGAGAAATTATATAGTTGTTTCTTGGACTAATTGAATTTCTTTAGGCTTGGCCTCTCCCACTTTAGCAAGTAATTTTTCTTTTTTTTGGGGGGGGGGGGGACGAGTTAATGAAATAAAATGCTTACTTGCTTTTCCAAAAAAAAGAAAAAGAAAAACAAAACTTGATAGTTTGAAGACGAAAAGAAAGCGTCTAATAACTAATTAGAAGCACAAGGTGAAGAAATTCATTCCATCAATTATCAGGAGTCCAAGAAGGGACCCTTCGCTAGCATCTTCAAGCTCGAATGAGTGAAAAGAGAAAAAAAGGACTCCATAAATGAGCCAATTGACCATCCTTGAATTCTAACTCTTGTTATTAGTGTCATCAAGGAGCTCTTCCAACAACTTATCATCAAGGCACTCAAATTCAATAACTTGTTTTCCATGTTCACTTGTACCTTTGTTATGTTGTTCAACATTCATCGACGTTGTTGTTGTTGTTGATAATGAACCCGTGGAAGAAGAGCCATTACGAGGTAAATTGTATTCGCTTGGAAAATTAAGAATTGCCAAATGACCTCTCATGGCATAAGCAGCTTGATCATATGCCCTGGCTGCTTCCTCTGCTGTGTTAAACGTGCCAAGCCATTTTCGGGTACTTTTGTTAGCTAAGTCACGAATCTCCACTGAATACTTGCCCCATGGCCGCTTCCGAACACCCCTATACTTGATTTCTCCTCCTCCATTCTTATCATCCTCCATTTTCCCCCTAGGGTTTTGATGTCTAAACTTTGTTGTGAGTTTAGCTTACAATGAAGCGAACCCTAGTATGTATATAAGAGGGAAAACAAGGGGCCAGGAACATAGGTGCTTTGAGCACTGCCATCATACTGGAACACGTGGAAGGAGGGGGGCCCACATGTTCCATGTATGAGAATTTATGTCTGGCAGCGTGAGGGAAATTGGGGGACATGCGGGGCACCTTGCCCAGGCGTTCCTCCCCCCATTTCACCTTTTTTTGTCCTTCTTTAATTATTTTTCTTTGTTTTTCTTAATATAAAAATATTATTTAGGTAATTTAAAAAAAATATTATAAGGTGGTTCATATAAAATATTTTATTATATAATTTAAATTGGAATTTCATTAGTTGGGAAAGTGATGGAATGCAAGTTCAAAAAAGTGGAGCTTTTGATGATGTAGTATACTTCATACTTGAGTTCCAATTTTTGGAACTCAGGTTGGGAATGCTCTTGGAGCATTCACAGCTAGAGTTCCAAAAATTGAAACTCTGACATGCCATATCAGCAAAAGTTTCACAATTTTAGAACTTGCGTTCCTTCATTTTCTCAACCAATATAACTCATCTATGACAAATGAATTAAATATTTTGTTTTGAACACACTTTATGACACACAACTATTTTTTAAACTACCCAAATAATATTTTTTATTTAAAAAATATAAAAAATTTAAAAAGTCACAAAAGGACAAAATTTTTTGTCCTGCCGGAGAAACGCCTGTGCATTCTCCCCCCTGGTGTCACACCCGCTTTGTGTTGGCTGGCAAGAAAGGAAGTGACATGCAACAGACACGCGAGCCCCACACCTGACAAACACCCTCATTTCTATGCTTTTCCTTTTTTTGAGTTTCCCAAAATCCTTCTATTCTCACATAATCCTAATCAATCATCGTATAACCTTAATCGATCACATACAAAGACTTGAACGGGTGGGTTGTAATTTCTGTCGATTCCAATGCACCTGGATTAGATGAGTCAATCAAGCTGATCATTTTTGAAATAAAAAAGGAAGTCAAAGTGAACCTTGTTTTTGTTATGTACTAGAGTATTCTATGTTTTTGGCTTTTAAGTAATCACAAATCACATGCAAAAGAGAACACAGTAAAAGTTGGCATACGGATAACATAATTTCTTCTTCACGCGTGTTGAACACTTCTATATATATACATTTCCTGGTGTAGTGAGAAATTCAACACAATTTTTTTTTCATTTGACTCGCGTTTTTAGGGTTTTCATTTGCCTGAAGAACCTTCTAGTTTCATTATCTCTATGTCATATGTAGACCTGGCAAATGGATCATTCAGTTCGGGTACGGATCGGGTCAAATTTGGGCCGGGTCATGTTCGGATTAATTGACATTTTGGGTCGTTTCGGTTTGGGTCGGGTATGGTTCGGGTCGGGTCGATTTCGGATCAACAAATTTTTGGTGAAATACGCTCGTCATGCCAAAGCAAGCAATTTTGCTGAAAATTTCGGGTCGGGTATGGTTCGGATCGGGTCAATTCGGGTTTCGGGTCCACTTTCGGGTGAGCATATTTCGGGTGTCGGGTTGGGTATGGGTCCGGGTCATTCGGTTCGGATTTCGGGTCTCGGGTCAGTTTTGCCAGGTCTAGTCATATGTTGTCGCCAATGTAAAGCGAACTACGGTTGTTTTTTTTGACCCTATTCAGTAAGTTATTACTATTGCATCGGTAGACACGCGAGGTAAGTGTGGGGCTCATATGTCTACTGCGTGTTATTTCCTGTCTTTCTAGCCAACATGAAATGCGTGTGACACGGGGGGAGAACGCCTGCCCGTTTCTCCCTGCTAGCCACTTTTATGATTTTTTTTAATATATTTTTTCTTTTTTCTTTTGAGTAAATATGTAGTTTTTAAATGATTAAAAAATAGGTTATGTGTTAGAAGGTGGGTCCATAACAAATATTTTTATTGAATGATCAAAATTGGAGTTTCATTGGTTGGAGGAGTGATGAAATGCAAGTTCCAAAATTGTGAAAGTTTTGCTGATATGGCAAGCCAGAGTTCCAAAAAAATGAAACTCTGGCTAGAAATGCTCTGAGGGGGTACAACATTTCAAAGTTTATCCGTCCATTTCACATGCAATGACAAAGCAAAAGGGGATGTTTTTTGCTTTAATTTGGTTTAACAAGAGTTGTTTTTAACAAGAACAAAATGGAATGAAATTACTAACAAATGTAACACTTGCAAACAATAGAATGAGTTAATTAATAAGAGTGATTCATTCATCATATAAATAGTTTCCATAGCTAGTAAATGAAAACGAGATACCTAGAAATAGAAATGTATATATGGAGATACATCCTTAATTATCTTTAAAACAATCGGGATATGAAAAGCTCGAGATACCTCAACTTGCTTCATTATTATCATCGTTACTTGATAAGATTTTTTAAAAAAAAAGTTATGTTTCATTGAGTTCGATTTCATGCCCCTGAAATTATAAAAAGTGTGAACAAAACAAAACCTTTAGTATTTAATCATGAGATAGAGCTGATATAATTAATCAAATTAAATATGTAGTTACATGCTTTTGCCCTTGCTCCTCTAACGTTACTATTGTGCTCAATATGCATGGCAACTATTAAAGTAGCAATTAACAATTTTGCCAAGTCAAATAGCATTCAAGCTCTGGCTGCTGTGGCAAATTCACTTCATCATGAAGAAAATCATCAATCTTGTGGGAAATGCCTCTAACATTATGATCGATCCATCAATTTTTTTGGGATGTCAATGATACTGCCCAATGGTTAAATACACCCCGAATTACAAAACCGGTGACAAGTCACAATTTATGCTAAGGGAACTTTTTTTTTTTTTTTGGAAAGGAGAGTCCTGAAAATTAAATATTTGGTGTATTTTAGAAAAAATATAAAATTATCATATGATAACTCTAGTTTATAGACCCCAAATTACCATATAATTTGCATTAATCTTATTGAGACAGTAATTGGAAGGCTTTGTCCATTGGCCGGTGGCCAATCTAGATATTTAGAATGGGGGTGTCCATCTATTAATATCATCACCAATATACATGCCCAAAAAAAAAATCATATGATATATAATGTTAGTCCATTTTACAAACGTCTCATCTTGTATTTTCAAACTTCTGTCTCATATCTCTATATTAGTGGAACTTGACATCCAATAATAACATAAACCACTTTTTTACACCAAAAAACAAAGCATATGGTAGTCTGCTACTTTGTTTGTCCTCTACAATTCTTAATATATTGAAGTTGATATATAAATTGTGCCAAAATCACATAATGTTACAATTACCTACTTACTAAAACCATTGGTTACAAAACGCAAATTATTAGTACCAAGAAGTGAAAACCCCCCCAAAAAAAAAGCCATAAACTGAGTACACCGAACATGAAATGAAACCATAAATAAGCAATTTCCAACATCCAATTATACCAAAAGGAGGAAAAAAGAAATTCTACACCAAGTTAAAGATATTAGTATTAGATTAAATACAAAGTCAAAAATCCACATTGGAAAGAGAGGGATGTAGAAACTGAAAGAGATTTGGAAAAATAGAATGTTATTTTGCATGAGAAGAGGAGAAGCGGGGAGATTTGGACTTAGGTGCGTTTAATTTTATTTTATTTTTCTATCAAATTTCAACTTTATAACGGTAGTCTTTATATTTAAAAAAATTAAGAATGTCGTTATGTGGGTTGGGTATATTTAGGAGATGTCCATAACTTTTTAGACTTACTTTATGTAACGCCCCGCCCGAAGGGGGCAGGCGCGTCACCGCCGTGGAAGTCCCAGAAGGAACATCCAGAAGGCTATTTAAACATCTTAATTAACTAATTGATAGTCGATGGCAGCAGAAGCTCTGATCGAAATCCAACTGAGGTTGGGTAGGGTTATTCTAAAGCATGCATTACCATAATATTCTTACATATATCCGAACCAAAATACATTCAGAACTACTAACATAAGCCATAACATATACATACAACGAACCCTACAATTTCAAATAAGTTCTTCAAAAAAATTTCACAACTGATCCAACTTTCTTAATGCTTGTAACAGCCCGAACCTAATCTTCTTTCTAATTACATTGAAGTCGAACCTAGTATTCTTTCTAATTACATTGAAGTATCTTAATTACAAATTAATCAAGTTATGCATCACTTTTCAATTCATTAAAATTTTTAATTCAGTAACTATAGCCGAAAATACAATTCCATGGTGTGTGTGTGTGTGTGTGTGTGTGTGTGTGTGTATATATATATATATATATATATATATATATATATATATATATATATATATGTAATACGGGGGAAAAGGATGAAAAAAAAAACAAAAAAAACACAAATTTTTAAGGGGCCGAAGCCCCTTTTGTTTTCAAAAAGGAGGAGGAAGGATCGGGGAAGCAGAGCAAGAGGGGGTTCGTCGACCTCTGCCCCGTCGACCCCCCAGCCAGCGCAGAGAGAGAGAGCAGTGGGGCTGTGGAGGCCACCGGCCGACGACGCCTAGCCGTCCCACGCCCCAACCGGCCCTCGTCTGAGCGAGCCACAAACAGAGAGAGAGTGGGTCAGCAACAGCAAGGGGGGAGGGCGGCACCGGCAGTACCAGGCCACGGTGGCGCCACCAGGGCCGTCGGTGACGAGCAAAAACGGCGGAGGAGGAGGAGACGCCAACGAGTTCAGTGGGGGTAGCCAACCGGCTACCCGAGCCCGCACCAAGACGACCCAAATTGAATCCTAAAACAGGTCCCTTAGCTTGGATTCGAGGTAGGTTTTCTCATCCTCCTATTTATGGTTAAATTGTTAATTTCGATGAAGCTTATTGGTGATTGATTATAGTTCGTTCAGGTTGAATTCGATGGTTATTGATTATAGTTCGTTCAGGTTGAATTCGAATCAATTATCAGTGATTTGATTGTTAATTTCGATAAAACTTATTGATTATTGATTATATTTTGTTCGGGTTGAATTCAAATCAATTATCAGTAACATGAGGAAATTGTAGCGTAAATTGAACGATACCATATATACATATATATATATATATATATATATATATATATATATATACATAAATATATATATATATATATATATATATATGTTAGTCGTACTGAACTAAAGTTTACCATTTATATATATAGTTTATTGATTATGGGCCTGTTCTATTTCGCGTTTTAGATAGATAGATAGATACAAGGAGATGTAAGGAGCTGTAAGAAGATGTAAGAAGCTGTAAGGAGATGTAAGGAGCTGTAAGGAGATGTAAGGAGCTGTAAGAAGATGTAAGGAGCTGTAAGAAGATGTAAGAAGCTGTAAGGAGTTGTAAGAAGCTGTAAGAAGCTGTAAGGATAGATATAAAGAGTTGTTGAATTGTAAAAGAGTTGTATAGTATAACTTGTTTTAGATGAAAAATAATAATATTAAAATAATATACTTAAGAAGCTGTATTTTGTATTTATTATTATTATTATTATTATTATTATTTTCATTTTTTATTTTTATTTTTTACTTTTTTTATTTCTTGTATTTCTTGTAATTTTGTAATTTTGTAATTTTTGTAATTTTATTGTTTTATTTTTTATTTCTTTATTTTTATTTTTTATTTTTTTATTTTTTATTTTTTATTTTTTAATTTTTTTAATTTTTATTTTTATTTTTTATTTTGACCCTGCGTGAACGCGGGATGCTTGTGCACCGGGCTGCCCTTTTTTTTTTATAATTTTGTAATTTTTAATTTTGATCTTTATTTCTTATTTTTTATTTTTTTATTTTCTATTTTATGATTTTATAATTTTTAATTTTTATCTTTATTTATTATTTTTTATTTTTTAAATTTTTAAATTTTTAATTTTTAATTTTTAATATTAAATTTTAATTTTAATTTTTTTATTTTTTAATAAAAAATAAAAAAATAAAAAATAAAAATAAAAATAAAACTAAAAATTTTCAAAATTTTGAAAATTTTAAAATTGAAAATTAAAAATTAACATAAAAATTTAAAATTTAAAATTTAAAATTTAAAATTTAAAAATTTAAAATAAAAAAATAAAAACAAAAAATTAAAAATCAAAAAATAAAAATTAAAAAAATTAAAAATAAATAATTAAAAATAAAAGAATAAACAAAAAAAATTCAAAATTGAAAATTAAAATTTTAAAAATTACAAAATTACAAAACAAAAGTTTAAAAATTTAAAAAATTTAAAAAATTAAAAATTAAAAATTAAAAATTAAAAATTTAAAAAATTTAAAAAATAAAAAATATAAAAAAAAATTAAAAAATAAAAAATAAAAACAAAAAAATAAAGAACAAAAAAATTTTAAATTTTAAATTTTAAATTAACAATTAAAAAAAATAAAAAAAAATAAAAAATAAATACAAAATAAATAAAATGAAGATGTAAGGAGATATAAGAAGATGTAAGGAGATGTAAGAAGATGTAATGAGATATAAGAAGATGTAAGGAGATGTAAGGAGATGTAAGGAGATGTAAGGAGATGTAAGGAGATGTAAGGAGATGTAAGAAGATGTAAGGAGATGTAAGAAGCTGTAAGGAGATATAAGAAGATGTAAGAAGATGTAAGGAGATGTAAAGAGATGTAAGAAGATGTAAGGAGATGTAAGAAGCTGTAAGGAGATGTAAGAAGCTGTAAGGAGATGTAAGCTCTTAGCTAAATCCTAAAAAACGTGAAATAGAACAGGGCCTATATGTCATTTGTCAATTATATGAAAGTTTATTGAGTATGTCAAATTTATCGATTATATACAGTTATCGATTATATGAAATTTATACATAAGTTTATCGAATATGTACATGGATAAATTATCGATGCTAAAACAATTTATTGATTCTATGAGGGCTTCGGTTTATAAAATTCATTGAATATATAATGTTCATTAATTTTACATGCTCACTGTTTCCATAAAGTTTATTGATTATATAATGTTCATTGATTATGCATATTTATCGATTATATATAATGTTCAGCGATTATATATGCAAACAATGATTATCGATTTATGAAATTCTCGATGATACGTAGTTCTTGCTTACATTAAGTCTATTGCCTTTATATGTTTGTCGATTGTATACAGCGTATTGATTATCTAGTTTATCGACTACATAGTTCATCGTTTATCAATCTATTGGTAATCCATGGATTATGTGAAGGGTATTGAGTATATTTATATCGTATATTGATTATATGAAGTTTGTCAATTGTATATTATAGTCAAGGTTCATAAATGCTTAATTACATGATTGCTAAGTGCTCCTAATTGTTTTATCAGTTGCCTGTTTTCATCGACAAGTCATTAGTAGCGATATAACCTAAAACAATTGGATTGAGCAACCGAGTGAGTCAGGTGACCAGTAAATTAAATAGGTCGAGGGATAAGGGATCTTTAAAGGTTATTTGCATTTTTAGCTTAACCAACCCAGTACCTCCCTAGAGCTTAACCAACCCAGTACCTCCCTAGAAGTTTACATGTAACTTCAACTTGTATGTTTCAAAGCTCATTATTTGGCAGAGATTTCAAAGCTCAGTATTTCATTTCTCTGCTAGAAGGCAGAGACAAAGCTCAGTATTTCATTTCTCTGCCAATAGGCAGGGGATTCAAAGCTCAGTATTTCATTTCTCTGTCAGTAGGCAGAGGATTCAAAGCCCCGTATTTCATTTCTCTGCTAGAAGGTAGAGACAAAGCTCAGTATTTCATTTCTCTGCCAGTAAGGAGAGGATTCAAAGTTCAACGTTTCATACTTTTGCCAGTAAGCATAAGTTGAAGCTACATGTTTCATAGCCCTGTTAATATGCAGTAGAGTCAAGAGAAATATGGTCAAATGAGACTCCCAATTCCTACGATGGCTTACAAAACGTTATACTTTTAATAAACAAGCATGTGAGGTTCAAAGGTCATTTTGCTACATTAATAGTAAATAGTTTACCAACCACATGACGTAGTTATATGCCTCATTTTATGGTTATTGTTCTATGTTTTCTCACAGAACTCTATGCCTTGCATATGACCAACTACTGGGTGGTATAGTAAGGATTGTATCGCATGGAATATGATGGTTGTTTTAGTGGCATTGCTAACTTCATATAGCTTACTACCTAACGGCATCTTTAACGGCATCTTAACGAATATGTACGATTTGCATTATATGAACTAACACCAGCTTCGCTAACGTATTAAGCATCACGTAAAGTTTTAGCAATGGATGAGCCTTTTGTACAGAGATTTCAGCAAGAGTGTTCATGGGTTCAACCCCATTGCGTTATTAAGTTTATGAGTTCATATGAATGACTTATGGAAAGTTCATCGGGTATAGCTACTCATAAATTTAAGCTGTTGGTGCAAATGTTAATTTCTCTTGCATTGTGAGGGGGAAACATACTATACGATAGGTGAGCCTTTCAAAAGTCGAGAAATTATGAACGACGGTCGTAAGTTATTATTGTATCGAAAATGATGTTTTAGGGGGTTATCCACTGAATGATTTTCGCTCATTCCATTTGTCATTGTTGCCCTCCAGGTCTCTGAAGTAAGCCGAAAAGGAATCATTGCTACCCTAGAAGTAAAGTGATGTGCTTGTATGTGAGTTACAAAGTGTATTATAATGTAATGATTGTAAATTAAGTTCTTGTATGCTTGGTTTGCATATCATTTAGAGTCGCTCTGTATGGCCGTATGAGCAACCATCTAAGTTGCAATGGTTGTACCCTTTGTTGTTAATTTGTTTAAACGTTATACTGCATTGATTGTGGTGCTTCGGGTGGGTAGCCCGTAGAGCTGTGAACTCCGGCGGTTGGCCGTTGAGTTAGTTTTACTGTTATTTTCAGTGCAGGGAATTAATTGTAGGGCTATAAGCCTGGGGAAATGATCAATTTTTAGGGGAAATTTTGTCCGTTTTGTCCCAGGATTTAAAAAAAATGGTAACACTCCCGGCTTTAGGGTTGGGGGCGTTACAATGCTCTTACGAACCCTTTCCGCTTCCAAAACCTGAAAAATGGTGAGATCATGAGCTTCTCGAGCCCAGTGAATAACCCTTACCTTCCCCATTGTTACATTTTGCACATTAACCGGTTAACACATAATCATGCAGTACAGGTAACTCATGACATATGGACAGAACATATAATATTGCATGTACAGGGTGACATAAGAACATTCATATGCTTCAAGAACCAAAATAGATTCATACCTTCCATATCTAATAGGTTCACAAATGTCACAAATACACACAACATATTTATGTCATGGAACGGACAATTAGGACATAGAACGGGCAACTAGAGTAGCTTAGTCGTACTTGTCTCATACCAAGTACGATTCAAGGTCTCTCGTTTTCACTTAAATCCCTAAACAAACTCTACTGTTAGTTTATTCATTAAACTAACCATGATTGTCTCATACCAATCATGTCCTTTAGGCTCATAGTCCTCAGTAGAGTCCAAAAGAAAGCAAAATCTGCTAAGCAACCTAACGGCCCGCCTATAACCATAATTGGCATATACATCAAATCAGCTTTATCACAAAAGTTCACATAAGCACATAATATGTATCTTAAAATCAATCATACGTTCATAGATGTTTTGAATGAACCTTCAAATCCAAATCCAAAGCCCAATCTAAACCCAAGAGGATTTCGACATCATGACCAAAGTCCAAATTCAATCCAAAATCAATTTCACAACACATCATATATTCTTAACTGAATGCAAAACTTTTAGTTTAGGGGAATTCAACTCATGACTCACGCAAAGAACCATCACAACGCAGGGATGACAAACACATCATGGTGGTCCAGCTACGGCTCAAACATATGATACCAACCAATGGTGGACCAGCTGCAACTCATTCATATGGTCCCAACCAGGCACCCAATGCTCTGAAGGACGCGAACTGCCCACAACACAACCATGGAATCGCATTCATATCCTAGTAAGTTTAAGCCGAAACTCTCCTCGCTAGGGACCCACATGGCTCACACACATACACAAGGTCGACATTCATATCCCAGGGGATTGGTTATAGTCTCTCCCACTATGCGACCTGAACATAACGATAGTCACTACTATTGTCATAACTCTAGAACATTCCGTAATAGCCTCAGTCAAGACACGAATTTCTTTCCCCCAAAACAAAAACATAACTTAATGAAATCATATAATCACATTTTTATTTTCAAAGAAATTCAATTCCACAATTTGTACAAAAACATAATCAAAACATAATTCCACCCAAAATACTTTCACAAGTCTCCCATACTTTATCACACAATCAGAATTCTTAAGAAGCTCAACAATGGCCTTTTCATATCTAAAGTACGGATTAAACACACAAATAATCCATAATTACACTAAATAAGGTACTTTAGCTCACAAATTCATAACTCACAACGTACACATCCAATCTTCACCAAAATTTGCAGAAAATTAACAAATAGCATATAAATTCTAGCATATAAATTTCATGATTTTTCTCTTGACCCATCATTCCCAGAAATGCAAACAGTCTGCCAAAAGAATCAAAAGTCTGCGAATTGAACTCAAAAATTCATAACTTTTAGCATACGCCACCAAAATTCACAAAAATTTACCACAAATAACCCCATATCATGAATAATCTACATTAATAATTTGATAATTTTTCTCCAAGCAAAACGTTCATAACAAATTAAAACAGTAACCGAAATCAGGTACCAAAACAGGGCAGTCTCAATCTAAAATTTATAAATTCTAAAATCCACATCCAAAATTCATAAAAATTTACCAGAATCTGAATAATATCCTGGGTAATCTACAGTAAAAAGTTTAGGATTTTTCGTGCAGCCAATAATTCACAGAAAATCCAACAGTATCCTGCTATCTGCAATATCCGAAAATTCCACCCCATTTTCTACCATAATATTCAACCAAAAACAAGCAATCAATCCAAAAATTCAAAGTATAACATGTATATGAACAGACTCACAACATAAATACCAATTCAAAACACTCCCATAACCCTAAAATCACAAACCACCATAAAAATTTTAGTTGTGGGTTTCAACCAATTGAAATTAGAGTTCTAATCTACTAAACCTTAAAACCTCAGATTCAAAGCTTCAATTCGAATTCAATTTTGCAATTTTGAGTAGGAATCTCAAATTTAATCTTTCCCTAATCAATTTTAAGTTGAAAAAGACAAGAATTATTCACCTGAATTGAAATCAAAACCAAAACTATAATCCCCTTCTCCTTCTTCTTCTTCTTCTTCCCCTTCTTCTTCTTCTTCTTTTCTTCTTCTCCTTCTTCCCTCTCTGCCTCTCTCTATCGTGTGTGTGTGTGTTGAAGAAGAAAACCAAACCAAAATAAAAACCCCCTCCCCTTTTTGGATAAACCCACGTGCAATTGCAAGAAAATCTCCCATCCCTTCTCTTTTTCTTTTCCCTTTTTTTTGCCTCCTTTTTTTTGACTCCTCCTTCAATCCCTTTTTGACTCACCTTTTTTTTTTCCAAACACTACTAAGTGATACATAATTAAAAACTACTCCCCAAAACATAATAATCATAATAACATTGAACACACACATGTGCCTAAAATAAATAAAATGCGCACAACATACAAATAATTTACATATTGCACGTAATTCAAAATAAGTAACAAAAATTTCGGGGCGTTACACTTTAAAGATGCCGACATATATCAATCTGACTCCATTCAAAATAGCTTATTTGAATTTTTTTGGGCTGCGGCTGTCTATAAACACCCCAAAGCACAACATAGATCCGCCCATGCCGCATTGGTGGCCCTGGTTTCTTAGGATATATCAATTATAAGGTACAGGAGGAGAGTAATAAGGAATACAAGATAAAAAAAATTATGTACAATTAGTTTCTTTATATCTCTCTATTGCCCTCCCTCAATCAATTTGCATGAGAGATTTCACTGACAGATTGATTTTGTGTTTCTCAAATATCCTTTTATTTGGTATAATTTTTATTCTAATTGATTTTGAACTATGACGTTAGGTAATGGGCTGACTCGTGTTCGTGTTAGAATCAACCAATTAATAAAGTGTATATATATATGATTAGGTAATGATAAGTTAGTTAAAAAAAATTGAATCGAATTATTAAATAAATTATTAAAAGGTTGAATGGTTCCAATGCGTTAACATGCTTTAAATGGGCTAGTCCATAAGTGATCTGATTCATTATTAAAGTTATTTTAATTCACAGGCCAACTCATGGGACTCGACTCTTTGGCAACTCATACATGATGCACATATATCATAATGAAAAGTTTGAATATCTTTATTATTCTTTTAAGAAAATACAATTACAATACTTTTTCATTAAATGTGAACAATTTTAAGTTTTAAACAAGCCGAATCTTTAATTTTGACAAAAAGAAAATAACCCACAAAAAAGGCATTGTAAACCTATTGGGTTAGCCCGAAACCCATATTACCGAAATACGTCCACCCATATTTTACACGAACCCAAAATACACCTTATCCATATTTTATCTGGATCCAAATATATCCGAATTGCATTTAACCCTACCACCCAAACTGACAGGTCTAATCATCAGGGTTTTTCATTTTAAAAGGACCAAACATGCCCAACTCATTTATGGGTTTCGATTCCATTAATAAATTACTGGACTCGCAAGCATTGCCATGCATTATTATATTGTCATATACTTGAACTCATCGTCTTGCAAGTTACAAGATTTTACAAGAATGTAGCTCTCCTAAGGCAGCAAATTGACAATGAAATAGAAACTTCTTTCGGGCGAAAAAATTGCACTATGGTTTTTCACGGCGACACAAGCCTTCCCAAACAACCCCTCAAAAAAAAAAAAAAGACGAAGAAAAGAACTCAAGTATATTTGTTGAGTGAGCTGAATTATTTAACCCTAGCCTGAAGAAACTATTGCAAGAACAAAATAAACGTTTTCCAAACTCTGTTTCCTTTCTAATAATCAACACCAATGAACAAGACCAACGGGATTGTTTTGAATGAAAAATCTTTAAAGTATAAAACTAAAGATACTCAAGCCATACTAGAAGTAGGTCAAAAAAAGGCAGAGAGAAGAAGAAGAAGCAGTAGTTTTATCGTTTACACTAAAAAAAAATAAGGCTAGTTTTTTAATAAAATTGTTAGCATATAAAACCTACGTACCCTTGAGCCTTCAAATATTAACTTAAACTTTTGATTGAATTGGCTCTTGAACATGGCATCAGAGCCTTTCTAATTAAGAAGTCTCATGTTTGAATCTCAACATCTCTCATGTTTAATATTAATTTGCAAAGTAAGGAAAGTCTTTCCAGCATCCACAATTCAAACCCAAATAGCATTCATGTAATGGGGCATTTTAAAATATAAAATCTATTCGTGAGTCTTCAAACATTAACTTAACATTTTGATTCAGTTAGTTATGGAACAAAAATGAACTCACATGAGAATTAGCCAATTAGACGATGCAACAAATGTTGAGGTTGAAAAGTAAATAGAAATTTATGACACTTCATTAGAAGACCGAGTTCTAGAAGCAAGTGATAGCTTAGGGGCACCCCTTGGGTTTGAAGTAGTGGATGTGCTGGTTCAATTGGGCTTGGATACTTCTAGGAATTTTCATAGAAGTAAAGAGATAAAGGTCGGAAAAAAATAAGAAGAGAACAATATCTGCTCAAAAAGCCTCTCCTAATACAACATCTCAAAAGGCAGTTGGAGAAAAAACTGAAACAAGCAGCTTCGAGGATATTTGTCAACTAGCAAATGAAGCTATAGATATAGGCAAGCTTCTTGGTGTCTCGGTGATTGAAGAGGAGAGTGCTGCAATAAATAAGATAACTAAAACCCTCAAGAAACAAAAGAAGAAATCAAGGTGTTAGCATCTAGGATTTTTCACCGTCAAAAAAAGGATTTCTTTCCATAGATCATGGGAGGAGGAAACAACATACATAACTGGCATATTGGCTAGAACATCAATGATGTTACTTCTATGTTACTTCTGGGATATTTTTTATGTGGGTGTTGGATACTAGGGAAGTCGTTCTTGTATCATTTTCTTTTGTTAGAGCAATATTTGGTTAAATGAATGTTGACTGGAGGGATATGGTGACAATGATGGAGGTTGGTGGTTCTGGTGGACTTTAATCCTATTCCATACCACACCTTCGGAGCAGCAAGGAAAGCATGCTACTAGCAATTAAGGTCTAGTTTCAGTGTTTACCCATGTTGTCGTCTGGCTCGCTACGATCTTCAGGGATGCAACCTATCTTCAGCAGTCTTAAGGGAATTTCATCAAACAGGTGGTAGGCGATTTTGTATATGTTTACATCATGGCTAAAAAAGAGGGGATTAACAAGATGGAGAAGGAAAGAGAAAGAGAGTACGAATGGAAGTAGCTTGGAACAAGCTACTAGACTACTTTAACATGGTGCCTAAAGATACGAGTAGTATACTATGGTGGGTTATAGGACTTGTACATTTTTCGTATTTGAGGTAGATATTGGGAGAAATTTTTTAAGGGTTTAGATATACCTTGTCGGCGTTCTTGTGGAATGAGGGTGACTGGTCAAAATGTTGTTGAAGATGTCTTGCTAGAATGTCTCTCCAT
This sequence comes from Selenicereus undatus, assembly GCA_017589665.1. Classification (NCBI taxonomy): domain Eukaryota; kingdom Viridiplantae; phylum Streptophyta; class Magnoliopsida; order Caryophyllales; family Cactaceae; genus Selenicereus; species Selenicereus undatus. The sequence continues at coordinate 4,330,477 of JACYFF010031958.1, read as the reverse complement.
AGTTAGAAGTGGAAGTTTTTTTGGTTTAGTCACTAGCCTTTGTGTTTATTCTTGTACTGAAATCAAAACTTCACAACCAGCACATAAAAAACACAAGAAAGGAATAACAGGTACGTACATACAAGGGCGGAGCCAGGATTCAAAGCAAGGGGGCGAGATTAATGATATACATAACATAAACTTTAATAGTTCTAAAAATGAAGTGCGTAGCTAATACATTCAAGAAAGTTGTCATCGACGAGATCTCATGTTTTGAAAGTAAAGTATAATATCGTTGTTCGACGGACTTTTAAAAAGATTCAATAAAAAAATTACACAAAAGGCAACATGAAGAGTTAAACTCTCCCACAACCTCCCACATAGAGCAACAAATAGCCAACTAGTCTGCTACGCACTCCTTTGTGAAGTATATAAGAACTAATTAATATATATCTATTTTTTGTTTACACTAGAATTAATATCCCACATTTAATTTTTTTCTTTTTCCAAAAGGCTGGGGGCTCAATTGACCCCCTTGCCCTTAGTGGCTCCACCACTGCTTACGTATCTTGACTCTGGCAAAGCACAGACCTAAAGCATGGGCTTAAAATTGTGAGATTCAATGGTTAAGTAGATGATTTGGGGGCAACTCACTCAGGACTAACTGGATCAGATTATTATTAACCACCATATATTCCATGTACATAATTTGGAAAGAAAGGAATTTGCGTAAAAATTCCAAGACAAGCAAACAAAATCAACAACTTGTAGCCTTTACTATCAAATCTAATGTTGTGTTTGGATCAAACAAAAAATCTAATGTTGTGTGGGTGTGTAAAGGCCTTTAGATTTGTAAATGAGGGACTATATAGTTGTTTCGTAGACTAATTGAATTTCTTTAGGGTTGGCCTCTCCCACTTTAATTTAGCAAGTAATTTTTCTTGGGGGGTGGGGGACGAGTTAATGAAATGAAATGCTTACTTGCTTTAAAAAAAGAAAAAAAAGAAAAAGAGAAACAAAACTTGACAGTTTGAAGACGAAAAGAAAGGGTCTAATTAGAAGCACAAGAAGAAGAAATTCAGAAAAATGTTTACATACTCACTTTTCAATCAATCATTCGGAGTCCAAGAAGAGACCCTTCGCTGGCATCTTCAAACTTGAATGAGTGAAAAGAGAAAGGATGACTCAATAAATGAGCCAATTGATCATCCTTCAATTCTAACTCTTGTTATTACTGTCATCAAGGAGCTCTTCCAACAACTTATCATCAAGACACTCAAATTCAATAACTTCTTTTCCATGTTCACCTCTATCTTTGTTATGTTGTCCAACATTCGTCGACGTTGTTGTTGTTGTTGATAATGAACCCGTGGAAGAAGGGCCATTACGAGGTAAATTGTATTCGCTTGGAAAATTAAGAATTGCCAAATGACCTCTCATGGCATAAGCTGCTCGATCATATGCCATGGCTGCTTCCTCTGCTGTGTTAAACGTGCCCAGCCATTTTCGGGTACTTTGGTTAGCTGAGTCACGAATCTCCGCTGAATACCTGCCCCATGGCCGCTTCCGAACACCCCTATACTTGATTTCTCCTCCTTCATTCTTATCACCTTCCATTTTTCCCCCTAGGGTTTTGCCCTCTAGACTTTGTTGTGAGTTTAGCTTACAATTAATGAGGTCACCCCTAGTATGTATATAAGAGGGAAAACGAGGGGGTAGGGAACATAGGTGCTTCTTAGGAAGGTAAATTTTGAGGTGCTTTTAGGACTACACATGCCACCCGACAAACACCCTCATGTCTCCTCTTTTCCTTTTCTTTTTTTTTTGTTTTTTTGAATTTCCCAAAATCCTCCTGTTCTCACATAAATATATCGAGATCATAGGTCCTGAGTTTATCGTGTAAACCCTAGTCACATTCAAAGACTTGAACGGGTGGGAATAATTTCTGTTGAGTCCAATGCACCTAGACTAGGTGGGTTAACTAAGCTAATCACTTTTGAAATCAAAAAGGAAGATTTAAGTAATCACAAATCAGATGCATACGCAAAACATGAGTCACGCGTGTTGGAATAGTTCTATATGTACGTTTTCATTTGTTGTGAGAAATTCAACTGATAATAAGTAGTAAAGCAATGTTCGTGGGGTGCAATATTTCAAAGCTTATCTGTCCACGTCATACGGAATGACAAAGCAAAAGGGCATGCTTTTTGCATGAATTTGGTTTAATTAACAAGAGTTGTTTAACAAGAACGACATGGAATGAAATTACAAACAAAAGTAAAACTTTCGTCACAGAATAGAATGGGTTAATAAGATTGATTCGTCATATTTTCCATACTTGGTAAAAAAAAAAAA
>JACYFF010031958.1:4203509-4328133 GCA_017589665.1 Selenicereus undatus | reverse complement strand
AAAAAAAAAAGGCACGTATATAAAAAATTATCATCAACAAATTTTTTAACCCAGATCGTTAAAAATAATTGACAAGTTGTGCCAGCCTCCAACTTCTAGAAAAACAGTTATAAAATTGTGAAATTATTATTCAGCGAAAAAATGTACTAAAAATTACAATAATTTCATAAATTATCACACATAATTACATTCTCATTATTTTAACCCACTTCAACCCATTTCAACCTACTTCAACCCACTTCAACATACTTCAACCCACCTCAAAAAAAAATACCAACTTGAACCCATCTTTACCCACCTCAAGTCTCAACCAACTCAACCCACTTCAATTTTTTACCAATCCCCCATTTACCTACCAAAAGAACAGACCCTTATTCTTGGAAGATTAATCAGTAAAATATATGCAAATTAATAGTGTACACAATACAATTTCAGTCATAGTTTGGAAGCACATTTCCCAAAGTCATATAAACAAGTATATATTAAAATAATATAGGTATATATAAAAAGAATATATAACAAAAATACACCATCTAGGTCTCTCTTCGTTTGCCTACATGTGAAAATGGTTGAAATTAAAGTATACTCCTTATAATACAATGCATTGTGTATATACTCCAATTTATAGTACTTTTTCCTTTTTTGATAGAAATTTCCTAAATTTATAACTTCTTTTTTCGATTATCGGGTTCACCTAATCCGTAAGTTTCTGACTTTTGAAACTAGAGTGCCTTATTTTTAAAAATTCTCTGACAAAATCAAATTCTAATTGTCTTAGGTCCTGTTCGGCAAAATTATTGGTTTAAATAGCAGATAACAGTTCAGGTAGCGGATAGTGTTTCTAATTTAACTGCTAGCGGATAACTATTTGGATGAGCAATTGAAATAAATGTGTTTGGTAAATTTAGCTGTTAGGCTAACTAATTAATATAAATTGACATAAAATGATATAAATAATTTTCAAAGCATATTTTTTGACAAAAAAAATATGAAACCCTACTTTTGAATGTAAAACATTAATACTATCAGTTTTGCAGAGACGCTGCTTAAAATGTTGAACATTACTTAAAATGCTGCTTAAAATGCCGAATGCTATCCAAAACGCTATTATTGAACACACCCTTAGAATGAAGCCTGCTTATATTGTAGAAAGGACAGTTCATGTACTTCAAAGAGTACAATCTAACATTTAATGGAACCAAACTACTTAAAAACACGTAATATTTTGCAGGGTGCAACCATTCCTCTTCAACAATAACAACTGCTAATTGTGAAAAATCTTGAGGACATAGGCTATTGGTTAGTGTTTTCACTTCTAAAACAACCTACATGATCTTACTGCCTCCTAGCTCACACTTATAAAAAGAAAAAAAAATTAGTAATAAATAAAAAGACTCTGATGGTTTAAGGTCTTAATTGGGCTTCAAATATGGGGCCAAGAGCCACCTGACATTGGGCCTGAGGATGAAGTTCACTATGGAGAAGTCTCCCCTAGCCTCGAATTGAAAATAAATAAGTGAAGCCAAAACACCCGGCCCATTGCCTGTTACATTTTGGTGCAAATAAATGTGTCTTAAATTAATTATATAGATAAATAATTAATTATAAATCATTATATTGTGCTCCAATTATTCTTTTCAGCTGATATATTGTTGGTAATACTCAAGTATTTTTTATGGTTCTAAATAAGTGTGCACGGTGTGATTTGGTTCGGTTTTCAATAGAGTCCAAACCAAACCGTAAACGTATGGTTCGGAAAGATTTACCACTAAAACAAACCATTTAAAACTTGAAAACTAACTAAACCAACCCATCTTTATGTGAATTAGTCTGGTTGGATTACTGTTCGGCCCATTTAGTCAAAGTTGTCGTGAAATATGAAAAATATTTCCATGGTTTTCGTTTAAATTCATTGCATTTTTAAAGGGAAAATATGTGGACATTTATGAGAGAAAGACACTCATATTCTTGGACAGGGAAAAGAAAAGGTTGCCTGCTTTCTATTAATTACCAATTTGAAGTTCCATTACCATTTAATTTAAATCACATTGACTTTTAAAAGATTTCAAATGTTCGGTTTACGGTTTGACTTAGGTTTTTTATTTTTTGGAAACTGAAATCAAACCATAAACGGTATACAAAATATTTTTCAACTAGGTCATAGTTTTTGATACTATAAATCAAATAAAATCGTAATTTTTCGACTCAACTTGGTTTAATTTACAATTTTAACAATACTTTAAACACCTCTAAGGATTGATCATTCCGTAGATAAAAAGTATTCCGATTTTTAGTTTTTGAAAACTGAAACAAAACCATAAATTGTATAAAAAAAATTAAACCAGGCCAGACATAATTTTTGATACTATAAATTATATCAAACCGTAATTTTTCGACTCAATTTTGTATAATTTATCATTTTAACGGTACTTTATATGCCCCTGAGGAGTCATCGTCCATTCGTCCCCTAGACAACTAAAATGCTCCATGAATCATACACACATACCATGTGCGTATATATTTATCTGAGTACAACTACTTTCAGGAAGTCTCTTGGCAATTAATAATAATAATACTGGAACTACTAGGAGAGTAGAAATAGGAAGGTACAAGTACAAGTAGGTGGAGCAGGAGCCCATTGATAATATAAAGACGACAAGACACCCCACTGATGGTACAAGGCATCTCCAACTAACGATTAAGGAGGAAATTAGGCTCATCATTAAAGTTTTAGTATCAAAAGAGTTCAATTATCTCATCTTATATTTCAAACAAATGCCTAATCATGATGTGGATCATTAATTGTACACCTTATTTCCCCTTCGCTCTGGAAATTTTTACGTATACATTCATGTATCATACTAATAATTCTTAAATTATATAATTAATCTTACTCTTATATAATTCTAATATATTGTGTGGCAGGTTTTTTGTTGTATCTTAACTTGTGCTAGATTAGCATGCATCTTACTTGATCTTTTTTTAAAGATACGTATAGGACTTTATTATTGAGTGGCTGAATAGTCTGAACTTGTGATAGTGCGATCGTATAATGCATATATTATGATTTTATGTCAAAGTAACTATCAAAAAAAATGTTTAATGCTATGTAGTATTTAAAGGTGGTCATATTCATGACAAGGTTTGATTAGTTAGTTTGTCTTCCATGTTTTGATGCGTACACTCCATAATCCTTTCATGCCTTATCACCCACGCTATCGGCAACTACACAAAGAGGGGGAAATAAACGGGGACAGATGGTGGCAGTCCTAACTACCAAACCAATGCAAAGGCCAACTGCAACGGCCATAAAATAATTCCCACCATGCATTTGAAATGAGATAAAAGCTTGACTTTATTATCCTCTTTGCCCTACATCTTTTCAATTTGATTTAAACATTTTTAATTGCGATTGTAATAGTCATAATATTCTTGAAAGTTGTGGAAATATGATCCAATCATGAAAAGATCAAAGCTGTTCAAAATTTCCCTATTAGTGAAGTAATCATTGATGATGATGGTAATCATGGCTGTATTCCAACAATAAATGAGTGATTACTTATTGTCCTATCAACCCTCATGTCACATAATAAAACAAATTAGACAGAGATATGGGTAGTTAACATACATCTAACATTGGCAAACCCCCCCCCCCCTTCCCCAAACAAAACCAAAAAAAAAAACCTAAATTTTAAAAAAAATTAATGAAATAGCAATTGAAGCATCATTTGAAATGAAAAATATACAATTTGGATAAATCTTTTTTTCATGTGCGTGTCTTTCATCTTTCGTAATTAGAGTGGAAAAAGTATTGACTCACTAGAATCAGAATAGTAATGTATATCGTACTCCTAAAAGTATATACTTCCACTTGTCACGTATATATACTGTCTTAACGCGTATTTATCAAATAGATAATTTTTAATATGTGTTACCGACGTGACTTCTGAAAGTATGAACTCTTAGAAGTATTATATAGATTTTGTATAAGAATTTTCTCATCATAAATTTTTCTTCTATAATTTGGCCTTTAAAACGTTATTTAAGGAAGCAATAATGCCAAACACTAACTTGATTAGATAAACTGAGTTAGAAGAGTCCAATTCATTAAATGCAAAGTAAATCCTTGTATGAGTATAGTAGTTCTGTTTTATTCGCACGCTTTCATACAAGACAAGTAGTAATTAAACAGAAATATTAACCAAGATTTGTTGTACTCTGTAGTGCAATATGTTTGTCATGAAAAATGGCAATTTACTGCTAAAATGAATAAAAATTTAATTTAATTTGTGTAAAATCTAGAAAATTGTACAATCCTAAATTACACTACCAAATTAATGAAACACCCCAAGATTTTTTTTTTTTGGGGGGGGGGGGGGGGCGACTTTGCCATGCATCAGGGAGGACTCAAATGAACAGGTTGAACAGAACCTGAGCCTCTGGAATTTCTCCCATTCCCAAACGAAAAAATAGATCTTCTAAGTCTACTACTGCTACTGCTAGAAGAGTCTTTACCATTATCAGGACTAATCTCGCTCATCTCTGTAATACTGGTACATTGCTGAATTTCTAGGCAGAATTCTCGATCAGTGCTCAAATCCATAGAAACAGACCTTCTAATGGGCTGAACAATTCGAAATTCCTCATCTTTCTCTCTCTTCATGTCAATCCATTCATCCCCCATGCTGCACAACTTCCTCCCCTTCTTTCTCTCTCCTCCCCCTTCTGATCGAGTTTTAATCAATCTGGGCTCGTCCAGATTGTTCCCCTGAATCTCAATCACCACATAATCATCATCACTGCCGCTGAAATGATCGCTGCTTGTAGTGGGGTTTTCCTGGGTCGAAGAACCCAGAAAGATTCTATCATTGTAGAGAATAGAAGAGGGAGAAATCCATAATCTACAAAGTGGGCAATTGGCGTTGCTCTGAAGCCAAATGTCGATGCAATCGATGTGAAAAGCGTGGCAACAATTGGGTATGACTCGTAATCTCTCGCCATCTTCGAACTCGCTCAAACAAACTGCGCACTCGTATGACGCAGTTTCCGATAGCCGCTTGGGACCATTATTGTTAGTGTTTTCTCTCTCCTTCTCCGGGACCTTCCGGAACTTGATAACCGGAATAGCCCGAATTATCGCCTCGTCGAGGCCCTTAGTGTTGTCATCGCCTTCTTGGATGGTGAAATTCGGAGACGGGTTATCGGTAGGATTGGTTCTTCTCCGAGAGGAGAAGCGATTGAGCACATCGAAGCGGTGCCAGTTCAAGCAGCATTTGATGACGAAGACGTAGTAGCCGACGAGAAGGAGACCAGTGGCGAGGATTCCGACTACTGCGATTGCGATTACTGGGAAGCTGTTCGCTCCTGATGATGATGATGATGACGGAGGAGAGAAATCCATGAGAGAGAGAAAGTTGGGTATGTTTGGTTTACATGAAGAGGGGGGAGGGATTGGTGGAGGGGAGGTGTGAACAGAGAAGGAGAGAGAAAACACAGTGAAGAAGAAGAAGAAGAAGAAGTGGGAAATGGGGAAGAAGGTTTTAAAAATGAAGGGAATTTGGAGGAAGAGTGGTGTGTACGAGCCAAGCCGTGTGTATGGGAACGGGAGTAGGCAGCAGCAGTTGGTTTGATTGTTGAATTTTTGTAGGCCGGCCAGCCTGCCCATCAGAAAGTTTTCCACATTAATATGACTTTGATAAAGGCTTCTTCAACCTTTTCTTTTAAAAAAAATTTTAGTTCAGATGAGTTGCAAAACGCGGTGTATATAATTACAGGATAATCGGGAGGGATGAATATAATAACACCACCTTCTAATATAAATTTTACTTTTACGGGATCTAAAGATATTCAAATATAGATAATTTTATCAGTATTTCTGCTTGTAGAGAAGCTGAATCCAAGATACCCAACATCTTTACAGGCAGGGATGCGGATAGAGATAAGATTGTATACATCTAAATCTCCCCAAATTCTGTAAAAGTGGCACCCACACTAAGAGTAATTGTAGTTATTATTGTTGTTGTGTTGTATTCATTCCTTCTGGTTATCCTATAATTATATAGACCAGAAGGGATGAATACCTAGAACATATTAGTGGATCTAGATCTAGTGAATCTCGAACATCAGTCTTAAATATGATTCTACGACCTCGTTGGCTAGAGGTTATATTAGACATTTGCTTTTTAGATTTTTTGTTATCGGAATTAACTAATTTTAAATTTATTTCAATGAATTAAACTTATGTGAATTGCACCTTTTTTTTAAAAAAATGAACTCATGAAAATTATCTCAAAATATGACTAAACCTTATGAAGTTTTGGAATGGAATACACACCAAAAGAATGTCTTTAGTAAAAATATATGAACTATATACAGCACTCATCAATTCATCAGCATCCACAGCAATGCTACTTTCTTTAAACAATGTTGTTAGCTTACCAAAAAAAAAAAAAAAAAAAAACCTATCTTCATATCTTTAACTATAAGTTTAAAATATTTTATCAAGATGGCCATTAAATACATACGGTATCATAACCTTTATGAGCTAGAGGTTTTAGATTTGAATCTTAATAGCTCCCACATTGAATTATTATTACGTAAAGTAACGAGAAGATTTGACATTCATCTGAGAAGATATGTTAAAGTATAGAACTTATTCGTAGAAATTCAACAATCGATTTAAACGTTTACTGGATATGATTCATAAACAAACAATTGCTCAAATATACAAGAACAACAACACCTCTCAGTGTGGGTCCCGCTTTCGCGGGGTCTAGGAAGATCCAACTGTAGACAACCTTACCTCTACCGGCATTCCTACCTGTGGAGAGGCAATTGCTCAAATATAACATGAGTATAATCTTGATCAAAAGTACAATACAGAAAAACTTATATTGCTGTTGCGTGCATTGACCGTATAGTTAGTCAACGTATAGTATCAAACAGGGGATTTAGCTAAAGATTGCTATTGTTGTATGGTTTATACTTAAATTAAGACAAGAAGATCCAAGAGTAGCTATAGTTTAGCTTGGTTTTCTCGATTACTGCAACCTTGATCTTCCATGACCAATTTTTCTTAAAAAATTTCTGATCATATTATTAGTATAATAAAAGCAGTGTGTATACTATTAAAAAAAAAAAAAGGATGGCCATTTATATATTTTGACCGTCAAATGCCAGCCACCGTCAAACAAAGATGGCCATTTTTAATTTTCTGAACTGATGCTGACACCGGTCCAAGTTTCAGAAATAATATTTTTAGTTGGGTATAAAAAGAATAATATATAATAATAATAATAATTGTAATTTATTTGCTGCTTTAATTTAATAGTAATCTACTCTAATCTTTAGTGAGTCTAGATTATAGTTATAGTATTAGACATGATTGGCTTGGCGGGGGCAGAAAATTAATTAACCTCTCGTTCGCTTCTGAGGTGACGTCCGTCTTGAAGTGATTTTTATTGTGTGAGCGTCTTTTTTTGTTTTTTATAATTTTATTTTATTTTTTTCTGAAAATAGAGCTTTGGAGCAACGGTAAAATTATCTCCGTGTGATCAAAAGGTTACGGGTTCAAGTCGTGAAATCAGCCACTAACAAAGTCAGATTAGGCTACCTACAATTCACCCCTTGGGGTACAACCCTTCTCCGGACCCTGCATGAACGCAAGATGCTTGTGCACCCGACTGCCTTTTTTTTTGTTTTATTTTTTCCTGTGCATCCTTGCAAGACGAAATTAGCATGCAATGATGGGTGAGGTTTGTTCTATGGTTGGCTTATCTTGTCATAAATTGAATCAGAAAAGGATGGACTGGACCATTTGGATTGGGATGACCCGTGATAATTCCAGGAAAAGATGTGGGTTATGATCACCAATATGCATGCAAAACATGTATGCCCAGAGTGGCTGAAATAATAGACAGTAGATCGAGTAAAATTTTTCGTATTGTATCCTGGTAATAAATAATAACATTTAATATACAGTATAGAAATAGTTAATTTAAATGGTTACATTCATTTTTTTAAATCAAGTTTGAATTATTAAATTTAGACTTTTTAAGCAGAGAACTATGTTAGCAGTTTGTTAAGAATGTTACGTACTCCTCATATGATAATTTTAGACTTAACTTTGGACAACAGAAGATCAAAAACTTGAGACAGCGAGATAATGCGAGAGAGAGAGAGAGAAATTGTATTGACCTTCCAAAAAATTTACAAAATGCTAAGTTTTGTACAATTTCAGAGGAATAATTGAAATCTTCTCTTCAATGAAACGAGAGAATAAACATCTTTCGAACTCTCTTTAATTTTTTTTTGACAAAATTAGACTTTTAATTTTATGTTTTGATCCAAGTTCACGTAGTGCTTGATTAATATAATTACAAGCTCTTTAAAACTGACCTTGTACTTCAGGTATAATCGTAAGAGACTAGGGATGACTAAAACCCTTAGTTGCAAGACTCGGTCAACTCCCTGTCTTTTCATTAATCACCTCTACAATTAATTCGTGTCTCCTTGCATCCTCTTCCTCCATGATTTAATGTCTTTTTATGGTTATCTCTGTCACTGTATGATTTTATTTTAGCATTACGTTTTCCCTCTTCTAAGCCCTTTGAGAGCCTATATTATACTCTTAGAAATATATACTTCTACAAATCACGTCAGCGTCACATATTACAAATACACACTAAATATATATATATATATATATATATATATATATATATATATATATATATATGCGGCAAGTGAGAGTAAACACTCTCAAATATATGATATACATTACCCTCATATGCTCCTTTCCTTCACTCCACAAATTAATGATCAACTTCTATTTCTGTATCAACTGACAACTGATCTGCTTAGCAAATAAATCCAAACAATTGTTTAGGATGACTATTAATGGTTTGTGGATAATGAGTAATTGCTCATTAGGGTGACTTTATTAGAAGTCACAGTCAAATGAATTATACTAGTCATGCGTAAACTAAGAGTCATCCTATAATGGTATTAGACGTTACAATGTTTCTAAAAAGTCATCCCTTAAATAGTCCGTCTCAGTGTAACACTTTCATAAAACGATCTTTTATAAGAATTCATGTATTTAAAGTACCATATATATTCTTTTTCTTAAGAAGAAAAATTGTAACTAAACTTGATGTTAGATTCCAATTAGCTGTAGGGCGGGAAAAAAAAAAAAAAAGGTTGCATGGCATATGGTGGTGTCTAGGAGGTGGGCAATGAGTTGCGCGCATATCTATTCGGTCAAGTCAGTTGAGCACTTTAAAATTTGGTCAATAATTAGTCAGATCAGTAATGGACTGGCTCAAAAGTGAGCTAACATATTGAAACATTTTAACAAAGTCGTATCATATTAGCACATTAACGGCTCTTTTTAGTGACCCGATACTTTTTCAACCTACTTGTCACATTAATTTATATGCCACAATTAGGTAAGTTAACAACAAACGTTATACATAACAATAAAAATTTGTTCCATTTAAAAATAAGCCAAAAGTGGATTGGTCCATCTCGATCCATTTATTTTCATAGAACATCCGACCCGACTCACAGCGTTAAGGGATCTTCCATGATTTGACCTGACCCACTTTATAAATATACCGATCCTAACCCTACTCAATCCAGTCCATACCCACTCCCAGTGGTGTCCCACTATGTGTTGACTCGTGAATATAGGCACATCACAGAGACGCAGACACCACTATTCTACTGATTAAACTAAAAATCGAAGAGGTTGAAATTCTAGGCTTTCTTGCCTACCGTTAGAGAGTGGTTGAGTTATTATAGCAATTAATGTGAAATTTGATTTGTCGTAGAAAAGCTGATTTTGATTTTTGCTTTCTAGTGTAGGGTGGACCTAATATTATAAATACAAATTGAATTCCACGGTCCCTATAATTTCAATTGTAATTTTCATGCATTTCTAGGGTCCCTTGGCCAGGCAACTTTTTTTATATAGATATAGTCTAGCTTGTAATTAATTAGGGCATGCCCTTTTTCCTCCTCTTAAATTCCCCACTTTCTATTTCCTCCTCTTTTTGTCCCTGCCTATGACATTGCTTGCCCTTTGTCATTTTTTCTTCCATGCCACAGCCTTTAGTACTAGCAGGACATGGAATAAATGCACTGTCCTTCCAATGTTTCACACCTCAAATGACTCACTCGTACAATTCAGGTTTAAACTATATCAACTTTCCATTAGACCATCTTTAAATTGATAGAATCCTAGTTTAATTCAATTTAATTTGATCCGGCTATTTTTCAGCTTGGATTGACCTATAATCGTTGATTTTTTATCTAATAAATTATCGTATAAATAAAATACAAACTGTGCATGTGAAGGAAAAAATTTGATTTAATTCGTGTCTGATAAATTAGTTGGATTCACATTAAGGGTAGTTGTTGCTTGATAAAAATGTACCAACCTCCACTCTAAAACCTAATCAAGTACTTATTCGATCATCCCAGCTAATTAGGAACACATGCCTACAGTACGTACGTTGATCTACCAACTATTTTCATGATATATATTAGCTAGGTGTACTTTAGACTGCATGAAAGAACAATTGCAACCTCTCTACCTACCTGATTATAAGTTAAAATAAATTACAAATTTTTAAGACAATTTATAATATAACCCATTAACCCATTCATGCATGCATGCATGCACATTCTCATAGGTGGTTTGCGCATATTATTAATTTTTAAAAATTTTTGTTTTGTTTTTTAAAATAAACGTGGCATGCATAAACCTTATGAATATGTGCACTGAATTTTGAACAGAAGGCTATGGACTGTTTATGGGCCAATTTCTTCAAGTGCAGCTAATAGTGATAATGGAAAGAGAGTGAGAGATCCCTATATATAATAACACATAACACATTACATAGTTTTCTGCCTGTTTATGAATTATCTGTTTCACCTACCTAACACAGTAACCAAAAGGTTAAACAAAAAGAAATCAAACAAGGCAATCTATATGATTGGCATCTATAATAGTGGACAGCACTACTTTTTTGGTTAGAAGAGGCAGGACAGCTAGATACAAACCAAACACCCCCTCCAAAAAAAAAAGAAAAAAAAAGAAGGTAACCTTTACTCATCCATTTCCATTTGCCTTTTTTTTTTTAAGTTTCATGCATTTTCATTTGAGGTATCAAAAGAATTATATTAACATTAAGAGCTTTAGCTAATATTATTGTCGAGAATATATATAATAGTTTTAATTAACATGCTTCTTTAAAAATTCTTGTCATTCAATATTCTTGTCGTCAATAATACACTAGAAAAGGGAGGAAATAGAACTGAGTATTCAAAAGAATAACAATTAATTTCTTAATTGAAATATTTATTTTGTTAATTATTTTAGCTATTTTTATGTGTCAGTATGATTGTTTAATGTGGACCCTGCATGCTCGATTAATTATTTTATTTTTTAAAAAGTAACTTTAACCTAAGGATTCTTTGTTCACGTTGATGATATGTGATCGATCAGCCCTAATTAAGAAATAAGAAAAGTAAAGGAGAATTGAGGTCCAGTGGGACTGAACTCTGAAAGTCAAAAAAACCAAACAGCGTCTCCCACAGAGAGAACAAAAAGACTAGCATATCAGTAACGATCCATGACCCCTACCCCACCGTATTTACCCTTGTTGACGAAATGGAGAGAAGGACAAGGATGCTTTGACCCCCAGGGGGTGGAGAAACTCTTATAAATTCTACGTTATGATTATTAGTAAAGGAAAATGATAAGTGTCTTGCTACAAGATACTTCATAAGTGTCTTATTTTAATTAAAAAATTATGTTATTATATTTTTAAATTAAAAAAAATGGTATGATCGAATCATTAAAGCATATTACAACTTATAAATTGTATAAAATCATCTTTCTATGCATAATTTATCACATTTTAAAAATAAACGTATCATATATATTTGCGGATGGGGTTAATGCAATTAGGGTATCATTTAATACTTCGTCGGCATAGTCGACGAATATTTAAGGTTAGCAATTCATAACTAAGCATAATCATTGTAAAATTTATGGTTTTAAATAATAAAACATGTTAATTTATGATAAGACAAGACATTTAAGACTGTCTTGCAACAAGACATTTATCACTACTCTAAAATTGAGTAGGAGTAATATGAACAAATGAATGATTAGGGCTAATATGAATATGTAAATAATAGTTCCTGAGAAGGAGAAGAAATTAGAGTTTTTTAAAGCAAGGAGATGAGAGGAGGATGCTAACATTTTCTATAGCTTTTTATACATGTCACTTAATTTTCGTGGATATTTACTTTATAAGATTTAATAGTTTTCATGCGAAATTAAACCCAAATTTTCACTCTAGAATTATTCGCATAATCCTTTATGTGCATAGTCTATGTAAATAGATGCAGCTGATATGACATAATATAAGAGTGTGTGTGTGTGTGTGTCTATATATATATATATATATATATATATATATATATATATATATATATATATATATATATATATATGTATATATATGTATAATATTAGAATAAAGATATGTAATTTTGCTTTTCTCATTTGTCTAATCTGTGGAGCTGTTGAGGAAAACACTCAACACATACATAAATTTTAGCATTAGTTTTTCAAACATTTGATAAATTTTTACAAAGAAAAAAAATATATCAGTTAACATTCTTATTACATATGTTTATTACTATTAAAAGATTTTCAATAGCAAAATGTTTTCTAAAATATTTTTTATGTGGGTCTTTTGAAATCAATCTATCTATGAACAAAGACGTGCTAAGAGATAAGGATGCCTAAATTGAAATTTTCACAAACTCTGCAAAAGCAGAATCTACACTGAAATTACTGTCATTATTGTTTTTATTATCAGTTAACATTATATGGTTATACCCATATCAATGTCATATAATTTAAATATCAAATACGAAGACATGAAGTTATTATTTAGTCAAAAAAGGTTGCATGCCTGATTTGTGCTTTGCCCTGCCATGCACGCATGGTAGCAGTGAAGAAATTTCAGACGATGGACCCGTGCGGCGTCTCCTCATCGATCAGACGGTGCATTCACACAAATTTCAAAAAAGTTGATCCACCATTGAATTTGTTACTTCCATTTGATATGAAAGCACTTGTAATCATTACCTTATTCATTTATTTTGTGTTTTATTTTGAAAATTATTTTAGAATCTAATTTGCCTTATGTAATTCGTTGAATCGTTGAAATAAGAAAGGTTTAGTGTCCATCATCAATCAATAAATGCTTACATTTAAGTTAGAAAACATTCATATTTTTATTCGACAATTAACTTTGATTACAATATGGTTCACTTTTAATTTTTATTTTTGAAGTGAATATATACATAATGATGATAAAACTCAATCCACGCCCTCCTATATGCATAAGCATAATTCGTAACTAGGAAGAAAGATTTATTCAGGTAACAACATTTAAATTAGGAGCAACATCACTTTTGATAGCGGAAGTTACAATTATGTGAAATGGTTTAAAAGCAGCAGCATAAGCAGATTTCACCGATATTCACATTGAGAGCGATACCAAAATAGTCACTTACGCAGTTTAGGGTCACATACAAGCACCATAGGAAATCCAAGTCCTGTTATAGGATACCATTACTTGTCTCTGCTTGTGTAGCCATGTTTCTATTACTCACATTTAGGCAAGATAACTGTGCAACTGAGTGGCTAGCAAAATCTGATCTTTTCTTGTATTTCACAGTGGTGTAAAATAAGATCCTCTTATAAGGATTTATGTTATATTTTCTATGAGGATAATCTAAGGAGAACCCTTAAGAAAAAGACTTCTTATATTATACTACTTACTTTTCTTTGTAAAAAAATGTATGAATATAATTCATCTCATTCCAATTCATAGGCACCAACGCCCCTACTCTCATATAGTAAACGATAAACACTTCAAATATACAACAATGACAGTTAAATAGCGATTTGTACGTAGTTACTGCATGACTGTTTCAAAATGTGCTTTGAACATTTATTCAAACTGGGCCTTGCTTTGCACCTTTGTCTCCAAGCCACCAGTGGCATTTATGATTTATGTATACATGAGTACCTGATATTGGATGGACATGTAAAATTGACAGTAAAACATAAAAGCGTGATCAGAAAGAAAAATTGTCTCCTTCGTTTTTGGTGGGTAACTTGACTTTTATGAACAAGAACAACCCCCCATGGTGGTTGTGGTTGTGGTTGATATGTAGTACACAACTACACATAAGGAGTAGCTAGACTAGTTCTTATATTGTCATGTACATAGATGACAGTCATATATATAACTTATGCTAAAGCTCACTGAAAAAACAAATGCTAGCTTAATACACAATAAGCGCATATGCTGTTGAGAAAGTATACTTGTACCAACAAAAAATTGTATTCCCAAAACCCCATATTTAACTTTCACACTGATATTTTTCATCTGATTACACCACATTACGTTGGTGTAGAGTTAGTGTGCGTTTTATTATTATATTTGGAATAATTGTACGTACTTTTTTGAGTTTAGACTTTAGAATAAGCACTCTCGCTAGACATCCCAAAGCATTGTATCATCTCTAGGCATATTGTTGCGTGTAATAGATGCCCAACTTACCTATTATCGAAATATCAAAGAGTAGAATATAATTCCCAATTCCGATTTTTTAATTAATATTTTTAACCAAAAGGCCAAATTAGAGTACACTTGAGGAAAGAAAAGAGGCATATAAGAACAACATAAACTACCAGCTAGTCTCATACCTCCCCTAGCCCCTCCTCCTCGTTTCCCAAAGCCAATTCGGCTTCTTTCAAATCAAACATACTATAACGTGCACTATATATTGAATCAAATTTGAAGGTGAACTAACATGAACGACCCAATCCGCCACGTGCCATCACGTGCTTGTTTAGCCAAACATAAATGCACACCCAAATTTGACAAGTGTGTCGAAGCTAATTAATTAGCTAGGGTTTCCTTCATTTCTCTAACTACGTGTTGCATTGAAATCAGCAAATCAGGATAAATTGTAACATGAAAATCTTATAATAATGTCTGATGAAAATAGAGTAAAATCTGTCTTAAAGTATTTTGCTGCGAAAATATGCATGTTATGTTGAATCTGTGGGATTGCACATGACCACTCTCTTCCATGTCATGTTGAAATAGAATATTTTTTTCAAAAAACAATTTTTGCTCAACAAGCACATCCTATGTGTCACATATATTTAAATATAGAATTAATCTTTAATTTATGTCATAAGAAAAAAATTTCTTCATATGCAATGGCATAAACGCTATTAAAATTTCAAAGAATTTCTTTTCGTTGTATAAAGAGAGACATAAAGAGTCCATTTTGTCATTCAAATTAAAATCCCTAATAAGACTCTGTTCTCTTAGTTAGTAAATCCTAATTTACCAGCTTCAACTCACTTCAACCTACTTCACGAACTTTAATAAAAAAAATCAATTTCAACCCGCTTCAATCAACTTTAACTTACTTCAACCCACTATTTTACGCAACTTCTACCTATCATATAAAGGCCCTGTTTGGTAAACAGCTGTTAGCTGTTAGCTGTTTGTATTAGCTGTTAGCTGTTAGCTGTTTGAATTAGCTGTTTATGTTAACTGTTTGAATTAGCTGTTTTTAGAAAAAGTGTTTGGTAAAAATTAGCTGTTTCTAAAAAATATGTTGGTAAAATTTCATTTATGCCCTTATTTATGAATTAGTTTTTAATGAGATGTGTGTAATTTTTTCAAACTTATGGATAATTATGTCATTTTTACAAAAAGCTCTTCTCAAAAGGCTAATGGGAATAGTTTTTTCAAAAAGAGCTTTTTGGAGCCAAACAGCTATTGCAAACAGTTCTTTACCAAACACCCTTTAACTGTTTGACTTGGTCAAAACAGGCAAATTTCTCTCAAATAGCTATTTTTTCTCAAAAAGCTGTTGCTACCAAACATCCCCAAAAACTATACTAATTTTAACAAAAAAATGCATGCTTTAATCTATTTCAGCCAACTTCATCCATTTTTTAACCGCTGTTTTCCAATGAAAAGAACATACTCTAAGAATAGTAATTATTTTCAAAAAAGTAATTGGCATTCATCCCACAAGTTCCAAGTAAATCCATGGTAACATTTTCAGCAGCTTTTTCGAGAGTTTGTTTGTTTGTTTGTTTGTTTTAAAATAAGAGAGTTTGGTATTTGATTAATGTTAGAGTAGGAGGTGGACCAGCCGGACTCCAAGCCCAAGAAAACACAAACTGAAACCCAGACCATGATCAAAAGGATGAGTCCATTTTAGAAGCCCACGAACTGGTGTCGCTTGGAAATCTAAAGTATCCCAAAAGCGAGCCGACTTGGCGTTTACAACTTTGCTTGAGGTCATTCAAACTACTAGTAAATGCAATTGGGTTGGAATATTCAGAATATATTCTCTCTCGCTGTCTCTGTCTCATCATCATTCATTGCATAATCCATTCATACCTTGGCATCACCTTGCATTGCTTCTTTGTACAAGAAATCAGTGTATATAACTCAGTGTATGTGGTCATATTTCAATTGGGTTTCGAATTTGTCTTGGATGATACTGCTTTTCAAAATATGTAGTTAAACATTAATGTCTTATTATAACCCTCATTCTTCTTGACCTAGTTCTTAATGTCACACATCAATCATCTTATAATAACTTACCTTGGGATTTTCAACTCAAAACTTATTGTTTAAGATATAATTGAATTGGTATATTATGGGGGGGGGGGGGGGAAGTTGTTAATGAATCCTATAAAACCGTCATTTAATAAAATACTTTAAAAAAAAGAAATTATTCTTAGTTTTAAAAATTCATAAAACTGTCTTATTTAAAAATTACTATCTTTACATTATTACTCCTATCTCCTTCCAAAAAATTATCTTCAAATTATTATCATTGTATTTTTTCAACAAGTATAGTTTTCCAGTTTTATTAACTTTATTAGTCGACTTTTTCATGATGAATATAAAACACATAATTTCATATTTTGAATCCCAAGATAAGATGAGAAGTTTATTTTTGGGGGGGGGGGGGGGGAAGGTGTTCTCTCTTCATACAAAAATCAAAATCATCACCAAGGAGTTGTGGCATAATAGTAGCTCACTTTGTCCCTTAATTAATTGATTAGGGGTTCGATCCTTGACCTTTGGAAATGGAGAACAATTCTTGGTCAACCCTTTACCCTTAAGTGAAGTTGGCGTGACGAGCAGATTGATCACTACAATTGGTGATAGATACCTTTGATTAAACAAACAAAAAAAATCAAAAATATGCTTTCACAAAAAAAAAAAAAAAACAAAAACGATCGTTGTAAATTTCGCATTCATAATGTGTACACATTAATCGCAGAATCTGGCAGGCAATTAAAAAAGAGCGAGAAACTGAAGATCCAACCAAATCTTAAATTCTTAATCATCTAAGATTTTCTTAATGTAAACCACCAACGGGCCCCCCCCCCCCCAAAAAAAGAATATCAAATAAACGACTCAATCTTATTCGTCAAAATTTGCCCCCCGCCACCACACCGGTATCCGAAAGGGCGCTCCGGGATCCATCCACCACTACAATTCCGCTACGTGGTGCATTCTGACTGGCACTCTTATCTTCCTCCATGTCTGGCTCCGTCTGATTCATCCCTCCCCCCCCCCCCCCTTCTCTCTGTCTTACCTCGGCTCTACCCTAAGCCCAGTTGTGGATGAGTTTCTGAATTTGTGTTGGAGGGACAAATGGAAAACATAACTTCGTTTGATCACAGTGCTTGGGATTTAGCACTCGATTACGATGGTTTGCTCGACGATTGCGGCTCCCCCGGTTTCTCTTGGCTTAATCACAGGTCATTTTCATTTTGTTCAAAGCTGATTTCTTGATTCTTCCCAATTGAATTCGACTTGATTGTTTGATATTATTGTCCGTAAATAACGATCTATTGCATTGGGTTTTGATTTGCATGTAACAAGGTGTCTTTCTTGAACTTTTTAGATTGATGTATTCGAGTTCAATTGAGTCCTCTGTGTCTGGCACTAAGAATATTTGACTTTGCAACATGAATATTTCTTACATCTGGGTACTTGTGGTATTTTGCTTGAGGGAGATTGATTTTACTTTGTATAGAAATTGAAGTCGTGGTTGATCCAATTATAATTTAGAGCATATGTTCCTTGCAGCTCTGGCATCAGTATTGACGTTTCGCAGACAGGTAGTTGGTCACAAGAACAAGAATGCTCCGAAAAGGAATGCCCCAAAAAAAGGTGTTAACTTTGATCAATATTTGCACTTCATTTGGCTGTATGTGCTACCAGTGACATCTGATTCCTTTATGGCCCCTCTCCAAGAAGGTTTTGGCCTTTTGGGTTGGGGGGGGGGGGGATGTTTCCTATGGCTTCATGTTGTTACGTAGTGGAGTTTCTCGAAACAATGAAGAGTTATCTAAATCTACTTCTGCTGGTTTGCAGGGGACGTTCAGATGCCTGCAGCAAACCAAGCACCAAAGCATGCCGGGAGAGGTTGCGGAGGGAAAAGTTGAACGACAGGCATGCACTTATCTAGTAGAGATCATCTGCATGTTGCAATTGGTTTTCTTTGTTTTGAGTCCTTGAAGTATGCTATATCACAAGTAACAACGACACAACTGGATCGCTAATACATGTTAGCAATTGGTTATATGGTGTAGAAGGTTGCAGATTTATTATGATCATGAATGCATTAACAGGTCTACGTGTGTTTATTTAGTTGCCAGTTTGGAATCTCAGTCTTTTTCTGCCTAATTCACGATGCAGCTTTATGGACTTGAGTTCCATCCTGGAACCTGGACGACCGGCAAAGGCTGACAAGCTGGCTATATTGACAGATGCCATTAGGGTGTTGAACCAGCTTCGCTCTGAAGCCAAAGAGTACAAAGAAGAGAACAAGAAGCTAAAGGAGGAAATTGAAAGCTTAAAGGTGGGTTTCATTATGACTCAGTGTCACAAGTTGCTTATTGAGTTTTAAGCTAGTTTCTTTTTCTCGTGAAAATATCTGTCTTATATTCATGACCACAATTATCTGACCAGTTGTGGATATTTTGAAGATGTTTTTTGACTTTCAGATTTGTGACTTGTGCTTAGTTTTTGTCATCTTTACTTGCACCGTAGTGTATTTAAAAAGACTGCAAATTTGCGTTATAGATTTTTAAATAAATTGAGTTTCATGATGGAATGATTAGAATCTTTGCAAATTTAGGTTGAATATCAAAGACTTTGAATATATCAAAGACTAAGTAGTGAGCATGTCGATTCAGTGGAGGGAAGGGGGTGTTGAAGCCGAAGTAACTATTGATGGTATGGCTATCTCACTATACAAAGGATTCAAAAGTTTAGATACTTGGGTTTGATCATTTAAGAAAAAGGGGATATTGACGAGAATATCAATCAACAAATGAAGGCAGGATGGTGAAAGCGGAAGAATGCTTCGGGTGTGCTTTGTAATAAGAAGATCCCACTAAGATTAAAGGGAAAAGTTTACCGTATGGTTGTTAGGCTAGCATTGTTGTATGGAGTTGAGTGTTGGCCAATGAAGAAGACTTAAGTTGAAAGGATGATGGTCACAGAGATGAGGATGCATTTGTTGGTTCTATGGTCATACGAGATTGAACAGGATTAGGAACAAAGTGATTACAGACAGAATAGGAGTGACAATCATCGAGGATAAGATGATAGAGGCTGGACTTAGATGGCTTGGTTATGTAAAAAGCAGGCTATACATAAGCAAATGAGAAGATGTGAGATAATTGACCTACCATCGAGTAAGGCAGACCGAGATAGGGTTGGAATAAAGTGATTAGGCACAATTTGATTAATTTAAGATTAACGGAGGATATGACTTAGGATAGGAGTCTATGGAGCTCTAAGACTAAGGTTGTAGAATCTAAGTAGCTTTTTTTCCTTGACCACACTTAGCTACTGAGTATTTAGGGTTTGTTGATGTGTGGTTCATCTATTACTTATCATGTATATCCTGTGGTCGTTTATTTTAGGAGTGTTTTGTGTGTGGCATTGGTTGTTTTTATCTAGACTAGTGTTATTTTATGCACTGCCTCTCATCTCTGATTTTGTATATTGTAACTGGATTTTACTGTCGTTGCTTCAACTATCTTTTATGTTTCAAATGATTTTCAACTCTTAAATGGTTTTCATAAAACTTTTTGTGGGTCTTTTGGGATCTCTTTATGTGCGGCAATGCTCACATAGGTAAGGCTGCCCATATCTATATCTCTCCAGACTCTGCGCAAGCGGGATCCATATTGGGAGTTGTTGATGGAATGTTTGCATCATGAGTTGATTTCTTTTTTTTTTTTTGGGAGGGGGCAGGGTTGTTGTTGTGTCCTCTAATGCTCCATTCACCTTGGTGTCTTGGATGGAAAAAGTTTCAGGCAGCGGAGCTGGAGACAGACAGAAATATAAAGTTGATTAGACCACAGTAACAATCAGAGTCAGAATTCAGGTTGCCACATGCCATTAGTAGTTATTTTATTATACTCTTCTGGTTTGGCCCATGGACTACACAATTTCCATGCCTTCAACAGAATGTCTGTTTCCACAGTTCCTACGTATAGAAGGGTTGAGGTCAGTTGATGGAAAACTTAGCTTTCTGTGTGGAGAGGTGGTCCTCATAGAGCCTAGCATCTGTTGCTTGTCGCTTCGCAACAAATAATAAATGTGTTTGGGCACTTAAATGAGATGTTTGATCCAAACAATCCAATTCTTAATATGGAGAAGAAAACCAATATCCGGAAAAAGAAAACCAATAGCAGTTCACTTGTTCAATGGACCATCAACTTGAATACGTCTTCTATTTCTTACTTGGAATAAGTCGACTCTGGGATTCTTGTCATTTTCTTTTATAATAGTTTCATAGATTCAGTTTTGCCTGCATCATGTTTCTGCTTAATGTGTCAAACTTAATTTTTGAAAGCTATTTTCTTTTTGTGTTTCAAAGTTTACCTTCCTAAGTTCTATCAAAGGCTGAGAAAAATTGCACTTTTAATATTTGGTGCATTTCTATTTATTTGTTCATGGTAGCCTCAACTTCTCTTCTACAGGTTGAGAAAAATGAACTTCGTGAGGAAAAACTAACGCTGAAGGTTGAAAAAGAAACGATGGAGCAGCAGTTAAAAGCCCTAGCTGTTCCAAGTTCTGGATTGATGCCACCTTATTCAGCAGGCTATCCTGCTGGACCCAACAAACTGGCTTTGTACCCTAGCTATGGTATGTTCCCGATGTGGCATTACTTACCTCCATCTGCCCGGGATACTTCCCATGATCATGAGCTCAGGCCTCCTGCTGCTTGATAGGGCGCGTGAAGTTTGCTTCTGCGTTTGGTCATAATATATGACATTCATTTCAATTTTTGTTCGTCTTCACTCAAATGTACATAGTGCTGCCATTCGGTGGTCCCTGTTTTTCGATTTGAGCGGACAGATGGTTGATTGAAGTACCAGAAAATCTTTGGCAATAAGTAGTCCTTGATTTATTTTCTGTCTTTCTCTTCCCTTCTAAGTATTACTTTCTTTGCTCTTCGTGATGAATGATTTTTCATGTTAAAATGAGGTATGTATTTTATTAGGCACATTGTTTAGACATACCTCATTTGCTTCATGTCCGCTTTCTTCCACTAATCATTTTTGCTGTTGTCAGTGTACTGACATATGAGACATAACTACATACAAGAAATGGAAATGCCTGTTTATTTAAAATTGCAAAGAACGTTAATCCACCAGTATAGTGATTATTCCCGCTGCTTATATTTAATGCATTTGGGCATAGCTATGGCCTTCCAATATCTCACCTGTGCCATTTATGTTTGAAATTATTTAAACTATTGCTATTTAGGGTCCGTAGTATATAAACGTTGGTGTCATTTTTGCCAAAATGAAGAGGATGTGGGGCAATTGAGCAACACCAATATCTAGTTGTATAAGCATTGATGCCATTTTTGTCAAAATGAATAGGATGTGGGGCAATTGAGCAACACCAATATCTAGTTGCAAATTCGACGTGAACTTTCATGAACTACTTTGTATAAAAATCATTCTTTCTTATAATAGTTATGTTTTATTTTTACTGCTGGCTGCTGTTTCAATTTTCAAACATGATAGAGATAAGTGCCATCTGCGCATCATCTCCTTTCGTTGTTAGAGACTATGTTCGTGGGGACTCTGGCATTAATTGCTTATTATATTAAATTTTATTTACTAGAAATTAAAAGGCCTTTAATTGTTATGTTAGAATCTTGCAAATTAAAAGGGGAGATAATAACCATGTAATCAAAGCAAAGGTTAGTTCTCCTCCTAATGATATGTGAGAAAGTATGTTAAGAAAAATGCTTCAATAAGACAAGAATTTTGGCTAGGTGAAAATAGGAGCTTGTCTCTTCCTCTTGTGTCTCATGGTGGCTTCATGTGGACGTGGACCCTCTGATCATCGGCCATCTCCTACGTACATCAATCCTGTAATTTTGGTGGGTTTCAGAATCTGATTGATGCACTTTGCGTGCTTCCAACGTCTAATTACTTTGCTTTAGTGCTTCCCTTCTCACTCCTTCTAGATAGCACTTATTTTCTGTACTGTTAGCGGTAACTTCAATAGACGAGTCTCTACGCCTCTGTCTTTGACTTCTCCCCATTTGATGCAATCAGTGTTCTGAGCACAGCATTCCTTGAATCTTCACAGTTGAGATAGGATTCTGGTTTGTTAGTTGGATCTTTTTGTTCCTTGCCCCACAATAAAATATACATGCCGAGGATGACAATGACTGCTCTCCTATTATCCTGGGAACGAATTGAATTAGAGAATTCACAGGAATGAGAAACTGCTCTCCCTCAAACCACCCTCTCCACCCAAAATAAGAAAAAAGAAAAAACCATCTTACTTCTGTTCTGTTTCCATATACTGAATTTGAGTCCTTTACAGACAACAAGAGGAGCAACACCTAGTATGGATCCCACCTAGATAGGGTTTAGCGTGTTCCAAATGTGGGCAAGCTTACCCTTTCAAGCAGAAAGGGTGACTCCTTAAAGTTCTTTGCATGTCAAATTACATATGCAATAGGCATTACATTGATAAAAACAATGTGAATCTAGTGTACCTGCCAAGTGTCACAGATAAGAATTTGACATCGAATAAGTGATGAGAGGGTCATAGGCTTATAAGCATCTGTGTTGCCACCCCATTAGACTGGTCTTTTGGGGAGAGAGTAATGGCCCCATGACAAATGGTATGAGAGCCAACCCAAACCTGACTCCGATGTCTCGCCAAGTGCTCCGATGTAATGAGGTCGGCATGTGGCCCCATCTGTGACAAGGGCGTCACAGGATTGGGTGGCGGAAAATGTTGCGGATAAGAATCCCACATCAGATGAGTGATGGGAGGCTCCTAGGCTTATAAGTAATGATGCTGCACACCCCATCAGACCGGCCTTTTGAGGAGAGAGTAATGGCTCCATGACACAAGGTAGAGCTTTCACCGAAGACAAAACATGCTAGGTTGGCAAGAAGGATTGTTGATGGGGGAGTGAATGTTGTCTCAAAAACTAACACTTTTTCTTTTGTGCACCACCTTGAATGAAGACTATTGAACCTGAACCAAACATTTCCTGCGATTTACGTGGCATGAATCATATTCAGATCTACAAGCTGGTAAAATGAAGAGGTGTACATCTTTGGAAGTGTTATTCACAATTCTTACACCGTAAACAATAGACCAGAGGTCTATGTTGAAACCAATTCTCCAAGCAGCCAGCTTAACTGTGCTGTACAAGAGCTGTGAAAATAGCTGACTGTGCAGCACTGATGAAACTCATCCATGTTGTTAGTGACAATGGTGCAGGTTGTCTTTGGGTATACACCTGTATTCATCGGCAGACGTTTGGATCTTTAGAATGTATCATCAATGCATGTCGTAGGCAAAAATACTAGTTTGTTATGGGTCTTAGTTTTGATCCTAAGGAGACTGCATGATTGTGTGTGCAGATTATGCACATTCAGCCCTATTAGATTTGTGCCCTACTATCGTTCTTCTATAAATATTATGCTATGCCTCCAAGACCCATCATTTCAATTAGATACCTAGTGATGCTAAGAAAAATCTGGCAGGAGCATAGACTCTTACCAATCTGTCTCTTTAGACCGAAAAGAGAGATTTTTAGATGGGACACCTACCCATGTTTGAAAACTGTTGGATAGTTCTGTGTAATGTAGGTATAGGTGGTGGGTTTTCACCTCTATATACATGCTTTTTTGGAAAAATTTTCAACCTGTATATGATTGCAATTGGCCTTCCAGTACTACGATCTGATTCCACTCATGTGTGCAACAAGGGCTATACAACTGAGAGTACAACATTTGGAAGTATAGGAGTCAGATCAGTAACCTGCATGATATGAGAAAGGGACCATGAAATGCAGCTTGCTGCAGTTAAAACTGAACCTTTTAGGCATTTCTCATGTATAGTTGTATTCCTGTGAATGTGCATTGGAGGATGCCAACTGTTTGTTATGATACATCCCGTGTATAATGTCATGATCAGGACACCTGCCAAGGAAACTAAGGTCCCAATAACTTTTGCCATCCCCCAAGGTTTTTGTATATCCAGAACTTCCGGCCTGTATTCAGTTGCTGTTAGTACAATTCCTGAAAACTTCACAGGAGATTGAGCAAGTGGATTTCCTACCTCAGTGCAACTGCAATCAGAAATGTGAAGAAGGCTATTGTATTGACCATTGATGTAACAAAAGTGGGCGAGGTATACCGTAAGCTTCCAAAGTACTTCTTGTGTCAATCCTACCCTGCCAAAAAATGCCAGCAGTTATTGTTTGCAAGGGAAGGAGAGGTTTGCCATTCGGATGTTACCCTAACAGAGAGAGCATGAAGATTTCTGCCGTCGAAGGTAACGTCAATTTTGGCCATGCTTTTCTATGTGAAGGAATCCAACATGTTAGCAGGGCTATCAATTGGTGTGATTCCCATGATTTTCTCCTTTGGTTACCTAGCGCCTACCTGAAGATGGACTCTGAATGACTGGAGACCAAAAGATGCAGTTGTATCAAAGATGCATGTTCGTAGGAATGTTTGTGTTATGTGGTGTGAGGATTAATGTGATGCTTTTGCTCGCTCAGAATGTGGTGGTCTTTTGCATTTACATTCAAAAGCATGCAGAAGTGCCACACCTTTCAAGAAAATGAACACAAGGGAGCAACACAAGAAACTGATGGTATGCCGGTAAGTTATGCAAACATGGGGATTCATCCCATGTTTGAAGGATGCTTCTGTCATGAAATACAGAAAGTTAAGCCCGTCTGGGCTGGTATCATGAGCATGTGTCGCTTGAACCTCTTGCGAAGGTGCCTAACATTACTGTGGTCAGTAGCCATTGCTGTTGAACTTCTCTACTTGTTGAAATAGTTACCCGTCTTTAAAAGCTGTAAAGATGGATATGTTTTATCTATTTTTTATTGCATATTCTTGTTAGCTTCATATTCTTGTCCAAAATTGTCACTGGTGATACTTCTTCCATGCCAGAGTAGATGCTCGAGAAAAAGGGTGGAAAGCAGGACCTTTCCCCTGTTGGCTTGTCAATGTCGCCTGTTTTTTTGTCATCTTTTAGTATGCTAGTAAGCTCTTTCACCTTACTTCGTACAATAGTTGTGGATGGGGTGTCATACTTCCATGGTGTTGTGGAATTCGAGGAATTGAGGTGTTGTAGCTGTTTGTAGTTTCCTGCTATCAGCGCTATGCTATGATGCTAATGATCTTATCTAGCAAAAATTGCATCTTACTTCTTACAACTGCTGAGCTGTTTTCAAAGACATATCTCCCCCTGTAGTGGAGAAGTGTGGAGCGGCAACATAAATCCGTCAATGCCTTTGGGGCCTCCCGCCCGCCCTCCGCCCCCACCCAAAAAAAAAAACACAGCCAATCATTACTAGTCCTGCCTGACCTGTACATTAACCTCATTGGTCCGCTGAGGGACCCAGCAAGAGAACGGGCCCTAGGGGGTGTCTGCTGTTGCCAATTTCTTTGTTTGGCCACTTGGTTGTGTCAGTCATTTCTGAACCCTGTCCTTATCTTCTGATATTGACTGCTGTGGAGGAGAAGGGGCCCTAGGGGGTGTCAATATGCTTGCCTATTATTTTTTTTTATAGTATCTGTTGATTCTGATAATACAAGTATGAGGCCAATCTTAGTTTAAAAAAGCCCACCTGAGGCACACCTAGGCGCACCTCGGCATTAGGCTACCGACTCAGCGCCTCGAAGGTGATGAGGTGCGCCTCAACGATGCGAGGCTATATATTCCCCCTTTTCTTCTTTTTCTTAGCCTTGCGTTTACTTTTTTTCTTATTTTGCTTCCTTGGGAGCTACAAGGTGAACTAAACTTGTACTATGAGTATGTGCATTGGGGAACTCTGATGATAAGATAACATATCTTAAGGTTAGTTGTGGTGTTAGTAGTCATATTGACGTCTAGTCACATTTTTAATGCATTTATCTGACTTGTTTCTACAAAATATGCTTTGTGAAGTATGAAATACTTTTAAAAAATTTTGCATAGAAGTGAGTCTCGCATCCATGATGCATGCGCCTTCGCCTCGTGCCTTACGCCTCACGCTTTAGGACCGTAGACGCCTCAGTGCGCCTCGCGCTTTTTAAAACTAAGAGGCCAATGCTGATGTTCCCCATCAAAATTTACCACTTTCTTGTCAGCCTCATATACTGCTATACTGTTGCGACTGCAGAAGCAGTTCGACATCTATTCCACCTGAAAGTTTCTGCCCCAAAGCATAATGCATATTTCAAATCAGCCATTAATTCTACGATGAATTTGACGGCTCGCATGCATATAGGAAATATCTTTTAATTTCTGGACCACTAATGCTTGCTAGAAGTTTTGTGCAAGTTCTTATAGGAGAAAAGATTGTACATACAAACATCTGGTGACGTACGTTTGAATTCTTACTACATACAAGGAGCCGGAGGTGAAACTGAAGTTTGTCTTCCATGAACGTTTTCATTGAGGGAACGGGTGCTATGTGTAGGACTGGAGGAAGTAATGTCAGTGTTATCCTGGATAAGTTTGGTGCAAGGAATAGCCTTGCTACAATTCAGAGTGATTGCTGCCTCGCTGAAGTTCCCCGAACCTGTTGTATGTTAACATGTCTCACTGCCGCTGTTGATGGCTTTTGATCGTACCGTCCATTAGTCAGAAAGTCCAGCAAGAAAACCAGTTAATGATGTGCAATTTGAAGTTCAATCAGCTGTTTCATACATCTTTTGAAATATGTTTAGGAAGGAAATTTTTCAAGAGACCAGATTTTGGAAATTTTGTTGAAATTTTTGGCAAAATTTGATCTGCTGAAATGAATAAAACCAATATTGTTTGAGTTGTTGGGGCTATCTTTAGGTGCAGTTATGTGAATATTAGAAATGTTTTGAGTTTTTGCAATCTAAAAGTTTTAGATGACTCCCAGGGCTACCCTTCAGTTTAAGGTGCATTAGTAGAAGACCACAGCACTCGTACAAGCTTAGAACCTGGGGAAAATTAGTTTACGAGTCAAATAAAGGATTTTCCTTTGGCACAGTTTCTTGTCATAAAAGAAATAGGGTTATGGGACATGAATAATATGAATTTTGGGGTTGTTGGAGGAGACTAGTCCGAAATTCAAAAATAACTACTAGCGCTCCGAACTTTAGAGGTATTTATTTTTAGTAGTCTAGAGGTTATTTTAGATTGTATTTTTTAGGTAATTTAAACTTCAAAATGAAACTATACTACTTGAATTTTATATCTTTGTATTGCTTTAGGAGAAATATTGTTTAGAATTGTTTGAAGAATACAATCTAAAATGACCTTAGACTACTGAAAATAAATACTTGTAAAGTTTGGAATACTGAGAGCTAATTTTGAAGTTCATATTATTTCTGTCTAATGCCCCCAAAGTTCAGATTATTCTCATCCAATAACACAAAGAAATACTGATAAACACTCGAAAATAAGTGTGAAATTTTTTTTGATGAGACTATGTAAACTTTTATTGACTAAAATTAAAAAGTCTTTCCTTGTTATGTTAGAATCTCGCAAATTATAAGGGATATCATAAATAGACCTTGCTTGCCAAACAATTATTAACTGTTTGTATTAGCTATTAGCTATTTGAATTAGTTATTTGTTGAAACACTATTTGATAAAATTACGTGTTTCTAATGAGGTTGTGAGACGAAAAACTAATTCTTCAAAAAGTTTTTCCAAAAAACTCATGGAATTAGCTTTTTAAACCGAAAAAGCTCTTCCAAAAAGTTTTTCCAAAAAGCTATTCACCAAACACTCAAATTAACTTTTTTAGTTGGCCAAACAGCTAATCTTGGTAAAAAAAAGCTCTTTTTGGTCAAAAAAACTCTTCAAAAAATTATTTGTCAGACACCCCCCTGTGTAATGTTCACCATGAAGGTTAGTTTTTCATTCGATGACAGGAAAGTAGTTTGTTCAAAAGAGTGCTTCAATAAGACAAGAATTCAAGCATAGGTGAAAATAGGAGCATTGTTGCATCCGTTTATGTTTGAGACTGGCTTCGTGTGGATCATCTGTTCGTCAGCCATCTCTCGTGTACCTCAATGCTCTAATTTTGGTGGGTTCCAGTCTTTCAGAGTCTGATTAATGCACTTTGCTTACTTCCAACTATTTGTTTTGCTTTGGCGTTTCCTCTGTCCTTGTTCCTTAAAGTGGTACATTGGTACTCGTTTTCTGTATTGTAACTTGCAACAGACATAGTCTTTATGCCTCTATCATCACCTTCTCTCCATTTGATGTCGGTGTTCCTGGGTCACCGTTCTTTGAATCTTCACAATTGAGGTAGGATTCTGAATTGTTTGTTTGATGGTCTTGTTCCTTGCCCCATAGTATAACATACATGCCGAGGATGACAATTACTGCTCCTATTATGCTGGTAACAAATTGAATTAGAGCATACGCAGGAATGAGCAGGCGGGGGGGGGGGGTGGAGATACTCTTGTTGTGCTTCCCATATATTGAATTTTGAGTCCTTTGCAGGCAAGAAGAAGAGCAAAACCTAGTATGGATCCCACCTAGGTAGGGTTTGGCGAGTTCCACGTATAGGCAAGCTTACC
This sequence comes from Selenicereus undatus, assembly GCA_017589665.1. NCBI lineage: Eukaryota > Viridiplantae > Streptophyta > Magnoliopsida > Caryophyllales > Cactaceae > Selenicereus > Selenicereus undatus. The sequence goes on along the minus strand of JACYFF010031958.1, from coordinate 4,298,906 downwards.
CTTTCAAGCAGAAAGGGTGGCTAAGGAGTTCTTCACTTCGTTGCATGTCAAATTGGATGTACAATGTGCATTATATAAATAGAAACGCACTGAATTTAGTGTACCTGCCAAGGTAGAGCTTTTCACCAAAGACAAAATATGCTAGGATGGCAACAAGGATTGTCAATAGGGGACTAAACATTGTCACAAAAACTGGCCCTTTTTCTTCTGTGCACCTCAATTGGATGAAGATTATTAAACCTGAGCAAACCACTCCCTGCCAGTTATATGATATGAATTTTATTCAAATTAGCAAAGCTGGTAAAACGAGTCAGTGTACATTTGTGGAAGTATTAATAACAATTCTTACACCATAAATGGTAGACCAGAGGTCTATGTTGAGACCAATTGTCCAAGCAGCTGACTTGTGCGGTAAAAGAGCTGTGAAGATGGCTGATTGTGCACCCCCGATGAAACTCATCCATGTTGTTAGTGACAATGGTGCAGGATATCTTTTTAGGGTGAAAGCCTGTATTCATTAGCAAACGTTTGCACGTTTTAAGAATGGATCATCAATGCATGTTGTAGGCAAATACTCCACAGCGTTGTGCGTTTAGTTTTTATTTGTGCAGATTATGCACATCCTGCCTATCAGGTTTTTTCCGCAGTTTCTTCTCTACACAGTATGCTACTTTACCTAGATTCGTCATTTCACTTTGGTGCCTGTAGTGGACAATCTGGCATGGGTTTAGACACTTTAACACTTTAAATCTGAGATTACGTATTATGTATTGTGGACTATAAATCTGAGAGTACTGTATTGAAAAGTGTAGGAGTCAGATCAGTAACCTGCATGATATAAAATAGGGACCATGAAACGCAGCTCGCTACAGTTAAAACTGAACCTTTTAGCCAGTTCTCATGTATAGTTGTATTCCTTTGAATGTGCAACAGAGGATGCCAAATGTTTACTATGGCATGTCCCTTGTATAATGTCATGATTGTGACACCTGCCAGCGAAACTAAGGTCCCAATAATCTTTGCCATCCCCCGAGGGTTTCTAATATCAAGAACTTCCAGCCTGTATTCAGTTACTGTTAGTGCAATTCCTGAAAACTATGCAGGGAGATCGAGTATTTGAAAAAAACAAGAGGATTTCCTACCTCAGTGCAACTGCTATCACAAACGTCAAGGAGGCTATTGTATTGACCACTGATGAAACAAACGTAGGCGAGGTACACCGTAAGCTTGCAAAGTACATATTAAGTGTTAACCCTACCCTGCCAAAAAAACCAGCAGTTATTGTTTGCTTCTTTAAGGAGTGGTGTACGATTCAGATGTTATCCTAGCAGTGAGAGCACAAAGATTTCTGCCACCAAAGCTAATGTCAATTTTGGCCTTGCTTTTCTGCATAAAGGAATTCATGATATTAGCAGGGTATCAAGTGATGCGCTGGCCTTGAAATTCTCCTTTTAGTATTAGCTAGTTAGTACCTACTCAAAGATGGAGTGTGAATGTGGAGTGGAGACCAAAAGATGAAATTGTGTCAAAGATGCATGTTCATAGAATATTTGTGTTATGTCAAACATGCAGAAATGTCATACCTTTCAAGAATATAAGCACAAGGGAGCATCACAAAACCACTGACAACATGCCGGTAAGTCACATAAACATGGGGATTCATCCCATGATTGAAGGATGCTTCTGTGATGAAATACAGAAAAGTGTAGCCCATCTGTGTTAGGACCATGAGCATGTGTGGCTTGAACCTCTTGTAAATGCGCCAAACGTTACTAACATCAGTAGCCATTACTGTTGAACTTCTCTACTTGTTGAAGAAGTTTGAAGCGCAAAACCTACCTTTAAATGCAACAAAGCTGGATATGTTTGATGTGTTTTATAATGCATATTCTTGCTAGCATCATATTCTTCGCTTAATTTCTTACTGCTGATACTTTTTCCTTATGCCAGAGTTGATGCTGGAGGAAAAGGGCCGAAAAAACATGAGCTTTTCCCTGTTACCTTATTAGTTTATGAATCTCTGTTTCTTTTCTGTCGTCCTTGGGTTTTCTAGTAAACGTTTACACCTTCTTTTAACTCTAATTGGAATGGAAGCTGATTCATCCATGTTTTGTAGGAGGTGGGGTTTCAACTTCCATGGTGATACGGAGTTGAGGACATCGAGGTGTTGCTGCTATTTTTAATTTGCTACTATCAGTGCTACTGACTGTTGTGAAAGATTGATATGCTTTACCGTCCTGTCAAAAATATGCACTATATTTTTGCTCTTCAAGAATATGTTTGGCTAGACGGGAAAGCATTATGTATGGCAATCAGTCAATATATGCTTGGCTATTATTCCCCGGGGTTTAATATATTTGTTGATTCCCATAATGTAAGTGTTGGGCCAATGCTTCATATTCCCGGAATTTACCACTTTCATGTCAATTTCACATATTATGCCGCTGTTGCACTGCAGAAGTAATTTCAGCATCTATTCCACCTGAATGTTGCTGCCCCAAAAAGATATTCCATTATTCTAATATGCCATTTGGAATTCTCTTTTAAGATCTAGGACATCTATACTTTCTAGCAATGTTTGTGCAACTTCTTCTCATTGGCGTAGCTTCCTGTATACATACTAATACGCATCAGGCGACATATTTTTCAGTTCTTACATACAAGGGACTGGAGGTGAGACTGAAATTTGTCTTCTGTGAACGTTTTCGCAGAAGGAATGGATTCTTTGAGTAGGATTTGAGGAAGTAATGTTGATGTTGTACATATACGTCCAAAGGAGGCTGAATCCACGATAAAAGTTATTCATGCATGGTATTAGTACGTTCATCAATTTGTTACCTGAACATGAATGGAGTATTGGAGTTGGACGTGCAAGGACCCCTGAATGAAATTGGTGTCAGTAAAAACGTCTTTTGTCTTGGTACGACAAGAGTGGGGACATGCATTACATACATCTCTCCATGCTTTTGAAAATGCCTTTAAAGTAGATCAAATAACTCATCAGATATGCATATGAGCACCGGAAAAACAACGAAATTTGTTTGAAACTAATGAAATGGTACGTACTTGAGCGAGTTTAATTAGAACGAAACTAGAAAGTATTTACATACATGCGTATCCACATGTTTGCCATCTCCAATGGCTCCATGATGAAGCACGTCGAAAATAGGTGAACCATTGTCAGTAATCTTAACCCTGATCTCATTGCTTGAAGCGAACAAACTCATCGCACTAATGATAGCAAAGTAGCCCTAGAGAATCAACTATAACAAAACTAACAAATTCACTTATGTATATATGTTGTTTGTACAGATGATATGATATTCACAAATTTCATACACTAGAGAGTATGAACTATTATCTTCTTGATGTACAATATATATGTAAAAGTATGAACAATCTTATCTTTGTACAAGAACAATTTCGATGTAAAAATGTGCGCTTGCGGGTGTACGATATATTGAGTCCATAATAAATACAAATAAATTCTAAAGAAATTGAGTGGTAGATTTTATGTTCTTGATAATGTATGAACATAGATGTGAAAACATACATCTTTCTAACATGCATACATGAGCAAAACGGAAAAATAAAATTTAAGTGTTTAAGACATGCTGTAATAGTTATACGGCTTATTATTTAAGTAAATGACAAAAAACAAAGAGTGATGTAAGTTGTAGCTTATTTAATATCACTACTTTTAATAATTCCTATTGTGTGTGTGTGTCTATATATATATATGGAGAGTATTCTTCACGTCAATAGTTAGTATAAATGTAGGAATTTATTTAATATTGGAAAATCAAATTAGATATAGTCTAACGGGTGGTTAGTGATGGATTCAGTTTCATAATCTATCCAAAGATGACCCAATGAAGCTCATTGAAATTTATTTGCATTGATATACGTAAAAAAGGGGGGGGATTTGTAAAGATGTCAAAATAAATGCTTTCTATTTTTTTTTTAAACTTTATGAAATTGGCCTCTGTGCTTACTGATAGGATAAAATTCTCTATATTTGAATATATTCAAATTTTACTCATATAAAATTGATCCATACTAAAAATAGTAGTTGTTGCGAAGATGTAAGCATGTTTAGAAATTTAGTTGAAGAGAAAAAAGAGGCTCAAAAAGGAACAAAATACGTCCGTACCATTGAAGTTACCTCCCTAAAAGTATTTGCAGTGACCAAGCACATGTACATACAGCACTTCCATATTCGGTAATGCATAGGCAAGCCATGCATTAAGGAGCGCAAAAATACGTACGTTGAAGAATAAGATATATTCACGTATCAGATGAGAGCCCATTAATGGCATTGAAGACCTCTTTACCCCTCAAAATGTCGAATTATTTTGTATGTCTGGTAACTAATTAGAACCCTTTCCATTAACATAAATCATAATTATACCTTTAATGGCCAACGCTTTGTGTGCCGAAGAAGATATTAGAAACCGCTGATGTACAAACATATGTAACATTATTGCTTTTGTTTGAAATGTTCAGAGGGCAGGTTGCACACCATCATCTTGGCCAGTAAAACTGGGAAGAAAGTGTCAATCAATAATAATTAGCGCAGGTATAGAATCGACCAAGTCAACTAACCGCTCATAAGTTAAACTTTGTTCTCTTCGACTTATTTTGTTTAAATTTGTTACTCACTTATCTGCTGAGCTAATCCAACAAACACTTCTGAAAAACTTAGCTCATGGAGATTCTGATAAAATTGGGCTCGATGCCGCACTATAAGCAAGACAAGTTAAACTTAAAGAAGCTCAACTCGGTAATCTTTGGAACTTCAAGCAAGCTTTTATATCATCAATTATGGACAACAGAAAAAAATACATATAATGAGGAGAAAGACTTGTGAACCATTCTAAAAACTAAACTCTACCAATCACATTAAGAACACAATCCATCACTAAAGTATTCTTTGCTCATTGTATATCTAAATGTAAGTTGCCATCTTTATAGTACCCACAACTACCTTGTTGTAATCTCTCCAACCTTTATTACCAACTTTGATTTAGATTCGCATTTTCCCATCTCAATAGTTACAATTCATTCCAAACTTCATTTTCTCACTGTTTGAATTTCACTTCAACCGTTCCCTACAAGTAGTAAGAATAAATAAGAAAATAAAATATATTAGCACGCAAGTTTAAACAAGCAAAGTATCAAGCCTAGCTTCCAATCTACTATGCTTGAGCTTAACTAGGCTTTACTTGTATCATCAGCCATTGCAAGTGAAAACAAGCACCGCATTACAATCCGAAACATACTGAAAATGTTACATAAGCTATGTATGATAGATTAGGTATGAGAGAAGCATAGTCTTATATTCAACAGTCGATAGTTTGAGAATGATAAGATCATGAAGAGAAACATAGCCTAGGCTTTTGATAAACTTAATGATGACAGTGGTGAACAATAACAGAAACAAAACTAGCAATAACCTCAATGCAAAAACAGAAACCAAAACTGGAAGTGCAGAAGCAAGCACCTTTTCAACGACGGTCAGTCTTTCCGATACCCCGCTTTCCTGAGAACAAGTGCTTGGGTTTCATATTAAGGATGACTCTATCTGCTTCTCCCTTGCGGGCGTTCTTGTTCCTCTTCTTCGCAGATTTCTTGGCAAGCTTGATAGCCTTGCCCTTCTGGACAGAGTCCTTCAATCCTTCTCCTGGGACAACTTCTGTTGGAGGCATTGATTTTGACCTTGACCTTGATCTTGACCTAGACATTGCACGCATCTTCTTGTTGGATTGCTCATTATCCAGATCCATGGCATCGCCTTCGCCCATCACCTCAGATGACCTCTCCCTCTTCCTGCCTCTTGACTTGCTACGAGCTCGGTTGATGGCAGCAGATGGATCAAGACCCAGTTTTGTTAACTGTCGTCCCATTCTCTCAGTTGTAAACTGCCTGTCTTTGTCAAACTTCCTTGGCACGATTGGTCTGCTTCCTGCGGTGCTTTTCTTCATCCTGTGCTGTTGGATGAGTAAGCTTTTTGTTCTCCGGATCTCTGCTAGTGCCTCCCTCTCCTCAGGTGTCAATTCCTCGCCATCCATCTCAAAGTCATCCTCAGCCTCATCAGCAAGACGCAGCCCCTCTTCTCTCTCAAGCTCTTCAAGCCTATGCAGGATGTCGGGATCAACAAAGTCATAGACATTGTGCCCATCAAGAATTTCAGGCATGATGTCCTCTTTCCATTCATCATTGGCCAAGATATAATGCTTCTTCAGGCTGGCAGAGTATACACCAGCACCACCATTCTCATCCTCCAAGTCCTTTTCAGTCTTCCGCTTCTCTTTTTCAGCTTGTGCCACTGCTTCCCTAGCCTTGGCTTCCAAAACACCGGGTGGTATGCAGGGTGGCCTTTCCTTCTGATCACGAGGCTTTGGCATTGCCACATGGAAACGGTTCAAGCAGTCATTGATCTTCTTAGATTTCATCTTCAACTCTACCCGCTGATCCAAGAGCCTCTCACAAGCTGCATTCTTCACTGCAATGACACCGTCCTCAGTCAAGGTACTCATTGTTAGAAGAACCCCCTCTTCGCTAGTTGCTTCACCCCCTTGACCTAGCACTGTTTTCATAGCATCAGCCTTCATGTCCTCGATCAGCTTCTTGTCTTCCTCAGGAAGAGTGTCAAATGGCTGCAAATCTGTCTTGTTGCACACAATAATCAAAGGCTTATTCATGAAGAGAGACTTAATCTCATTAAAAAGCCCTTGCTGTTGAGTAATGGTGTATCCACATGCACCAGATATGTCTAAGAAGAAAAGCACAGCAGCTCTAAGATGTGCCAAGGCAGTGATACTACACATCTCAATGATATTCCTATCTTCAAAAGGGCGGTCCAGAATACCTGGGGTATCAATCACCTGATACCTCAGATACTTGTAGTCTGTATGACCCACAAACAGCGACTTTGTTGTGAAAGCATATGGTTGGACATCCACATCAGCCCTAGTAATCTTGTTCATGAATGAACTCTTGCCCACATTTGGGCACCCACAAATCAGCATTGTTCTGGTGTTTGGGTCAATTGAAGGCAATCTAGCCATGTGCTGCCTAACTTGCTCTAGATAAGCCAAACTGGGACTGATTCTCTTGATTACAGTGCACATACGACCAAGAGCAGCGACCTTCAGGCACTTGCATCTGTATAGAGAGTCACCATACTTCAACAGCCTAACATAATCCTTGGCAATCTTAGAAATCAGATTCCTTGCAGTGTTCACTTGCCCAAGTGCAAGTTTGTAATGATCCTTGTTGTAGAGGACATGAAGTAGATCACCATAGAAAGGATGTATGCCATCCAGTCTGGGGAACTCGTCAATGATAGCAGACAACTTGTCATGGAAATTTTGCTGTGTGTATTTCACTTTGCGCATATAAAACTGCCGAAGGCGGGAGATGGCATAACCTTTGTGCACAACAGTTGGGGTTTGCCGTTGTGTTCTGGAAAGGACAATATCTATCATCTCCTTTCCATTGGGGACAACTGTAATCTTCTTAAGATTGTACTGCACCATCTTCACAAGTCCTGCCAAAATATAAGGCACACCCAAACTATACCAATTCAAAGCCCCAACAAAATGCCATTGAAAACAAACAGGCAACAATGACACATTCAATATACGCACAGAAGCATAACAGAGCCAAATAAACATGTATGGTGAGCTACCCATCCTCAATACCCCTTCTTACACACAGCACCATTTTACTGCTTATTTATCACCTTCCTGGATAATTAACCAGAACAGTTTTCTTTTCAACTGGTCATGGCCTAAATTGAAAGCATATTCAACACACCGAGAGCCACAAAATTAGAACTAGATTATAGTGAGAACAATAGCCTGAAGTGTAAAATCAAGCTCAGCTAACAAGTAACAAACCAGTACCATACACTACACAATTCAAGTCCATTTGTGAAATAAAAAGGCTAACACGTTTTCTTTTGATACCCTTTTGTGCAATCATACAGGAAGGCTCTAGTTCTCAGTCTTATCATAGAGTTTAGCATACTTCCCATTTCATGCCTGTGATCGCCTACTTATGTCATCCCCTCACATTTCAATCCTCCGCTATACTGACCCTAAAAAGGGAGAGGAATCCAGAAGAGGAAAACAGCAAGCCAAAAAAAATAAAATTGCAAGAGCCGCCCATAACACAGTTTTACACTAAGACCTTCGTTGCAGGGTTTATACCAGAACACATAACCAAGCAATCCAAATAACTGGGAATCAAACACTGCATTAGAGAAAGACTCCAGCTTTACACTATAAAACCCTGGTTTCAGGGTTTAGCAACCACCGACTAGAACACAAAGAAAATCCAAGTAAAACCCCTAAAAGTGTAACAAATCAACAAGAAATTTTCCAAAAAGCCATAATCAATCAAGATAGACAACTGGAATTAAGAACTGTACGAGAGAAATTGGATGAATAAACAGCAAAAGATATCACTTTTATAAATTAAAACAACGCCGATGTGAATCAAATCAAAGTACAAGATGAAGAAACATCTACAAAGGATGATATAGAGAAATCGATACCTGAACAAGGGCGGCGCAAAGGTGAGGAGAGAGAAGAGAAGAAGAGAACGGCGCCGTGCGTAAGGGCGTTGTGCCCCGGCCTGTGGAGTGAGAAAATAAAGAAGATCTAATTAACCACCTTACAAATAAAAACCTAATGGCCTCTATTGTTTATTATTTTTTTTTCAATTAAATGTAGGAAGACACTTTTGGTGGGCTTTTAATGCTCGAATGGACTGGGCTAAGGGATGATCTATGGGCTGCATACGAAAACCCTGTCACTTAGAGGCCCATTCCCCTTTAGCCGCATAACTAGGGATGACTTTAATAAAACCTATTATTGAACGTTAATAATTGCATGTTTAGGGTGTTGAACGATAATAATCTCACTATGCACGTTAAACACCAACGTATCTATTCCTGACCCTATTTGTTTTTTCGGACCTCAACAAGTGAATAGAAGCTGGACTCGGCATAGTGATGATTTGAATAGTATTCTACTAATGTGGACAATGCCGTCAGCCCTTTTATATAGTCACCATTCTTATCATATTAATTACCATTAATAATACAATAACTAACACTAGGAATGGCAACGGGTATATTCCCCGTCCCCATCCGAGTCCCCACTAAGGTTCTCGTCCCCCGTCCCCGTCCCATTTCCCGTTGTGGGGAAAAAATGTCCCCCCTTCCTATTTCCAGTGGGAATCTAATCCCTAGCGGGACATCAACGGAGGTTTTTACATACCATTTTTCCCCTCTTTTTGTGATAGCTGTATTACAAGTATTGGATAAACACTCAATTTATTATCCCTAAATCCCAATTCAATTAATTGTACAATAAGTTCTTATAGGCTTCATGCAACATAATTCTAGCAAAATTCATTAAAGTTTACAATCTAACCGAAATTAAGGTTTAAAAAGTTCATGCAAAATAAACCTAGCAATGCACAAATTACATAAAACAAGTCCATATAATCTACAATTTTTGAAACTTAATGTACCGATACAACCTTAGTATTATGCATGTTTACAAATAAAAGGTTCATATTTAATTTTAAATTAATACGCATGGATGGGGATGAGAAATTTTCACCAATTGGGGACAAGGATATTTCCTTGAGCGGGAATGGGGTAAATTTTGGCTCCGTCCGATCCCCATCCCCATCCCCATTGGGGACGCGAGTTTTTCCCCAATGCGGAGCAGAGCCCTAATAGAGGCGGAAAATCCCCGACCTATTGCCATCCCTAACTAACACCATAGATGTCAAACATGGCCACAATTTCTCTACTATGAGCTCCTTGAACCCACAGTTTAAGCTAAATCAATTCTTTCTTCAAAACCTTCACCTTTTTTTTTATTGTCGACGTTAGCAAAATGATCATATACATCAGCACTCTACCGAATCCAACTTTTCTTCTTTTAGTGGAGCCCAACAAAATAAATAGGGCCAATAGTGGTATGTGGTGCTCAACTTGCAAAATTAGATTATTCTCATTCAATAACTTCAAAGGTGGAATTATTGATGTCCAAAAATCCTCATAAAAATCACATATGGATAAATTATTAAGCATCATCGGAATTACAAAGAGACTCTAAATAAAGTATTAATCACTTCATGACCTTTAAAGTTTGAATAATTATCCGTAATGAGATTTTTCTCATCATATATATTCTACAATGAGATAGTTTCATCACTCCTTCAACTTAGCACAATTAATTCCAACTACTTATAACTTTCTTTTCTTTTTTTTTTTCATTTTTTCCCATTTCTTCCAATTTTTTTAGTTCTTTTTTACTCCTTCCACTTCCATTGGAAAAGAACATATCCTAAAGGAGATAGTATTTCACCATGAGATATTACTATAGATGATGACATATGTCTTGCTATAAGACACTCGTAAATGAATTGTCTCAAGCTAAATTAATGTACTTTATGAATTAAAATCACCAAATTTTTAACAATTAGACCTAATTATGATAAGCTTAAATATTCATTGGATACACTTATGGGTACAAATGATACTCTAATCGGGTTAACTCTATCCTCAAAAATGTATAATAAACTCTAAAAATATGAAAAAAAATATGGATAAAAAGAAGACTTTATACAATTTATAAGTTGTAATATGCAATATGCTTCCACTATTCAATCTTGCCATTTTTTTTTCAATTTAAAATATGATAATATGATTTTAAGTCAAGACAAGATATTTAAAAAGTATCTTTTAGCAAGACAATTATCGTTTTGCTATTATTATTGACTTAAAATTCAATTTGGCAAACCTTCTAATGACCCTGATTTTGCCAAACGTCCACCCTTACAGCTTAATGATACACAACACTCAAGACCTAAGGCTTCGTTTAATTTGGACCTTAGAAAATTTAGTAGACAAAAAAAAATATGAAAAAGTAACTTTTTTCTTGTGTTTGGTTCAGAGAAAATCACAAAGAAAAAAATATATTGAGGAAAATTATGTGAAAAAATTGTTAGAAATAAGAGATAAAATTTCCAGCATAAAATTGTGAGAAAAGTTTGGGAAAAGTTCCCAAAAGAATCTCCAACCTCTTATAACCTCGCATCGCTTAGATGCTATCAACATGAGTCAAGTAATTCATCAACATTCAAATTTCTCATCTAAATTATTGTATTTTTTTCTCAATCCAAACAAGAAGGGGAAAAAAACCTCACTTTCTCCGTGCTCTTTTTTCTTTCACATTTTTTCCCCTCAACTTTTCTAAGGACGAAACAGAACTTAAAAGTTTACCTAACATTTTTGATGAAGTAAGATTTATGTCTGTTTTTAATGGCATCCTTTTCTAATTACAGTGAAAAATTGAAAACCATTAAACTTTTCTTCACTTTTCTTGTGCAGACATAGAATTAAATTTCAAAGTATCCAATAAAAATTTGTGCATTCTTTAATTAAAGACAACAAAATATGTTATAATCTTTCAACTATCAAAGAGAAATAAATGCCTTTGAGCCCATTTATTTTTTCTTTCCACCTTTTACATGTAGCCACTTACACCACTTTCACTATTAGTTGTAGAGTTCCATGATAAGACATGTTACCTACTAATAATTAAAAAACAAGAAAAATAATAGTACAACACAGCAATTTCGAACAATTTTGTAGTAGTCCAATAAGTATAGCTTTGAAAACCGTTTCTACGTTCATACACTTGCAAATCACTGTTCCACTCAACCCCCCCACATATACAATCAGCCCGTTATCGTCACAGTGTAAGAACACGAACTCGGCCAATCACGACATGCCACGTAGAAAAGCAAAATTTGTATGTAGGACATCATGATTCAACTTCCAGCCTTTGCCCTTTGGCTCCTGCATATATAAAAGACTCTGGCTTCAGTCACATAGGAAAGGAACGAAGTCGTTTTACACTGCAACTGCAGGAGAAATCCAAAGGGATCGCATTGATCCTGCAACCCACCCCCCCCAAAAAAAGGAAAAAACATCTTTGGCAGTTTGGGTTATGAATAAATTTGGATCAGTGCCATCCCTTTGGATTCATCCTTCAGAAGCTACCAGATGCAGTTAAACCAAACAGGCCCTTCAATTTGGAGGAGGAAAATGTGATCAGATAAGCAGGTCAGGTAATTAACTGATTAACCTCTGCCACAGTTCTTATTTCTGTTATTTATATTATGAGCATTGTCGAAACAGATGGGGTACTTGCTTGGTACTCGACATCTAAATTTCTTCAAACCCAGTCGACATCTAAATCTCTTCAAACCCAGTTGAAACCATTGCGACTATTTAACTTGTAGATCGTTGTAAGTGAATAACTTTTTATTCATGTTGAATTTGGAGAAGCTAGCTTGCCTGCATGTATGTTTGGGGCGGGCGGGGGGGAAGATGGAACCAAATGTGGCGTCTTGATTTCTGGGATGATAGAATGATTACAAATAGCTACAGTTACAAAAGAGGCAAACATTGTCATTGTGTTCCCTCATATGCTAATTAAATCAAAAGATTAGTCATTTTTATACAGAGTAGAGTAGTTGTTGGTAAGTAGTGATGTAGAGATAAGGATAGGATGCATTCGCTAATCCCTTCGATCATACAAGTGTGACAAATGGATGACTTCAACTCTTTGCACGCGCATATCATGATGGAACTGAATATAGTGTTTTTATTTCTAACACATTCGCACGACTACAGATGACTGCAGTTATGAAAGAGGCCAAAATGTCATCATAATCATTTAATTGCTAATTCAATCAAAAGATTAGTTGTTCGTACGATAGAGTAGCACCTAGTATCTAATAATAATGTAAAAATAAGAAAAAAAAAAATACACTCCGCACTCCCCTCTTCAAAGGCAATCCCTTTCTTTCATCTTTATTCAACTCTCAAGTCCTTGATGTTTAAGATTATGTATTTGTATATTAGCTAGATTAGTTTAGATAACATTTAGATTTTTTTAAAAAAAAAAAACATAAAAGAAAGTATTAATGATAAGAAGTTGCACGTTAGAGCAGGAGCAGCGAGCACGCATTGGTGGGCATGGTAGTTGAGGCGTACGCTGCAATAATGGAGCACATGCGCATGGGTGAAGAGACCTTATGCTAAGGTCCCTACATGTATTTTGCATGCTCCTTTGTTTTGATATCATATCAAAGTGTCCTCCAATTTAAACGATCCTTCATGTCAAACCCTTCAAGCAGGGGGGCAAAGGGGGCAATAGGAGGAATTTCAGGACACTTGAGGGCCCCTAAAATTTTACCAACATTACCAGTCTTGAGTATGTTGTTAGCCTCTTTTAATCAATATTGTGAAATACATCTAGATACCTAACAAAAGTCTGCACCAAAAAAAAAAGAAGATACCTAACACAAGCGACCTGAATGAATTGCCCGAATCCACAGCCAAATAGACACTTGAAACTTAACCCGAAATGCATTGGAAATCGAAAATAATCAGAGTCGAAACCGACCTGAATATTTTCTTTGCAAAATTGCTTTCCCTTAGTAAGACAAGTTTATTGAACCAAATAACACTGAAAGACCGATCTAAAGGTAACGTGATCTAAAATTGAACCAAATCACCCATTTATGAGATCAAGAAGTACACCGCGATGACAATGACAATGAAGTATAACTTGTAAGGGAAAAATACTGAATCTGACTCAATTTGTCCGTGTTCGAGGTGGGGCCTCTCAATCGAAGGCTAGCCCATGAGGACAGTGACTAGAACACAAACAAAAAAGCCTAGACTCAGGCCCAGTCCATAAGGTATAAGGAAATTACTGTTTTGCCTTTAGCATAGTTCCCTATAAGTACTCGCCCACTTTTTCAAAAAAGGTAAGAGAATTCACGTGATTCAAGGTTCTAGCATCGCTAATTGTCTCTGAGTAAAAGATCTCATCTTTGCTCAAAAAGGCTCGATCTTTGCTTCTCTCTCTCAAGGTAAGAGAAAATGATTTTCTTGTTGAATCAAATCAATCTCCCTCTTTCACTAAAATTGGTGAACTATTTTTTTTCTAAAAGAAGATATTTTTACCCATTAGATATATCCTAAAAAAATTTTCAAATATCGTTACCAGAAAATTAAAGTCTCTTTAAAAACATCCAATAAAATTGGGATGACAATTACGATCGAAATGGAAGTATTTGGGCCTAGTGTCTCCTCCGTGGGCTACACATAGGGTGCGAATTCACGTTAAAATGCACGAGCAAAAGAAAATGGCAATATGAGGCCAACTACCACAGTGCAGATCCCGCCTGAGTTTAATTACCCCATACAATTTCCAAACGAGATGAAAAGAGCCAAACTCATATTGACCAATTATGATATGATCTTTATCTTCTTCAAACACACCCTCGTCCACAATTCAGAAATTGTACTTTCTAGCTAATATCTCATATAGCTGTAACGTTTGGCAAGGACCCCAAAGCCAAAGCCAAGAAAATTTGTTGCTTGATCATGCTTGTTGTCTATTTCATGAATTCATTCAACATAAACATAAAAGGGCAAGCATAACAGTTTTTCTTATCAACAAAGTTGTATGAATCCTACTCCCTAACTAGTTTCTTATAATGTGAATCTTACTCCGTACATTGTAATGTTTTGCATATTATCACTTCATCGCCATTGCGTGTGAAGGTATGTTTATGTATACGTGTGTATATCAGAGCAAACACAACAAAGAAGAGTTCCTTCTCTCATAGATTTAAAGATACAAATGAAGAAATGGGGCACAAGTCACCAACCATATACGTTATGTATGCCAAAGTTTCATTATCTAAGTTATCTAATTGCATAGCGAATTTTTTGAAAATTTACCTAATTTTACTTTCACCTAATTACAGATCTGTTTTTTTCGTTGGGAATGAATGAGCATGGGATGGAAAGGAATAGGAAGGATGGAGAAGAAACGGGAAGGAATGAAAATAAAATGTATTTTTCTTGAATGATTGGGAAGGAATGAGAAAGACTGGGAATGAAAGGGAATGAATTGGAAGAGCCGAGATATTCTTTTTGGGGGAGAATGAAAGGGATGGAAAGAGGTGGGAAAGAATAGGATGGAATGTGAAGGAGTTAATTTTTTATTTTTTTTTTAAGGAATGGGAAGAAATCGAATGATGTGAAATGAAACGGGAACTCTTGATTTGCCCACAAAAAAAAAAAAAACAGACCCTTCACAATGAATTTGATACAATAGCCAATAGGTCTAAACTTCTTACGTAAGTTCAACAAAGAATTATAGTTTAATTGTAAATAACAGATTTCGATATTACACCATTTTCTCACACAACCAAAACAAAGTTCTAATGTTATTCATAGGTGTGGTTGTACAACTTGTATAAATACAAATGCTTACTACATTATGAGGTACATGTACTTAGAGGCTTATATTAATTTCCATGTTTTCACTCCCTTATTCTTTATGAAATGCTATAACTATAAGTCTATACTAAACTCAAAAAACTAACTTAAAAGTCAAATTGAATAACCTGAATTTATACCAAAAATGACATTTAAAAATAGGTTAAATTGATTTCAACATGTATCCAAATTCATATGAAATGAATCCAACACACCAGCAAGGCAGTTGCCTAGATGGTGCCACCATGCTTATCCACTTCCAACACTTAGGTTTGAATGTGGGGGGAGGAATTCTTGGATGCCATTTCTTTGGGAATGAAGGGGTGGGTTTGGGCATGACCTGCATGGTTCGCCTTTCCCCAAAGGTTGGTTGGCCCATTGGATATCCCCTAAGATAGGTGGCCCAGTGGATTGCCCATTTTACCTCCAAAAAAAGTGACGAATCGAACATGTATGTTTTCCCCTAAAGTTGCTCTTCTTTGAATAAGAGAACTTGATCAAAGCATATGTTATTTGATTAGAAGTTGAAATTGACCATATGAAAATCAAATTCGAGTATCACTCGAGTCGAAATTAATTCAATCCAAAATTGAATCAAATAACATGTTTGATAGGCCTGTTACTACAATATTATTCCTAAGAGGCTACGCTTTTCAAATCAAGACCGGACAAATTTGGTATTGTCTAAAATACAAATGAGATGTTAACAATTGTACTGATTTTTTGGGGATCAATTAAGTGTAAATTCTCAAGTCTAAAGGAGGCCTCAGTGCCAAAGCTGCCCTTCGGCTAATCTCCGTTCTCCAGTTTGCGAAACCTGCCAAGACTTAAACAAGGAAGAGACGAGAGAGAGGAGAGAGAATCAATGGCGTCTGGATGGGGGATAAACGGGAACAAAGGGAGATGCTACGACTTCTGGATGGACTTCAGCGAGTGTATGTCTCGTTGTCGTGAACCCAAGGACTGTGCTCTTCTTCGCGAAGACTATCTCGAGTGTCTCCACCACTCTAAAGAGGTCACTTCTCCCTTGTCTGCTCTATCTTATCGTTCTCAATTCATTCTGCATTTGATCTTTCTGATTCTGATTCCTTTTGATTTGATTTTGCCTCGATTTGATTTGCCTGATCTTCGATGTCCCATTCCAAAACCCTAGCATCGCATCTTTTATCCATTTGTAAACTAGAGAACGGGGTGTCACTAAATAGATAATTGATGGCTTCGATTCGGATTTGGTGAAATTGTTTGGTTGAATCCGATTTGTGTAGCTGTTTGTTGAAGGGGCTTATTATGATCTGAATTGGAAGTCATTCGCCTGAAATGAGAGGGTGATTATTGGCAGATTCAGTTGAATGTTTTTCCTTTGGTGGAAGTGTGAAACTATGAATGTATCAAACTTAAGTTGGCTTGATTTGTTGCAATGATATTGGGCGTCACATTTTAAGCTCAGTAATGACCCTTCTTCTTAATATGTAAAGTATGCTTTCTAGTTTTCTGTGAACCATGTGGTGGGTTCTTCTTTGATCAATTTGTTATTTGCAACCCCAAGTTCTCAGCATAGTTGCAATCTGATCAATGAAGTAGTGTGGATATTGTCTGCTGAAGTTCAAGCTTTTATAGATGGGTTAATGGTAACTGGGGCCTCTGAGATAATCTTGCTAGTTACTACTGACCAGTTAGTTCTCTTGTCCTCATTTCGTAGGTTTAGTGATTTTTCTTCTGTATACTTTGTATAACCACATGACCCCTCAGGTTATGGAAGCATAATTGCAATGGGTGGTTTCAGTTATCAGCTTATGAATCTTAACAATCTGAAGCACGTGTTCGCTTCCAAAGCAACCTGGGTTTTTTTGGGGGGGGGGGGGCGGCGCTAGCTTAATGCTTTAGAAAAACTAATTGATACAGAGTGAAATGCTTTGGGGGTGGAGTCTTTTACGCTTTCATTTATTGCTGTTCTTGATAAGATGTCTATATTTTTTAGTAGTTGTGCTGGCGGGGAATCATGGGTTGAGTTCTCATTTAATCATGGTTGCAACTTCATAAACAGATAAACAGATTAATGACAATTAACAGAGATTTGTGTTTTTCCTTGCCTCCCAAAAACTTCAAGCCTTAGAGTAAGCCGAAGATCTTGGTCCTCCTTTCCTCACTTGATCATCGTAGCTTGAGATTGGAAACTATAAGTTATTTAAAACTTCCCTTAAAATGAGCACGTTAGATGCCAACAGGAAGAAGATAATGATAGTTTTGTTTCAAATATTGAACGAAGGTCCTAGATCTAGAGGTGCCTATGAATATCATCCTATATTCCTATCTCTGTTGTTGCTCTTAAGTGGCAAAGCAGGCAAAATAATTGATCAAGCAAACACTCATTTTAAGGAACAAAGCGAGAAAGAAACATTTAAGGTCCAAGACCCACAAGGGCAAGGTAAAAAAGCCTGATCTTGTAAGAAACAAGATTGTCTTTATCAAAATTGCAATTGTACTTCCTCATTCATAGACATCAAGAAGAGATATGGCAAAATTTCATCTCTATTCCTCAAAATATCTTAGCCTTGTAGCATTCACTTTGAAGGTACTACTACCTTCTCTCGGGCACCTAAAAAACTTTCAGTATTTACTTTCTCTCACACTAGAGTTATCTTCAATATTTTTGCTACACTAATGATTTTATCTTTCTTCTGAGAGTGTCTTCCTTTGGTTATCTTTTGGAGGAATCGTCTAAAGCTTGTCAAAGCCAAGGCTGTATTCATTATGAACCGCCATACTCCACCTTAAACATTTCTAATAATTCGTTGAGATTGTTCTGAAAAAAAACTTGAAAGTATTGTTCAAGAAAGGCTTTTGAATTTTCAAACTGGTAAACACCAGAAGACTTCAGAGGAAAAAAGAAAGGGAAAAGGCTGTTATATTCTTGCCTTTTTCATCTTTTATGCTATAGAATTTGGACAATTATTTAAGAACTATCCTGTGGCCTGTGGGAGCTATGTCATGTCCGACACAATTGCCACGGGCAAAATGGCAAGCCCATGTATCATAGGGTGGATTTTCCGTTCTGTCCACCGCACCCATGTTAGACATGACGTATGAATTGGACATTGGATATATGGCCTGCACACGTCGACTATCCCCGAGGGAGTGCAAAGAAAGACAGCAATGGTATGCACTGGCCTCTTTTGCCACCATGCAGTTTTGATAGTTTTCTACGATTGCTAATATTTCATCTTTTGTGTCGAGCATGGTTGTCGAAATTAAGATTTAATATTATGGTCTTGAATAATTTAGATTTTTAAACTTTTGAATCACGCATGGTTGTTGGAATTTTTGACGAGTTGGATTCTTGAGTTTTGTTTCTGGTGTAATTTGAACCCCCCCCCCCCCAAACAAAAAAAAAAAAAATAGAAGACGTCACTCAATCTAGCGTAGGGTGTAATTGCTTTAACTAGGGGGAGGCTAATTAAATAGAGACTTTATGGTTTCTATGGAGTCTATTATGGTGAGCAGTTAGTTGAATATAGCAGTTCATATTGAAGAGCATGGTTTTATGGCAACCAAGTTTTGACAAATCATAGAAAGGGATAAACCAACACCCCCCCCCCCCCCCCCCCCCCAAAAAAAAAAAAACAAATAAAGGGGAAAAGAAGTGAAGAACTTAAGTAATGAAAGAGGGGTCAAAACTTACACTCAAGAACAAAACTCACACGTTTACCCAGTCTTCACGAACTAGATAAATTTTTCATCAAACTAGAGCACAATGAAAAGACATGCTGTTAGCTGTATCCAGAAGCAGGTGTTTGGATCCAGAGTTGTGGGGTTAGAGGGGTGGGGGGAATTACATTTTCACCTATGTATGGCCAAAAATATTCTTAAAGGAGTAGAAATTGGTTGTTAGGTGGCTCTCTGTCGAGTTATTTCTACATATTGGAACTGTATACGTTCAAAGACAACCAGCGTGGTAGACCTCTCACTTGGAGGGGTGGGGGGTGTTGTTTAGCGATACATCTACTAATATATAGTGAAGGAGTGTTTTGTATGTTCTAGTATGTTCATGTGAACACATGATGTGGTTGCTTTTGTTACTGACCTACTGCTGGTTAATTTTCAGTTCCAACGGAGGAACAGGGTTTACAAGGAGGAGCAACGTCAGATAAGAGCGGCTGCAAGGAAGGCCAAGGGAGAAGATGATAATGAAAATCATCATTGACAGTGGGAACTTTGACTACCTCTTAAAGATCTCGAGAATAAAAACAGATATGAGACGTATCTTTGTGTTCCAAACGAATTGGCATTTTCCCCTTTTTGAATGATTGCGGTGCCAGGTTGAATTTTTCACTGTCATTATTGTGGAATTTGATGCAGTGTTTTTCATCTGTGTTCACATTTGATTGGTATCATCTCTGCTTTCTCAGTTTCATAAGATAAGCATGTTACAAATGCTTTTGTAATTTTATTCCATCTCTTCAAAGAGACCAGACTTGAAAACTTAAAAAATGATGTATCTCTACATACATTGATATGCCAGCTCAATAAAAACATGACAAGGAAGAGATAAGCAACATTGATGAAATTGATGCAACTTGGAGCCTGAAATGGCGAAGAGAAGAAACGTCAAGTCCTTTGTTGCTTTGGAAAAAGTATAATACTCTTTGCCTGTGGTTCCATGAGATTTTGGAGGATTGGTTACCGATAGCAACTCCTTGATGGGTTCATGATTTCTATGGACAGGATCAAAAGGATTCTTAAAGGAGGATGCTATCGAAATCCTAGTCCCATCGTGTTTGCTGCTACTTTGTGCTTCACACTTTTGAGTTTGTCATTGATAACAGCTGGATTTGGATGAATGGAAAGTAACAAACACCAACAACCACAAATAAATGAGATGGCAATTCAAGATTTGAAGGAGGCACAAAAAGACATGATCATGCATAGATATGACCATGTGACAATATGTACTTTTTGCTTGTTTTGGGTGAGACAATCTCACCAAGATAATTAAGAGACAGATTGGTCTTGTTTAGGTTTTCTTTAAGACCATTTGATATGAGTGTTTGCATGGCTGGGAATGTATTATATTTGACAAATATGAAAGGTTCAAGGAATTTTGGGGAAAAGGATACAGGTTACCTGTAAAAGATCAGCATATTAATGACCAAGGCCCCAGGCATACGATGAACATCAATCCATTTGATCAGCAATATTAGTGACCAGGTTATAGGGAACGTCAAATTGGAGATGGAGATATCGTTAAGAACAAGTGGGATATTCGACAAATTAATATAGCGGACATTGCATGCGTAAGATGTATCTCTTTATCTTCATCTTTGTAACTGCATACATATGAAAGTGCACCATTGCGGTCTTTGGGCGACTGATAAGATCATAATGGGCGGTTGTGGCTGTTTTATGCGGTCATCCATGGACATAATCAAGCCTTACAGTACAAAGTTGAAGGAGGCATGAGTTGAGTGCATGAGTTGATGAAACTAATATAATCAGAGCCTCAAATGCTCGAGCGCAGAAATTCCATTGAGTCCTCTGTTGCTGTAGTAGGTCCAGTAGTCATTTATTGTGGTTCCGCGGTATTTAGGAGGACTAGCTTCTGATAGCAACTCTTTGATGGGTTCATAGACTCTAGGGTTAGGATCAGATGCATTCCTAAAGAAGGATGCCGCTGAAACCCTAGGCCCTTTACTGTTTGCTGGCACTCTGTGTTCTATGCTTCTGAATTTGTCGTTCGATATCAGCTGAAAAATATTTAGCATGAATGAATGAATGAATGAAACACGAACAGCAATACATAACATGGGATTAAGATCGAGTCTTTAAAAGCGATAACTTGCCTGTAGAAGATCCCCTACGTTGACCACTAGGGCACCAGGAAGAGGAGGAACATCAATCCATTGATCCTGATGCAGAATTTGGAGGCCTCCAACATGGTCTTGGAGTAATACAGTGAAGAAGGAGCTGTCAGAGTGCCTTGAAGTCCCCATTGCTAGTTCTGGTTGTGGGCAAGCTGGATAGTAATGGCAAAACAGAGATAGGCCCTCACCACACCCAATTTCCTTGAGATAGTTTGGGTGCAATCCTAGTGCCTCTGATAAGAGCTCAAGCAGCATGTCTCCTAGCTTCTTCACTTGCTCTGAGTACACCATCATTATCTCCCTGCATGTCAATGTCATTCTCAGCAACCACTCAAGCTTTTCTTCCCCCCCCCCCCCCGCCCTTTTTTTTTAACTTTTTCATTTTTTTATTCGAATTCATGGGCCCCTGTCCAGGACAACCTAATGGGCCTTATGCAGGCAGGGGTGGCGGGCCCAACCTACAATACCTGGGCCTAATTCATTTCATCTAAAATTTGGACTGTTGTTGAACTGCAGGCAATTTGCCAATTAACTTTTTGTAGGTAGCCACAGCTTCATCGGCCGCCAGGCCCACTGCGCATAACTGACATAAGGATTTAGTATTTCACCCACATCTCATATCTCATTTACATAATTACTCCACAAAAATTCTTGAATAAGACTATCTCACATAAGAGTTATTATGAGACGAACTCTTTCAAAAATATTTTTTTATTATTTTACAATGATTAATAATATATTTTAAAATAACATTTTAATTTAAGATGATTAATAATTTATTTAACAGTAAATTACTCTAACCTCTCCATTGGAGACAATCAATAAAAATTTTGAAAAAAGACAAATGCCAGCCGCATGATAGATAGAGTGACAGATGACAGATGACATTAGATTAGTGATCCATCCCGTCATATGGCCGTCCCACACATCCATTCATCACCCACGTATCACAGAGGCCTAAACCCATCATTGCTCACTGTCTCTGTTTTTCCCCTCCCTCTGTTTTCTGTCCTGTTTTTTTAATGTCCTTAGCAAACAATGATAATAGCAATACCGACAATACTCAGTGTGAATCCAAATTTAACAATATGTGAAATATTCACATATAGGTGATTACATGCATATACTTGAGAATTCTTTCACAAAACATGTGTTTATTTTCGCTTTTTTTGGGGTGGGGGGGGGGGGATTGTTAAAATGGGGAAAACATCACCTGAAAGCAATGGGCAAATCATGAGGAGAAGGAGGGTCAGGAGCTATCCTACATGCAACAGTGTCCCTCCAATTGGTAGCAGGGCCAGTATAGAGATCAAAATTGCTGTTATAGAGCATAGCTCTACTGTAATCCCTTGAATAGTAACCTTTCTTCACCTCAACATCTTGCTCAAAAAACCTCCTTATTCCCTCTAACATCTCTTCCAAGTCCTCAGCTGGAATCCCATGATTTACCACTTGGAAGAACCCCCACTTTTCGGCCGCATCCCGGACCTCCTCAATGGTACCCTTCCTTGTATTCGGATCCTTTTCGAGGATCCGACCAAGGTCGATGACCGGGACGCTAGTGCTGATGATACTGCTATCGGGTTTGTGGGGTGTAGGACAAAGGGCGGGGCTAAGAGGGTGAATGAAAATAGAGGGTATGGTGGAGATTCCAGCATCTACGAGTCCTTTAACTCCTGCTTTTGTTTCATCGAATGATCTTAGCTGTGCTAGGCGGTCGTTTGATGCAGCAGAGGCCATTTTTCTTTAGAGAAGAGGAAGCTGATTTTGGGATTGGCAAAAAGCTTGGAATAGGAGGCAGTCTTGTCTTTTTAACTCCCAAATGGGTCAAGTATTCCTAGGACCGCAGGCCCTCTTCAAAGGGTCAATCGTGCGTGTACATGTACTTGTACAACTTGGTAATATGGTATATGGATGCATGTTAAGGATTCAGAGCATCCTCAGCCTAAATTTCAAAAATTAAAATTTAGGTTTCTCACATCAGTAAAAGATTTATTTTTTTTAAATTTACATTTTATCATTTGTTTAATTAAAAAAACTCATTCTTAATTAATTAAATTAAATATTTATCATGGAGCACACCTCATATACACATGTTTTTTAATCAGTTAAATAATATTTTTAAGGAAAATGAAAAACAAAAAACAATAAAAATACACAAAAAGACAAAACAAATGGAATGAGGGAAGGAATGCCGCCCTATTCTGCCTTGCGTGCCTCCTCACGTGTCTATATGGCTCCAAGCATTGAGTTCTATTTTTTTGGGAACTCATTTCAGCTGATGAGGATGGCCTAATATTCATGTGTAAAGGGGTTTTTATCAATAAAAAATTTATATGTGTGTGTGTATATATGTATATATATACACACACACATAACAACAAAAAAATTTCAATGTGGGTCCCGCTTTTATGCGGTTTGAAGAAATCCAGATGTAAGCAAGTTTTACTTTTGTATGTATCATAACCTACAAATATGCCGATTTCAGTAGGCCGACAAAAAGCTTGGGAAAACATTTGTCCTCGAAAATCTTTTGACACAAAACAGAAGCCGAAAAGAAACAAATATATATATATATAGAGAGAGAGAGAGAGAGAGAGAGAGAGAGAGAGAGCAAGCCATAATAGTAAAAATGACAAAGAAAAGCTCGTTACCGCAAATAACATTAAAGTACATAATAACCAATACAAGTATTGGAAATGCATGATAAGTAATAGGTAGACCCATGCGCCAACAATTTAGTATTCCTTCCCATGTCATGTTTCCTTTAATCCTAATGCCTTTAAATCATGTCTAATCACTTCACTCCAACTCTTCCTCTGTCTACCTCAATCACTTCTATATTCTGAAAGATCAATCTTTTCACATTTCCTCACTTGTGTATCCATATTTTTTCTCATTGTTTCACCAAATTATCTAAATCTAGTGTCTCTCATATCTTCCATAGATGTTATTCCTATTTTGGCACTATAGTTGTAGTAATATACTAATGAATTTACTAATAAAAGTAACTTTGGCAATGTGGTCGTAAATCGCTTAAAATTGTAACCTTGGTTTTATCAATTTAACTTCTATAAGTTAAATTCTACTTTATCTGTAGAAAGTAGTGAAAAAGTCAATGAACGCTCTTTTATGACACCCGCATCATCGACATAAAGGACATTGCAAACTAACTCAGAAAGAGACAGAAATCAAATGTGTCCCATGGTTGATGGCAAATTTTCGGTCGTAGACAAACATCATAAAAATGGAAGTGTTTTTTATGATTCTCTTTTCCGACAAAGTGAAATACAGTCCCTGTGGTGGAAAATCAAATCATGCAAAAAGATGCACGAAATGACTCTGAAAGAATCTGCAAGGATTCATTGCATTTTGTTGATAACGACTATGAAATGTTATGTGTAGTCATTGCTAGAAATCACCCATACCTTAACTCTTGATAAAAATAACCGTTGAATTAGCTAATTAACAAATAAAATCTAATCAAATGAATATGTATTAAGAAGATGTTATAAAACAATATAAACAAATATATTCAGAAAATAAACTTGAAAATAAATGTAAGTAAAACAAGGTGTCTGACTATCAGTTGTCTTGTAAGTTTATATCATCAATCAGAAAACTTAAACAATTGCACATATTATTAGACCTCATAGGCTCTTCAATTAGACATACTTCGAGAAACCTAAGTGTTTTAGCCCATCTAACAAGTTGTCAGCCGACATCTTAGCGGTGTATGCAACAGTTGTTTGTAATTTGCGTTAAGCATTTTCGCTTTCTTGAGTTATAATCTATTACTAATAGGAAAATTGTCATCCAACAATGTGTTTACCAATTCTTAAGAAGGCAATTATGCAAACTAAAGACGTGTTCTTTTTGACTTATGAGAAGTACTATTAGTCCTTATTGTTGAAACATGCTGAATCATTGAAGAAAATATAATTAGGTATTTTCAATAAATACTTAACAATACTGAATTTGTAGTGAATTATATACTAAATATTTATGATAAGTACTTACTATAAATCAAAAAAATATGACCTAGTCTTGTGGGATCTTTTCTTTTGTTCCGTCTTCTTCATCTGCCATTTTCACCCCCTTTTCCCGGAATTATATGGTTCAACCATCACGCATTTATATCTTTGGTTTTTGTAGTTAATAATGAGTGCCATCGCATGGTCATATACTCATATTCTTGGCCAAGATTTTGATCAAAGCAATTATGGTCATGCATAAGTGTAGTGTGCCTAGTCTATAGTTATCGATCAAAAATGAAAAGACGCTTACGCTGGTTTTTAAGTTCTAATTAGTGAATTCATTTTTTCCAACTTTATCATAAGTGACTTATTATTGATTAATGTTAATGAATATTAATAGTACTGATTGGTATTATTATTAGTACTAATAAGTACTTATCTATGTTGAATGTTAATATTAAATACTTATAAGTTTTGATAAGTTAAAAAGAACAAACCCTGAACTGATCAAAGCATATATCATACTCTTAGGGGTACAAATTTCTATATGTCACTTCAACACCACATATTAAACATTGTCTATACAACAAATTCACCCTACAAAATATATATACAAGGTAAGAAAAAGTACATACTTCTAGCGATATTATATATACATTACCTAAATTGATTACCTATAAAATCTATCAGGTTTCTTGAAACCCTCATTTTTCCTTTAATTGATAAGATCTTCCATCATTCAAATGTTTCTGACCATCATTTTCTTAAATAAGATTTCACGCCAAGTCTTAGCTAGGCTCCCCCCCCCCCCCAAAAAAAAAAAACCCGCGTGAACGAACAGAGTAAGAATAGTAACTCCATCACGGCTAAACGTAGGATTAGGAATCAAAAAAATCCAATTGTCTTAAAGAAAACAGACAAAATATATTTCCCCATTACTAAGAATTTCCAATATCTCCATATCACCAGGACCTTAAAAAGCCTTCAGAAATTCCTTCAAGCTTCTAACAGACAGCAAAGGTGCACCTCTAAACAGCAGGACACCACACTGTGATGGTGAGGAATCTTGTATCTATGCAATAACCTCAACTGAAGATACATTGAGTCTACTACAGTAACTAAGAGTGGTCAAAACCAAAAAATGCGGATGAAATCAAAGTAAGGTGAGAAACAGAATGGATTGCAACTACAGGGAAATCAATACAAGCATACAAAAACTACATATGGAGGAAGACATTTCCATAGGTATCTTCGATGTCCTGCAAAACTTGGAACTCGGGGTTTCTTTCTCCACCTCAGTTTGTTTTCGCTTTATGGCCCTTCTTGAGCTGCCTCCTGGGCATAGAGTTCTTCATGCCAATGAAGAAGAGCAAAGCCCCAAGGAGTGCCAAATTCTGCACCAGAAGCAGAAGCGGTATGATTAGTTGAATTCTTCGTCACAAGTACCAAATACAAGATTTTGTGAACATGTCTAAAATGAAGACTTCCAAAAATTAATACAATACATACTGGGGATTGAGAACCGCTGCAGTTGGAGGACTGCGATTTTGCAATCCACCCATCCAGTGGCCGAGAATCATTTTAGCAAAATTTTTTTATCACTGGTTGTAAGTAAGTTCTTTAACAGCTGGAAGTCTCAATTGTTGGATAGGTGGCTTGCAAGATTTCAGTCCGCCTCCAACTACAGAGGACCCCTTCCGTATATTTGGGAATAGCATCCTTTGATCGAGGAGTAATGGCAAGGCAAGCTTATAGCTAAAGCTTCCCCAGACCCCTAATTTCAGGCAGGAAAGCTTGCACACTGGTGGACTGGTGGTCAATATTGCTGTTAATATCTTACCTGAGTAAATTTGACAAAAAGTTGAGCGAATTCCTTGCCCTCAGGGGCATAATTGTAGAAGTCATACAGGATAGGGGTGGCAAGAGCTTGGTGCAGAAGCTGTAACCATAAAAAGTGAAGTAATGAAAACCAAATTCAGGGAGTTGGTCCACACTGACACTAAATGAGGAAGCACAAAATGAAATTCCCAGCATACCAGAAGAAAGGCTCCAAATGAGCTCCCCAATATGAAAAGAACACTTCCGAGACCCTTCAATGCTATTGCGGCAGCAACCAAATTTTTCATCTGTAAGAGAACACAGAACATGTTAGCACCTGCAATGGATCCTAGATTGTATTTTAAATAGAAGATTTTGTCAATGGAGACATTACAGGCAGGTAAATAGTCTCAGCAAAATGCTTTCTCATTCAGCTGGGGGGGGGGGGACAAGAAGAAGAAGACAGTAAAATGCTTTCTCACCTCAACTGCAGGAAGCTTAAACCCTGTGTGTGACAGTACATGTTTTGAGAAAACATTAAACTTTGGACGCAAGGCCCTAGCTGCTGGCCCACCATCAACGCCAAATTCATTGAATCTGTATAGACAGTATTAGTATTGTAAAGTACCATAAGAACTTAACAGTTGACACAAAACAAAAGCAAAACATCCTAAAGGAAAAACAGGCCTAATTCTTTTATGAAGAAGAATTAAAACAGAGAAACTCTAAAGGAACAATTATGGGAGGAGAAAGCCTAATTGCCTAGTTCCCTTTAAATGAAGCTACAGCACTAATAACCACCTAATGTAGTGCCACAAAGATTAGCATCACTCTTTTTTTCTTTTCTTTTTTCAAATGTATCTGTGAGACATTTCTTTTCCTTGAAAGTTGGAATCTAATGATAAGGCCTAATAGGAAGATACAAGATCATTGAAAAATTACCCTCTGTCACAAAATAATTGCCTTTCCACTAGCTGTATAATAGAAACCATTGGCAATTTAGCATCTTTCTTACCATACTGGCATTGCCTTTTCCCTCTCCTTTTATTGTGATAAGGCTTGCTATACAAGCATAACATAATTACTAATGTTTTTCTTTGAAGTTCTTGAAAGGATGCACCTTCTAAATTATGGACAAAACAGCCAACAAAAGTGCCAAGAAAATGGTCAATCCACAACAGTGACAACACTAGACACCCAAGATATACAGGCAATATTACTATGCCATATCCAACAGAATTTACACTTAATCCAAAAAAAGTCTCGCCTATCTCCACCATCACAAGCATTCCACATCGAAGTAAACATAAAAAACACACGTATAGCATCCTTGGGCAACCCAATGATCATAGATACAATGCAATAAGTATCAAAATTACCCATTGATTGGCAAACCATCCAACTATCAAGATCAACTGACATAAAAATATAGAAACAAAATGTTCAATGTCAAAATAATAGCCAAAATTAAACGATTGTATGCAACTATATACTGCTAAGTCTTATTATAGAAAATTTTCATTATTGAATAATCACATGTGATAGCGGAAGCAATTACAGGGCTACAATTCAAAAAATATGACCAAGGCCAAGAGTCATAGGCTTCAATTTCAAAGCAAATTACAAGACTTCTTCACAGCAACTAACTAATCCACTCTTGATCGCAATACAAACAAAGACGCAATTTTGACCGCAAGCACCAGAGATTCAGGCAAAAAGTCACAGCATTTTCTCAAATATGAAAAACGAAATAGTCCTCATCAAGTCATCCTAGAGTCTTGAGCTGATTCTTCGCTTTCCAAATTATGATTAAAGAAGGATCAGGCACTAATATCCACTCAATCTAGCATAGATCTTCTCGTCCTTATCATAGTCAACACACACATTGCCG
The DNA here is from genome assembly GCA_017589665.1 of Selenicereus undatus. NCBI lineage: Eukaryota > Viridiplantae > Streptophyta > Magnoliopsida > Caryophyllales > Cactaceae > Selenicereus > Selenicereus undatus. The sequence goes on along the minus strand of JACYFF010031958.1, from coordinate 4,269,965 downwards.
CTAAACATGCAGGGGCAGATGGACCTGATCAACATAATCTAGCATCTAGATCTTCAAGGAGTCAAAGATCCACTCAAAAAAAAATCAATGCAGTTTCAAATTCCAGTGAATCAGCAAAAATCTAGCAGCTCATCTACCAAAACAAGCGACAAATACACTCTTTCAGCATGCAGAAAGGAAGCAACTCTATAATTTTCACCTTATTCAATACTTGAAGTGCTGAATTATCTCCATTCACTACTAACAGTCCAGTCTCAGATTAAACTCCGCCGCCATAATCAGAGAAGACTAACAATGCAGATCAAAACCAATGGACAATACAGATCCAAGATTTCCACCAAAAATCGAAGTATTCAACTCGAAACCCTAGATTCACACCGACAAATCCAGGAATCGGAACTACTCAACTCACCAAATATAGAAAAAAATCATAATCAAAATAAAGAAAAATCGAGCAAAAAGACAAGTAACGAGCATTTGATGGTGATAAGAGCAGATCTGATGAATTGAGAGCGGATTAAAGGAAAGATTTAGATTAGTACGTACTCTTGCCAAGCAGACAGGATGAAGACAGAGACGAAGAGGACTCTTCCCACAAACGAAATGAATGCCATCGTTTTCTCTCTCCTCTCTCTCTCTCTCTCTCTCTCTCTATGTGTCTTTCGCTCTCTACTTCGAAGTCGTAAAAAGAGAGAGACTCGACAAGGAAGGAGGAGGAGGGACAACAATTGCCGCTCCTGCTTTTAAACACGGAAGCAAAGTGGAGCAGAATTATGGCGTTAGGGGAAAAAATGGAAAAAGAAAAAGGAAAAATGGAGCTGACACAGTAGACGTACACGCGGAGAGGCGAGTGGACACACGCGAGTTGAAGTTATGAAATTTTTGAAGGAAGGCATGTGGTCCCCCATTGTGCTGACACGTCCCTTGAACCAATCATTATGCTCCGTTAGCGTCAGTTTAATCTGACGTGGGGGACTACGTGTGTAGGGCCCTTGAGCCTTTTAAACAAAAAAAAGAAAGGTAAGTAAACTAATCTAGACAGTCTTTATGTTGAAGGTTTTCCTGAATTATTCTCATAAAGGATAGAAAGAATGTTTCAATCGAACCACATTTCACATAACCGTAGAATGTAAAGAATGATCGAATTTTGCCAACTAGCGATGGATAAAAACCTTGAACATTTGTAAAGTCTGCTTATACTGCTACTTTGATTCTATTTCGCATAGTTATTGCCTCCGCTACTAGGTCCAAATTTGATGACAAACCCAAGTTAAATGTTGATGCTTGAATGAACTTGCATTCCTGATTGTAAATGGTAAAACCTCCTGTTACACCCTCCAATGATTTGAGTCCATCAACGTTTGTTTTGATGAACCCACCTTTTGGCTTCCTCCATGCAAGCCAAAAAGTCTTCTTACGGTTGAAGGCTGGAAGATTTGGGTTTGGTAGATGAATTATTTGTGTGAGCTGAGGTCTAATATGTCATTCCCTGATAGCTTTTTTTTTGCTCTTATCAAAGTGATTTTTGAACGTGTTTGGATTTTAACGTGTTTTGTACATTCAAGCCTATAAAACAAAGAGGCATGTAATGGTTTTTTTACTACTAGTTTCTTTGCTAAACAAGATAATACTCATGCAATAATTTCTGTACGCCTATGGAGAAATTAAAATTCCAAAATAGTCAAAGCCCAGAAAAAAAGAAGAAAATTAAATATAATTTCAACATACTAAAATGTTAGGCTCAAGTCTCATACAAATAGAAAAAATATGTGATAAAGGAACACCACCTTGATCTTTTATGAACTAACATTAATTCAATGATACTAAAAGGGAAGATCCGATATCAAAAAAATAAAAATCCTAACATAAAGACAAATCCTAACATAATTATGTTGATCCACAACTTTTGAAGTTGCTTTTATCAGAGTGTGATACACAACCTAATATCAGCATTTATCGTTTTGCTAAATACATACTTGATAGACATATATGAAAAATGAGTCATCAAAATGCGAATTTATGAACAAACAATAAAATTTTCTATGGAATATTGGTAAATCCGTACACAGCTTGATGAGAATCCTATCATCACCCTCAATGTTTGTTTGTTTTTTTTTTTTTGAAATGGTAAGTAATACAATGATTAGACTGCCCTTATCTCAAATGATCTACTTATGTTGTCCTCAATGAGGATAGAAAGAAAGGACGTACAAGGGATAAAGAACCACCTAATAAAAAAAAAGAAAAATTAAACCTGATCAGCCAATCTGCTGCTCAATTTCTTCTCTGAAAATATGATGCACAAATACTTGGATACAAGAGTTGAGATAAATTTTTGTGTCTTCAACTAGAGTTTGAATCGCCTAAGGAATCTGGATTTTTTCTCTTAAGGCTTTGATAAGTATCTGATTATTGCCTTCAAGAACTGGCAAACGATATCCTACTTGAATTGCTGCACGTACACTATTGCACATTGTGGTTACTGCTGCTAGTCTGCTACTAAAATTAAGGCTTCTTCAAAATTTGTAGCCCCAACTTAGAGAAATCTTCCAATCTAATTTATCAATTCCAACTTGGCCAACCAATTTGAAGAAATCATCGCCCTCAACATGAATATGAGCATCTATGGTGCGTAATTCCATGTTGCATCAATGTTGCTTCCGTAAGTAGGATGGCTCCATAGCATGCAAGTACTTGTTTGAGTGAAACATCCAATCACAAATCATGTGATTTGATGGTTGCTACCACAGTTCCCGAACTAAGAGTGCTGTCAAAATTTTATTTTATTTTCTTTCAATTATTATCTAACCAATGGGTTGATTAGAGATCAAAGTATGAATAGAGATTAAACCTCTCAATTATAAACACTATAACCTAAATTTAGCAAATACCACATTAGATTACTATCCAACGTTCACCTACTTTAACCTTTCTTCAACTGAACGATCCAAAGTATTTCACTATCTAAGGTAGTTCAAAACATGTAATAAGCACAAGTCAAAACTGAGCACAAGTCAACACACAAGTACAAGTTCGATTTTTTTTAATCCCTAGAGCACTTGTATTGGTTATTTATGTTTTTGGATCACAAGTGGGAACCTACACCTTCCATATCATATTACACCTTAACTTTTTATCTCCCTTCTATATTAGATGGATCACCAAATAAAATGTTTTTCATGAATTCATATTTAAATATATGTGACTAATTTTAACATTTTATTTTGTATTACTCATTAATGTATTGGCCAAAAAATAAGAAAAACGAAAGATGTGAGCAGATCACTGTACCGATCGAGTTGGATCACATGACAAACCTTATGAATCACTGATAGAGATAATATTTTAAATCAAAAATCTTTTCTTTTAATCGTGATCCAACTAATACAAGTGTGCTTAATATCGAATTTGCCCTCCTCCCGCATAATTCACACGTGCCGCTTTGCTTAGTGTATAGTGCTGGCTTATTAATTGCATCTGTCCCCTGTATTGGCTGGTGGGTGCATTAATGATAATTGTGGAGGTGCTATAAATCAGATTTATTCATTGCTCAAATAATGTTTGACTGTTGGGGAGAGATGTTATGGCAGTTAAGGTCCTATTAATTATTGTTTTTTTTTGGGGGGGGGGGGGTTCTTTTTAAATAGGGTAGATTACAATTTCATTATTAAAACATCAAACACTACTTACAATAAAATCGTATATAAGTAATTGTAAATATAAATTGTGAGAAAATTTTATTTTCAAATAATTAATACAACAAATCTTACTAACGTTCGATTTGAAAACTACGATAATTTTTTGAAGGATAACTTTTGACAAATATAGGCTAATAAATATTCTCATACATTCATATTAGATGCTTTTCAACTAAGTAAAATTTTGTTCATCTTTTTATTAAAATTTTTCGAATATTTATGAGTATCTCCAATTAATTTTGTACTAAAATTTTTAGAAATCTATCAAAAAGATACCGATGAAAACTACGCTATATGATCTATCTAAACTTTCATTGACAGTGAATGTATTCTTTAAAAAAAAAAAAAAGAAGTAAAACATGTCAATTCTTGACTTTCAATCATGCTCTTAATTTTTTATGCCAAAACAACATTCAATATCGTTAGTAGCTTCATATATAGAAAGAAGATACCATTTTATTAGTTTTCAAGCAATCTAGCTTCAATCTTAAGTATTTGGGTGTCAGTTAATTCAATTGGCTAAATCTTTAGGAACTGTTATTAGATACTTGAATTCAAATCCTATATACATTAATCTTTGTGTCTCATTCACACACACACACAAAGAAAAAAGAAAAAACATTGAGCCTAAATTATTTATCATCATTTAGTTTAAAAGAAAACACATAAAATAGTGGTAATTCCAAATTATTATAGGAAAAATATCTTCCAACCATAACATATAACATTGACTTTAATGCATTGTTTGGTTAAATGTAATCAACTTTGTAATGCAAACAAATTTATAACTGTATTTTCATTACCTTAATTATTTGATTGTATGAAAGTATTGCACTATAAAAACTATTATGTAATTATGATTACTACAAACTAAGTAATGATCATTACATTGCATCCAACCAAACATCACATAAGTTTATCGTTTGGAGTGATATGATAACAATTAGCATTAGAAACCTATATTTTTAAATAGTAACTTTGTATTTGAAAGATCCTGATTCATCTATTAATCATGGCAATTCATATTAGACTTTTAAAAATGCATACTTTTATAATCTACGTGACACTTTTTACCTATGTCACTATGTATATGTGTGTAGACAAAATTTAACATGTGTATAGTCATGTTATCTATGGGGTATGTGCTCTTGAGAGTATCATATAGAAATTGACTATTTACATGGTCAAAATTTATAGATGTGAAAGTCTTTTCTTCCATTGCAAATTTTTTCCACTGACAAGACCAGGGCTTCCAATTTTATTGAAGGGGAATAACTGAAATAAATTCTTTTACTTCGAATTTACCTTGAATTTTCTCCACTTGCAGATTTACCTCGAATTTTCTCCACTTGCAGATACACCTCGAATTTTTTCCATTTAACTAACCTGTATTAATATTTAAATACTTAAATTTATGTTAAGATTACTATAATTTGGCACTGAAATAAATTCTTTTTTTGTAACAAAAAATATTTCCGGGGGAGGGGATCCGGAAGATAACCTTTTGATAATGTTTAATTTATTTGAAAGAAAATCGATTCATTGAAAACCAAAAAATTAAAAATCCACATATTTGGAAACTAAAAAAATCGATAATTTCCCATTCTTTTTCCCAAAAAAAAAAAACAAACAGTATGGATTGCTTTCTTGGCTACAATGCCGCTGCCACCTACCATCTTTTTGGGATAGAGTGCTACTATTATAGTTGGTGGGCAATGGTATGGTTTCAAAATTTAAAGCCCGTTGGCCAATTACTGCTCCGGCTCTCCAACTCTAATGCGCGGATGCTCTTTCTTTCTCTTCCCCATTTCCAAAATACGATACAATATCCAAATACAACAGTTCCTTCTGTACTCTCCCCAGGGATTCATCTTATTTGGAGGGTCCGACCCAAGTTTGGCTCTTTATCCCTCTATTTGATTTCCAAGTGAATTCAGCGTGAGCAAATTAAAATGGGTTTCTCTTCATTTCTTGGAAGAGTCCTCTTTGCCTCCATTTTCATCATTTCTGCTTGGCAAATGTAAGCTCTTCAAAATTTCCCTCAATTCTGTGTTCTTGAAATGGATAATCCAATAGAATAGTTTGGTCATTAGTAGATCAGCAAATTTTATCTGAAATTACTTTATTCTTAGTATATTATCTGTTTTTAAGTGTATCGACAACATCAAAAGTCTATGCCTCTTGTTTTTCTTGGTGGGCTTGATTATGCAAGATAATTTTTCCTGGGTAATTTTGCTGATTATCCTTCTATGGTTTTCGGACCTTGGCTGCCCATTGACTGGTCACTGGTGTTTGACGCATTAATTATCATAGTTGATTCAAGTCAGAAAATGATGCATTTAGCCGTTTGGGTGATTTAAAATTTGTGAGTCATCATTGGAGGTTACATTTTGGGATAGTATGGATTGTAGGAGGACAGAAGCTACTAGTTTGAGCAAAGGAATACTTTCAGAAACTTCTGAGGTTTGAATAATATTGATTCTCCCTTACGGTATTTGCAATGACTTATCAGTCTATTGAGCAGTTTTTTGGTAATAATGTTCTGATCATTATTACCATAAAAGATTTTGGGATAGTATCTTTGATAACATATGAATTAGAGAAGGGTCCTTCTATTGTGTATGATGGCCTAATGGGAAATGAGGATGTGGTTGGTGAGAGGTAATGGTAGTCAACCAGTAACTAGAAGGCATAGAAAGTTGATGCTACACTGAATGGGACTTGATCCTAGCCCCCAAGAGTGGTATACTTGATTCTGTAAATGCTTGGTTTGCAATTTGAATTCAAGAATACCAGAATAGACCCATAGCTGGCAGCATATCTGAGTATGATGGAAAGATGGAAACCAGCTGTTACCGAAAAGATTGCTCTTGCTGAAAAGGAACGAGGAGGAGGAAGTGGCAGATATGCGCACTATTGTACTTAGTAGTGAATGTTGTGACTTCCAATCAATTAATGTTCTTTGGGTTTGTTTTCGTTCTAGTCTGCCAGGTTTGGAGCTCAGGGCGTGAGTGTGTTTCTATATGTATAGTTCTTTAAGAAATAGCAGTGAGTATTTGTAGAAGTGGCAATAAATTATGTGGTTCCTACTAGTTGGAAAGGAGATTGGTGATTAACAAATTTGATTGTTCGGTACTGATTCTAATACGAGTTGGTCATAGCTCTTGATGGAGAACTTATGCTACATCAAGACTAGAAGAGACTTTATATTCATTTGGTGACCATCATTTAAGGATTACCCCTCAAATGTTCAAGATTTTGTTGCCAGTTTTTGCAGTTATCTAAGGTGTATTCTTTTGTGGTTTATGAAGGATATTGCATTTTTAGTCCAGTTTCTTCCGCCATTCCCTGGTTGTTTGTCAGCGTGAGTTGATGGACTTCAGACTGTAGGTCATTTTTTTATATAAATTATGGAAGCGTTTGGAATGCTTGCATTTACATGCTGTGTCTGTTCCTGGTAGAACAGTCATTATATTGATCAACATCTATTTGCATAGGTTGAACGACTTCAGGGAGGATGGCGGATCAGCTGCGAAAGAGTTGGCTCCAAAGCTTGGTGAGATTAAGGAGCTCGTACTCACCAAATTCGGTGTGAAATTGCCAGATATTGAGGTGAGAAACTCACCACTTTGCATTCGTTTGGATCAATTACCGACCTTGTGGGTATTCTCTTAACTTTCTCAACTTGCAAAGAAAGTGTGAAAGACACTTAGTCTACTAGTCATATTAGTCACTTGCTTCAATTAGATGTTGAGGTAAGGCATACACCAGTTTGCTTCTTTTCTTACTATGATGTTTATTTTTTATTTCCAGGCTAGACAACTAGTTGCAACTTCACTGGTTGTTAAAGGACTTGGGGGCGTTCTCTTTGTATTTGGCAGCACTTTTGGAGCATATCTTCTGGTTTGTTTCCCTTAGCACTCTTCAGATCCTCGTGCTTTGACTTTTCATATGCTTATATAAGTTTGGTCCAAACAGTTTGGCTTTATTCTTGAATCCTCACATAACAACAAATACGTTAAACTGATATTTCATCTGTCAAACTTTCTTGCAAATGCAGATTCTTCACCTCACATTTACCACACTTTTCCTTTATGACTTCTACAACTGTGGTCCTGCCCAGCATGAGTTCTTCAGTGCCTTGAAGGAGTTTTTGCAGGTATGCTATTGTTATGTTATTATTGTCTTAGACCTTGGCCTAACTGTATTGAAATAAAATCCTAATCAGGCTAGGGACAGAGGACTGCTCATATTTGCACTTTATTATCTCATATACTCTGCCTTGATGGGATGATCTTATATCAAGTGGTGGTACTGGTTGTTGTTGATTTATTAGCCTCTTTGTGGGAGCTGGGATGAGTAACAAGTAGGTCCTCATGCCCTAAGGGCTGATCTGGGTATAAGCTCAGCCGGTCAGTCCATCACTGAATGTCGGTTTCTGTGTTCCATAGGTGATGGATTTCTTAATGTTGGCTTGCCAGAGAGTAATCTTCTGTCCATTTGATTTGCAGAATGTCGCGTTGTTTGGTGCTTTGCTTTTCTTTCTGGGAATGAAAAATGCAATTCCCAGGAGGCAACTCAAGAAGAAGGCTCCCAAGCCAAAGGCAGCATAAGCTATAGCTTAGCTAGTAGCAACATACCATGTAACTCCAGCAGTTTTGTAGCATCAGGCCATCAGCTAAAGAGTTTAGGACTAGTTTTTGTTTTTTCTCCCTTCTTTGCTATTTTTGGACTCATTTTTCTCTGTTGATTGGTTCGAAATTTGAGTTATTATAACTCTGAAAGTTCTTTTTCTCATTGTTTGGTGTGTTGAGTTTGCTTGACACAAGTCTTTGTGCTCTCTCATAGATTATTACACTATACATTTCTACTACAGGCAAGGGGAGAACGGAAGAACCTATCAATTAAGCTAATTACCATGTTTGGTTTTCATAATAATACACCAAACACACCCATAAAAGAAATTAGCACAAGATAACTGATAAATTTCAACAAGATGGTTAAGACTAACATAAATTATACTCGTATTAGGTTTTGTATTCAAATCTTATTAAATAAAATTATTGTGACTCCTAGTGGCAGTAGTTTACAACAATAAGGCCCTGCTCTCCATTCATTTCTATGTCTTCATGAATTCCATGCACAGACTACAGCCGCGGGTTACAAATCCCAGCTTTTCTTTGGCCCTGTTTGGTAAACAGCTGTTAACTGTTAGCTGTTAGCTGTTTGCATTAGCTGTTTGCAAAAAAAGTGTTTGGTAAAGTTAGCTGTTTCTGGAATGTATATTTGATAAAATTCCAATATTGCCCCTATGTTTAAATGAACTGCCAGGGAGAGGAAAGGTTAATTAATGACATGGGTGTAATTTTCTTGAACTTCTGGGATCGTAATTTCAATAAAAAGTTGTTCCCAAAAGGCTATTAAGATTAGCTGTTTAAAAAAGAGTTGTTTGGGGTAAAACAGCTATTTGAAACAACTGTTTATCAAACACCTCTTTAGCTGTTTGACTTGGTCAAAACAGCTAAATAGGTGCCAAACAGCTCTTTTTTATCAAACAGCTGATGCAACCAAACAGGGCATTTTCTTCATTTAATTACACTTAATCAATACTAGTACGGGAAAACATGAATTTCCCAAACATACTATCAATCTCTAAATTCCCAAATCACCAAATCAAAGCCTAGGATAAAGAGCAACAACCACCCTCCTACAGTCCTACTCAACCCCAAATTCCTACATAAGTTGGGAGACAAAGTATTTCTATCTTTATCCATTGATTAATGTTCCTATTGATATCTTCTTTTGTTTTAATGATTGAGCTCAGGTATAAGAGCTTTTCAACCCTTGGTATTGGCACACCACCAATGATAACGTTGTTTTCGATGTTTCCTTCCCCTGAATCGACATTTTAAGTACTTAGTGTTTGACTTACTCAACTTAAAGCTTTTAACCTCTAAGGTGTTTATCGATCGCTTTAACGAGCCGAATATTTCTATTCTGTAAATTAATGGATGAGTTAACATATTTAAGTAGAGTCTAAAGCAATTTTTTTTTTAAAAAAAAAAAGATGCTCTTGACTTCCCAAAAACAAAATCAAAAATAGTTCCTTTTTTTTTTCTTAACTGCAAAATACACTTTGTTGATCTTATATTTGGCAAGGTTTAAAATATTTATTTGGTTTTTAAAAAGTATTTTTGAATTTAATTAAAAATAAGAAAATGAATAGCTGTAATTAATTCAGATCAAATATACTACAGATATTTATTTGCATCGTGGTAGTTGTCGTATGTAACAACCACTATAGCTTTTTGGTTTGCTTGATGTGTCATGTTCACTTATTGTTAATTGCATCTGTCATATGTAGTGGGTGGTGGGTACAGTAATGATAATTGTTGAGATATAAGTGTTAGTTAGCTCTCCTGATAAAGTCTCTAAGATTATATATCAGTATTCGCACCTCATTCGCATGATGGACTATTTGGGAGAAATGTTTCAGTAGTTAAGGGTAAGGTAAGGCCTTATTAGTTTCGCTTTGCATTTGATTTTTAAGCCTTGCAGCTTTAACTTTCATTATTGATCGCAAAAAAAAAAAAAACTATCATTTTTAGTTTTAGACTTTGAATATATATATCCTTTTTTTCACCAATTTTTATAATTTCAAAAATTTCTTATAATTGTTTACAACTTTGTTTTATATAGTGTTTTATAATTATTTCTATGGGGGTTTTTTTTTTCAGCTACTAGTAGCTTAGGGGCATGGTTATTAGTGGGCATGAGGGGGAAGCCCCTTCAACCTTTCCCATATAAGTTATTTTTTGATTTATACAAAAATAAATTGATTTTTATTGTTATTGCTCTTTCAATAGTTATATCTAGCGTATGGCCCTCTTGGCACAAACTCTAACTTCGCATTACAATTTCTTTGCCAGCAGTACAAATCATGTTTATTTGAAAAGAAAATCAAAGTCCACTTAGAAGGAAACTTAAAAAATAGATGATTTTCTATTTAAAAAAAAAAAAAGAATTGCTTTCTTTACTATAGCGGTGGTAGACTAGTACCACTTGCTGTTAAGTCAAGTACTTTGTACTCGGTTGGTAATGGTATTCGTATTTTGGTGTATAGATCCAAAGTTTAAGCCGTCACCCAATTACTTCTCCGGCTCCGCAACTCCAATACGCGGATACTGTCTCTCTCTCTCTCTCTCTTCCCCATTTGCAAAATACGATCCGAAATCCAAATCATACACCAGATCCTTTAGTACTCTTCCCTGTTTCTAGCTCCAGGGATCCACCTTCTTTTGGGGTCCGACCCAAGTTTGGATCTTTATCACTCTATTTGATTTGATTTACAAGTGAAGTCAGCGTGAGCAAATTAAAAGAGGAGATACAAAAGATGGGTTTCTTTTCATTTCTTGGAAGACTCCTCTTTGCCTCCATTTTCATCATCTCTGCTTGGCAAATGTAAGCTTTTCAACATCCCCTTTTATGCTTAGTTTGGTTTTCTCTTTTTTGCCCCATTAGCTGTTTAAATTACGAAGATTTGCTTGTTTGTGAAGGGTTGCTTGTTGCCCTCGATTCTGTGTTGTTTGCTGGATAATCCAATAGCACAGTTTGGTTATTAGTAGATCAGCAGATTTTATCCGAACTTAATTGTAGTGTATTATGTTTGTATGGATCTGGTGTTGAGTGTATCGACAACGCCCCACCAGAAAAAAAAGGGGGTCTATGCCTTTGGTTCGTCTTGCTGGGTTTTGACTATGCTTTCCTGATCATCTTTCTGTAGTGTTCTGGCTTTGGCTGCCCATTGACTGGTATTTGACTCAATTATCTTGGCTAATTCCACTTAGAGAATTATGCATTTAGTCATCTGGGTCATTTAAAGTTTGTGAATCATCATTGGAGGTTAAGATTTTGAGATAATATCTGTAAAAATGTTTTCTTGGTGCAAGTAGTATCTTTGATATTAGACGAACTAGAGAAAGGCTCTTCCATTTTGTGTGATGGCCTGATGGAAAATGAGAATGTGGCTGTTGGCAACTGGGAATTAAGGCTAATCAACCAGTATCTAGGAGGCAAAGAAACTTTATGCAACACTTAAAATGAAACTTGATCCCCTGGCCCCAGGTGGGAGGAGTAATTTATTGATTCTGTCAATGCTTGGTATGCAATTTAAATTCGAGAATACTGGATAGACCCATAGCTGGCAATTATGATGGAAACCAGCATTTACCGAGAAGATTGCCATTCTTGGATGTCGAGGCTTTCTAGCATGGGAAGATAGTTCCGTGTTGCTGCCCATCAATATAAGGAAGAAAGATTACATTGGTGGCATACAGACCGTGAAGTCATTTCCCCCCCCCCCCCCCGATCATTGATGACTTCACAGAAGCAGTAAAACAATACAGTAAACCTTAAAAACGGAATAAGGAGGCAGTGGCAGATACAACCAATGTTGTGTTAGTAATGAATTCTGTGACTTCCACTTGATGCATGTATTTTTGGGTTTGTTCTTGTTCTAGTCTGCCAGGTTTGGAGTTCAGGGCAGGGGTGTGCTCCTCTAAACTGTTGTTCTTCAAAGAAATATCGGTAAGGATGCATAGCAGTAAGGCTAAGTTGTGTGGCTACTACAGGTTGGGGAGGGGGTTAGTGACCGACATATTGATTGCCCTGAACAGATTCTAATACGAGTTAAAAACGGCCTAAGTCACTTCACTCCTAGTCATTGGCTGTTGATGGTAAATCTATGCTGCACTGAGATTGAAAGACCGAATTTATCTTCATTAGGTGATCATTAATTAACGATTACCCCTGAACTGTTCAAAGATTTTGTTGCTTGTTTTTGCAGTTTATTTATGGTGCATGATTTCGTGGTTTATGATGGATTACTGATGCACTCTTAAACCGTTTTCTTCCACCATTCCCTGACTGGCTTTTCTCTGTGCACTTAAAGACTTGCACCTCCAGTATAACTTTTATGTTACGGGACTAATCCTTGGTCATATAGTTTCTTTTTGGCCAAGTGCATATAATAATTCAATGCTTGATCTTTCAGGAACATCAGCTTCTTGTCTGCTGTTTCCTTGACAAGGAAAGATTGCTCCCTCTTTTGCGGATCTTCCTGCCCCTTCTTATATTGGTGCTGTACAATGTACCACACTCCCCAGTGGAGGGGTCCTGCCTTATTGGGTTTGAAAAGATCCAGATATAAGCAGTCTTATCCTTGCAAGTAGAGAGACTGATTCTGAAAAAAACGCAAAGAAGAAGAATTTTGTAGAAAACATTTGAATGGATTAAAACCTTTTGCGGCGAATAGCACATTAGAGAAAAATAGGCTTATAAAAAATAGACGCAAATATCATTGCAGTCCTCCCACTAGGCGGTTAGTCAAATTTAAAGTGGTTAAACAGGCCTTACGTCAGAAATAGCACTGGTAGAGAGATGTGTTTAGCCACACAGGCTTTTTGTTATTGGTGAGTTGTCCACTTTGCAAGACCAAGTCGCCTTAACTGTGTGAACATCTTTCGTGACTAACAAATGTGGTTTAGGATTTTACTGATTCCTAACCAGAAACAAAGATAGTAACTCATTTATGGCAATAAGTATAATTCCAAATACTTCTTATTTTATGAAAGAGAGATGTACTTTCCTTGTGCTTTAGTCTTCTTGTGCATGCCCTAAGCCACTTTTTTATCATTCATTGCAACAAAAGATCTTTGACCAGTATATATCCTATGTCTACTTTTGCATATAGCATGCTTTCGCCTGGCAATAAACTTACGGAATGCTTACATTATATTGACAAACATCTATTTGCATAGGTTCAATGACTTCGGAGAGGACGGTGGACCAGCTGCAAAAGAGTTGGCTCTGAAGCTCGGCAAGGTTAAGGAACTTGTATTCACCAAGTTCGGTGTGAAATTCCCAGATATTGAGGTAAGAAATTCACCCCTTTGCATTCCTTTGAAGTTTCTCGGTTAGGTGGATTCCACCTTGTGGATATATATTCTCCCAACTTTATTAACTTGCAAAGGGGAATATAGAAGGCATATTGCCATTTTAGTTGCTTGTTTCAACTAGACCCTAAGGGTAAGATAGACACCACTTTGCTTCCTTTCTTATCCTGAAGTTTGTTTGTGCGCAGGCTAGACAACTAGTTGCAACTTCACTGGCTCTTAAAGGACTTGGGGGCATCCTCTTTGTATTTCGCAGCACTTTTGGAGCATATCTTCTGGTTAGTTTCCCTTACCTGTTTGCCAATCCTCATGCTTTGATGTTTCATCTACTTCTTATCAGTTTGAGACCAAACAGTTAAGCTTTATTCTTGGTTACATATAACAGTAAATACATCAAGCTGACATTTCGTCTGCTGAAAACTTCCTGCAATTGCAGATTCTTTATCTTGCATTTACCACACCTTTTCTCTATGACTTCTACAACTACGATCCTGCCCAGCCCGAGTTCTTTAGTACATTGAAGGAGTTTTTGCAGGTTTGTTATTGTTATTGTATGGAAAACTCCTTTTAGCTGAGGGGAGACTTGTGGGAGAATAATCTTGTGTCCATTTGATTTGCAGAATGTCGCGTTGTTTGGTGCTCTGCTTTTCTTTCTGGGAATGAAAAATGCAATGCCCAGGAGGCAACTCAAGAAGGCGGCTCCCAAGCGGAAGGCGGCATAGGCTAGCCTGGCAACATACCAATTACCATGTAACTTAGATCAATTTTTTAGCATCAGCTACAAGTTTAGTATGCTATTTTTTGTGCATTCTTCTCTGTTGATTGGTCCCCAAATTTGAACGATATTAATTATTGCTTCACTTCCTTTCCGTCCTGCTCTAAAAACCATTCTCATTCTTTGGGTTCTTGAGTTTGCTTCACGCAAGTCGTCGTGTTTTCCCATTAGTTAATTACATTTACACTAAAAAGAAGAGGAAGAAAACAATCAATTAAGCTAACTTACCATATTTCGATCAAACACACCCGTAAAAAGACATTATAGGATGACTTATGAGTTTCAACAAGATGGGTAAGACTAACAATACAATATAGTGTTAGGTTTCAAGTTCAGATCTTATTATATGAAATTATTACAACTCCTACTAATAGTAGTATAAATCAATATGTATATCACTCTCCGAGAAGCACATAGTTTTAACAACCACATCAGCAAATATATATTAAAAAATTAATATATAACAAATACGTGCATGAAAAATATATTCACGTGGACAATGAAAGTATGTACTCCTAAAAGCACATAAGAAATTGCCCATATCATCAAACTTAGATCTCCCAACTTTCTTTTTAATTACACATTTTGATTTATATATATATATATATATATATATATATATATATATATATATATATATATATATATATATATATATATATGAGTGAGTTCGAATGTTGCAGTCTTGGCACGTGGTCTGTGAAGCATTTATTAAAATTTTATTTAAAAATAAAAATTTAAACAATATGTGATTTAATGTCAACAAAATGAATATCAACTACTTCAATGAAGAAAAAAATAAAATAAATTATATATATATATATATGTATTAACATTATTATTTCTAAAAATTTAAATTATAAGATTAATTATAATATTTCTAAAAATATTTAGCTAAAATTTTAAAACAACCCGTGCTTAGCATCAGTTTAAAAGCTAGTCTATACTATTCTGTTGCCATTTCTTTGGCTTAGTACTCCCAAATATTGGATGTCTTAATCTTATGACTTACATATATAGTTTAGATGCGCTAACTGTGTTTGCATCAAACTGCACAAACTACATTACGACTAGTTATATTATATGCATACAACTCTAAATTTAGGTGCTTAAGTTAGTTTTTTAAAAAAAGAAAAAACGAAAGGAAGGTAAGAGGTCTTGCTTGGCAAAGAGCTTTTTGAAGAGCTTTTTGACTAAAAAGAGCTTTTTTGATCAAAATTAACTTTTTGACCAAGTAAAATAGCTAATTTGGGTGTTTGGTGAAAGATCTTTTTAAAAGATCTTTTTGGGTCCAAAAAACTAATTTGAAAAAGCTAATTCCATAAGCTTTTTGGAAGAGTTTTTTGAAAAATTAACTTTTTGTCTCACAACTTTGTCAAAAACAACTAATTTTATCAAATAGTTTTTCAACAAACAGTTAATTCAAACAGCTAATACAAACAGCTAACTCAAACAGCTAACAACTATTTGTCAAATAGGGCCATAAAATTTAAGCAATCCTTCTCTCCAGGTCCTAAGAATTCTTCCTTAACTATCCTCATAGAGGATATAGAGTAGGTCCCTATGACTCTATGAGGGATCACATGAGTCACTTGGGAATAAACTTATTTTTGTCAGTCAATCAGTTGCGCAATTACCATATCTTACATAAGTAATAATAGCATTGTTGCAAGTTTGAATGTAAGAATAAATATCTTGTATTAGGACTTGAATTTCTCTTCGCAATTGAATCTAATCTTTAACTGCTAGAATGACAACTTTGTTGTCACTTTCAATGTGGATTTAATTAGCTTAACTAGTAAAGTTTACTTATTATGCTCGCCAACACAGATCTAAAGCATATTTTTCTGTCTCTCAAGAATTAACTTTCAAGAGATAAAACCTTTTTTTTCCCCCCAAAACACAAAGGAAGAGCTATGACCATTTTAAATCCCATTAAATTTTTCATAATATCAAGCACAAATAAAAGATTTTACACATTACAACAACAACAACAACAACACTCCCAGTGTGGGTCCCGCTTACACGGGGTCTGGGGAGATCCAGCTGTAGGCAACCTTACCTCTACCGGTATTCCTACCCATAGAGAGGTTGATTCCATATGACCCACCAAGACGGTTTTAGAAAAAGGGTTATAGGGCAAACTTTTGCGAAAACCATTTACTGAATAAACGAGGGAGGAGGAAAGGGGAAAGGGAGGATAGGAAATAAAGAGGGAGTAGAGACATACCTGAGCAAACCAAGGGCGCTTTGTGCCGTCACAGCCCAACAAAGCAACGACCTGCAGATCAGCACACACAGAAAACCCTGCCCACCCTAAACGCCGCCCAGACTACAGCCCCCTACGGCGGCGGACCCCTACAGTCCGAGACCTTAATCCTTACTCGCCACAACTTCCTATCCTGAGCCATGTCCTCCGTAAGACCGACAACTCTCAAGTCCTCTCTCACCACTTCTTCTAGGCTCTTCTTCGGTCTACCCCTCCCTCTCTTACCACCGGGAGGGTTGATCAACTCACACCTACGGACGGGGGCGACCACGCTTCTCCTCTTCACGTGGCCGAACCATCTGAGCCTCGATTCCCTCATCTTCTCCTCTATGGGGGTCACTTCCGCTAAACCCCTGATTTCTTCATTCCTTTTTCTGTCCAATCTCGTAAAACCACACATCCACCTGACCATTCTCATCTCAGCGACCATCAACCGTTGGACCTGCGTCTTTTTTAGAGGCCAACACTCTGATCCATAGAGAACAGCCGGTCTAACTACCGACCGATAGACTTTGCCTTTCAAACCCATGGGCATTCTCTTGTCACACAGCACCCCTGACGCTGACTTCCACTTTTGCCAGCCCGCTCTAATCCGCTGGCTAATATCCTCGTCTATGTCCCCATTTTGCTGGATGATCGAGCCCAGGTACTTAAATTTTGCGACCTTCGGTATGGCCCTCCCATCCAGGACGATTTCTCCCCCCCTCTTCTGTCCTCCCGCTGAAACAACAGTGGAGGTATTCCGTTTTCGACCAACTCAACCGGAAGCCCCTAGCCTCCAGCGTGTGCCTCCACCGCTCCAACCTGTCGTTCACCCCCTGTCTAGCAACATCAATAAGGATGATGTCATCTGCAAAAACCATGCACCAGGGTACCTCGTCCTGGATTCCTCTAGTGAGTTCATCCAAAACTAGAGCGAAAAGAAACGGGCTTAAAGCGGAGCCCTGATGAAGGCCCACACTAATAGCGAAGTCATCGGAGACCCCTCCTGGGGTCCTAACACTAGTCCGTCCTCCCTCGTACATATCCTTGATTACGCGAATGTACGCGGGCGACACCTTTTTCTCTTCCAAACACCTCCACAAAACCTCCCTTGGGACTCTATCATACGCCTTCTCCAGGTCAATGAACACCATATGCAGATCCACCTTTCTGTCTCTGAATAGACCCATGAGTCCTCTGAGGAGGTAAATCGCCTCAATGGTTGACCTGCCTGGCATGAATCCAAATTGGTTCTCTGAAATCTCTACTTCCTCTCGCAGCCTTCTCTCAATCACCCTCTCCCACAGTTTCATAGTGTGGCTGAGCAGCTTGATGCCCCTAAAGTTATTACACTGTTGAATATCCCCTCTATTTTTGTACAGTGGGATGATCGTGCTGGCCCTCCACTCTCTGGGCATCTTGGCGGTCTTGAAAATAACATTGAAAAGCTCTGTGAGCCACTGTAGACCCTCTTCCCCCATGAACTTCCAAACTTCTACTGGAATCTGGTCCGAACCTACTGCCTTCCCATTCGTCATCTTCTTCAAGGCCTCCCTAATCTCCTCCTTTGTTATCCTGCCACTTGCACTCTGAACGCTACATTCTCCACCCGACCTATAGTCGTCTCCCCCCCCTTCTCCGTTGAGGAGTTTAGCAAAGAAACTTTGCCATCTCTCCTTAATATCCGCATCCTCAGTCAAGACCTTTCCCTCTTCGTCCTTGATACACCTGACGACTCCTAAATCCCTAGTCCTTCTTTCCCTCGCCCTGGCTGGTCTAAAAACCTCCCTCTCCCCTTCCTTCGACCCCAATCTATGGTACAGTCTATCAAACGCTTGACTCTTTGCCACTGCCACCGCCCTTTTGGCTACCTTCTTGGCCGCCTTGTATCCAATCCTCTTTTGCTCCCTCTCTTCCTCCGAACTGCTACTCATGCACTCCTCATAAGCCTCTTTTTTTGCATTGACTTTCTCTTTTACCTCTTCGTTCCACCACCACGCGCCCTCCATCCGGTTGCCGCCTGCCCTTGAAAGACCTAGGATTTCCCTCGCCGACCTCCGAATGCAATCCGCTACCGCATCCCACATCTCGTCGGCGTCTTCGGCCCTCCTCCAAGCTCTTTCCTCGGTTATTCTTTCTGCTATTAATCTCGCCTTCTCCTTTGAGAAGTTCCACCACTTTATTCTGGGTTCTCCAGCTCTCCTCTTCAACCTCTTAGGATACTTGAACTCCGCATCTAAGACCAACAACCTGTGTTGGGTTCCCAACAACTCGCTGGGGATCACTTTGCAGTCTTTACACGATCTCCAATTTTTCCCTCATCGTTAGGAAATAGTCAATCTGGGTCTTGCAAGAGCTGCTCTTGAAGGTCACTAGGTGGTCCTCCTTCTTTTTGAAAAAGGAGTTGACCACCAACAAATCAAAAGCCACCGCAAAGTCCAGCACAGAGGTCCCTCCCGCATTTCTCTCTCCGAAACCGAAGCCCCCGTGGACCTCATCATAACCCGCTACCTCCGCTCCGATATGGCCGTTAAAGTCTCCGCCTATGTACAGTCTCTCGGTATGAGGAACCTCCTGGATGACCTCATCTAGGGCCTCCCAGAAGAGCTTCTTTGATTCCTCCGGCAAGCCTACCTGAGGCGCATACACGCTCACCACGTTCACGAACACTGAGCCTACTAAGACCTTAATAGCCATAATTCGGTCGCTCTTACGCCTCACTTCGACCACCTGGTCCGCCAAATCCTTCACAACCAGGATGCCGACTCCATTCCTCGCCTTGGATGACCCCGAGTACCAAAGCTTGTACCCATCAATCTCTCTAGCTTTCGCCCCAACCCACTTCGTCTCCTGGACACACGCTATACTAATCCCCCGCTTACGCAGAGATTTAACTAACTCTATCGACTTACCCGTAAGGGACCCAATGTTCCAGGACGCTAGGCGCACCTTTCGCAACCCTGAACCCCTCCTAACCCCAAAACTCCCCGGAGGACAGGCTGAAGCAGCTACATGGCCCACCACAGACGCAGACGCCTACGGGGCCAAACGAACACCCTAAACGATCTACAAACTTAAAGGGTTACAACAGAAAACTAAGATAACACCAAAAACACTATTACACCCACCACACCCACGAACACCCCCGCTCACGACTAACCACTGGCCGCAGCAACCCACCCGATCAGCACAAGAAAAAGCGCTACTAAAAACTAATAACTAGAAATAAAAAAAATAAAATTAACAATAAAACTAAAATAAAAATAAAAATATACAATAATAATAAACAATGAAGGGCCACTGATCAAGCAAGGAGTACCACACAAACAAGTGCAATTGCTCAGGCTTGGGGTTACAACAAAGAATAGACAAAACAACAGTCGTGAAGCAAGCGAGCTAAAACTAAATAATACCAACAGAGTACTGGCAATAGGGGAGACGAAAAATGAGCCAGAAAAACCAACAAAATGCTAACACAAAAGCTACTAATACTACCAACAAAATACTGGCAGAAAAGAGCCCTACCAACTCAGTAAGTTTGCTAACACAAAAGATTGTACACATTAAGTTTGCTTATTATACTCACCAACACAATCTAATTCCAAATTTTGGAAAGACTAAAAAATAAAATTCATTAAATAAATATACATGCAAATTCTAGAACATAACGGGCCCCAGATAAATCCCAAATGGTGTTTTAAGGGTAGGAGATTTGCGGCCCATCGAACTGACAAAGACAAAACAAAGGTGAGACGTATTCAACCATTAATAAAAGGGAAGTCACGTTCTAGAGTGTTTTTTTTTTTCCTGGGTTCTTGTTTGGGGTTGGCCTTTTGATCCTCCTCACAATTTAAAAAAATAAGATTAATGTTAGCTAATGTGTGGTAAATTTTTTTAAAATAAAAAATTTCATCATTTACAATACTTAAATTCAAGATTTCATTTAAGATGAATAAGTATCAGATATACAATTTAACTTGTATTAGTAAAATTCTATTAGTTGATCAGATTATGTGTTTTTTGTAACTGGAAGATATTTGGTCCTCTCCATCCTCTACGTAAAGCTATCAAGATAGTCGTTTGGCACAAAAACCTTTTCGCATTTTAAATCAACAATGTGTGTGAATTTATTACATTTGAACTAATAAATGCATACATGTAATTCGATGTTCAGAATACATTTACGATACAACATTTTTATAACATCTCTTTCAAAACCTCAATGGGTTGAACAAAGAGTGAGCTGGAAGGACAGGGGAAGCTATGAACAATACTTTGAAGGCCAGATCTTCTTTGCAAGCCTCAATAGCTTATGGATTAGGTGGTCACAAGCATGTTGTTTGGTAATTTTTGGCTAAGTATTTTTCGATACCTTACCTTGAAACATAATAGGTGGCTTGTTAAGGTGGTCATTATAGTTAGGAGGGATTGTTATGATTTTCAGTATATAGGTGGCGATTGTCTAGTAATTAAGGTAATTTGTAGCTCATAAGAGGTAGTTAGATGGGTTTATTATAGTATCAATTTTCTGACTTCTTTGAAGCTATTAATGATTAAAAGAAATGTCTTAAGTAATATGACACAAATAGTTGCCAACTTTCTTACCCATAAGCTTTTGAAATAAAGATGAACAATAAGTATAAGTCTTCAACATTAGACATTGGCCCTATTTGACAAACAGCTGTTAGCTGTTAGCTGCTTGTATTAGCTGTTTGTTGAAGAATTATTTGATAAAATTAGCTGTTTCTGATAAAGTTGTGAAACAAAAAAGCTAATTCTTCAAAAAACTCTTCCAAAAAGCTAATGAAATTAGCTTTTTCAAATTAGTCTTTTGGACCTAAAAAGTTCTCCTCAAAAGTTCTTCCACCAAACACCCATATTAACTTTTTAACTTGATTAGACGGTTAATTTTGATAAAAAAAAAACTTTTTAACCAAAAAAACTGTGTCAAATACCTCATTCTTATATCACGTGCATTCCTGACTGCAAAAAGATAAGCTAACAAAAAGTGGTTCGGTTGGTGTACAATTAACTATCTAAACGTTTGTTGACCTCAAGTAATAGGTTGCTGAGTTGTTCAACTAAAAAGTTAGAAAAACTTTTCATGATTTCTTTTTCTAATCAAACTACCAACTACCGAGCACATTTAGTTTTTAGTTTTTAGTTTTTAGTTTTGTACATCAAGTGCTAAAATTCTTTTTGATTAATCTACCAAACATCACTAGAGCTGAAAAAAATTGACCTGATACAACTATCAATCTGAAACCAATATGAAGTTAAGTGAATTTGGATATAAATTTTCAACGTATTTAATGAAATGGATTGATACGTTCAACCCATTTAATTAAATGGGTTAGATTCATGTCGAGATTTTTGACACAAAAAAGTATCTATTTAACCCATTTAATTGAATGATTTAAATAAATCAACTCATTTTTTCATTTATCATTTATCCATTTACTTTTTAGTAGATAACTAAGAATATAAAAAAAAATTAGAATTGAGAATTATGATAAATTGGGGGAGTTTTAAGGAGTAATTATTTAATGTGATATATAAACTTAATCTTTAATGCTATAGTTACGTATTAGTTGAAAATATTAAATGCGTAAACAATTAGTTAGGCGATTGAACTGGGCCTGTTTATCTTAAACTGATTAAGTGGGGCAACCCGTTTAACAATTAAATGGGTACATGTCAAAGTTTTTCAACCCGCTTAATAAACGGGTTATGTTCAGGTCAAGGAATTCTCAACTCGTTTAAGTCCAATACAAACACGAATCCGACCCGACCTATTACCCAGCTCTAAACACCACTTAAGTAAAAAAATTTTCTTTTTGAACTCACTTTTACACACACACACACACACACACACATACACACACACACACACACACACACACACACACACACACACACACACACACATATATATATATATATATATATATATATTCCTAGAAAATTGTTATAGGCTTCAGAAGGATTTTTTTTTTGGTAAGAAATGTAAGTAATACAATTTAGACATCCCCTCTCACAAGGGATCTCCCTAAATTATCTTCAAAAAGGATAAAATGAAAATCTCTATGTGAGACCTGAGTCCACACAACTGTGGAATGCAAAGTGAGACCTAACTTTGCCAGCCAGTCGGCTGCGCGATTGCCTTCCCTAAAAATATGTTTAATGATTACATGATTACATGATTGAAAGTAAGTGTGGATGTCGTGCATCAAAAATTGTAATTCCCATGGCGCTTGTATGTGTCGTTGCTCTGCTTGGATGAGGATTTTGTTATCCCCTTCAATGTGGATATTTGTGTATCCTGCTTGGATTGTTGCTTTGATCCCATTTCTCATTGTCGTTGCTTCTGCAACCAATATTGAACTTGTTCCTAGGCTGAATGCTGACACCTGAATGAGTTCGCCTTTCCAGTTACGTATGACATAACCTCCCGTTGCTTTGTGAGAAGATCTGAATCCATCAAAGTTGAGCTTGATGTATCCCTCTTGTGGCTTCCTCCATGCAACCCAGTATGTCTTCCTACGGTTGATGGTTGGATGATGGATGTTGGATGGTTGTATGGTTTGTGTGAGTTTATTCCTTATGCACCATTCCACGATTGCTCTTTTTGCTCTTAAAAGTGTTATGACAGAATTTGGTATTTCATAACGGAAAACCTCATTATTCCTTGATTTCCAAATGCTTCAAAATGTTGGAGAGATCCAACGAAGGAGCCCACTTCAACCAAGGTCCATGACAACAAGTCCGAGTGAGGTTCCATCTTAAAATCAATTGGCAATAGGAGGAGTAACCTACTTGACTTATATACCATGACCCTTCTTTTCAAACTCCCGATGTGGGACTTCTTTACTCATGTGTGACATTCCCAACAATCTCCCCCTTACACATGAGTCTCTTTCACACCACATCAACGCACAAGCTCCCCCTTAATCGGAAGCCTTTACCAAGGTGTCAAGCCACCATCAAGAGCTTATTCACGCCATCGAGCCACGCTGCAGCACATGTATTACCGCTTGATCAACACTTGTGTGTCACTTCACCAAGCTTGTCCATGGGGTCCGCCATGCCACACCTTTTTGTCACCTAGCCAAACGCACCATCGGCTCTGATACCATTTGTTGGGTGTTCCCTCCTACATGGAGGAAGAGACTCAATAATATTTTTAGGTCTAATATTTTTGTTTACCCATATTATAATATGGATGTAAGAGTCATTTGTGGGTCCTATTATTTTGTCTAAAAAGGCCCAAATTGTCTCTTATGGTTTAGCTTCCCTTGGAAGCTTCAAGAATGAGAAAATACTTTTTTTGGAGGGTTATTTTCTGGCAGCTGTAGCAGAAAAATAGGGCAGAATATAGAGAGGCAAAACAGAGGGAGGGGAAGAAATTCAGTAGTTCACGTCTTGGCTTTGATCAACGCCCAAACGACCTCCGATCGGCCTCAAATTTTAGTATGTTGTTCCTGACACTCTCCTATTAAAATCCAACGGTGCGATTGTCATTTTGAGCTTTTGAAGTTGGTAAATTCTGTCCAGAATTCTCAGATACGTTTTATATTATTTACCTTTCTGATTGATGTTTGTTGAGATTGAGTTGTCAAGGGCTTTCCTTGATGATTGTATTGCCTCTAGTTTGATCTAGAGATGAACTTTGGTTGTACCCCCTTAGTTCTTTGTTGATTAGTGGAAGTTTTGGTACCGTTTGTTAACGGTCCCGTGGTTTTTCCCCACATCGGGATTTTCCACCTAAATTCTTGAGTCCTCTTATCATTTGTTGTTTTTGATTCTTGGTTGGTTCAATACTTTTGGTGTTAGTTGATTGCCATTTTACAGCACAAGAGGGGAATTGGTTAATTTACTTCTGCTTGAATTTGGGTTCATCGTTGAGTTTCCCCAACAAAGTGGTATCAGAGCCAGGTTAGCTTGTTGTGGTGATTTTCTGTGTTGTTAAAATGGACGATAAATTGGGTATGAGTGGTATAGTTAATTTAAATGCCAGCAATTATAGTACTTGGAAGACCCGTATGGAAGACATACTTTATGTGAAGGATTTGTATGAAACCATTTTAAATGAGAATGTCCCAACAGGTGTCACCCAAAAGGAATGGGAAATATTGATCCGTAAGGCCGTTGCTACTATTAGACAATTCGTGGATTTGAGTGTCCTGCAACATATTGCTAATGAGACAAATGCTTATACTTTATGGAAAAAGCTAGCTGATATGTATGAGCGGAAAAATGACATGAGTAAAGCCTCTTTGATGAGGAAGCTTGTAAAGTTAGAGTATAAAGATGGTGGGAGTATGGTAGTTCATTTAAATGATTTTCAAGGGTTGATTAACCAATTATCTGCAACAAAAATGACCCTTGATGATCAGTTGCAGGCTTTGTTATTACTCAGCTCACTTCCTAAAAGTTGGGATACTCTTGTTGTATCTCTTAGCAATTCAGCACCTGAAGGTAAGTTGACCATAGAAGGGATCACATCCGCTCTACTGAATGAAGAAATAAGAAGGAAGGAAATGGGTTTCTCCAGTCAGGCAGAAGCGAATGTGGTTCAGGATTCCAGTAGAGGCAGAAACAGAAACAAGGATTCTTTGCAAAATAGAGACAAGTCCAGGGGGAGATCAAAATCAAAATCCAGAGGCAAAATCATTTGCCATTACTACAACAAGCCGGGTCATATTCAGAAGTTTTGCAGGAAAAAGAAATGGGATAAATCTCAGGAAAGGCAAGAGAAGAATGATAATTCTGGGCACCAAACAGAGGAAACGGGTACTACTGCACTTGCTACCGGTGATGATGTATTCTTTATTGGTGACCAAGGCTCTTTGAACCTTGCTAGTGATGACTGCACTTGGGTGATTGATTTGGGTGCCTCATATCATGTTACCTCACGTCGAGAGTACTTCTTATCCTACACTAGTGGCGATTTTGATCATGTGATGATGGAAAATGATGGTTCATCAAAGATTATTGGTATGGGTTCAGTCACACTGGAGACTTCCACAGGTTGCAAGTTGGTGTTAAGAGATGTTAGACATGTTCCTAACATCAGATTAAATTAGATTTCTACTGGTGTGCTCGATAATGAAGGCTTCACTGGTCAATCTGGTGGTGGGAAATGGAAGCTCATCAAAGGGAGCTTGATTGTGGCCCGAGCTAAAAAGCAGACTTCTTTGTATGTGATGCAAGCTAGAGTGTGCACAGGAGAGGCCAACATAGTTGATGATTTATCCATTAATTTATGGCACCAGGGGCTTGGTCACATGAGTACAAAAGGTATGCAGATACTTGCTAAAAAGAACCTCCTCCCCGATGTTACAGGTATGAACATGAAATCATGTGTTGATTGTTTAGCTGAAAAACAACATCGGGTTGCATTTCACACACGTCCACCTTCTAGGAGAAATAATGTGCTTGATCTTGTTCATACTGATGTTTGTTCCATGGATGTTAGATCACACATTGGTGCACAATATTTTATGACCTTTATTGATGATTACTCTCGAAAAGTGTGGGCTTTTGTGTTGAAAAGCAAAGACCAGGTACTCTGGAAATTCCAGGAATTTCAAGCCAAAGTTGAATGTGAAACTGGCAAGAAGCTCAAGTGTGTCAGATCAAACAATGGTGGTGAGTACAAGGGGCCATTTGAAAATTACTGCAAGGCCCTGGCATCTAACTTGAGAAAACAGTCCCAAAAACACCTCAGTTGAATGAGGTTGCATAGAGAATGAATAGAACAATTGAAGAAAGAGTCAGATGTATGCTCTCTCATGCAAAGTTGCCAAAGTCCTTTTGGGCAAAGGCAATGTTCACAACGGTGTACTTGATCAACCTTTCTCCCTCAGTCCCACTTGATGGTGATGTTCCACAAAGAGCTTGGACTGGGAAAGATGTGTCTTACGAGCACCTGAGGGTTTTTGGATGCAGAACATTTGTTCACATTCCCAGAGATGAGAGGTCCAAGCTTGATAAGAAGACAAAACAGTACATTTTCTTAGGGTATTCTGAGGATGAGTTTGGGTACAGATTGTGGGATCCTATTGACAGGAAGGTGATCAGAAGCAGAGATGTTGTGTTCTTTGAAGACCAAACAATTACAAACATTGACAAGTCAGGTCAAACTGAGTCTTTTTCTATTACTAGAATACACCCAACTCCAGTTTTTCCATATTCACTTCCTCCAGCTCAAGGGGGAGATGTGCAGGGTGTTGACGTCCATCATGATGATGCTAATGATGACCATGATGATGATAATGATGATTCTGAGGATGGTGATGGAGATGGTGATGGTGATACAGCACAACAGTATGCTATTCCTACAGAACTATAGTTTAGGAGATCCACTAGACAGAGACGATTTTCCTCGAGATATCCTCTCAGTGAGTTTGTGTTATTGACATATGGGGGAGAACCAGACACTTATGAGGAAGCTATATCACATGTTCACAGCAAGGAATGGTACAATGCCATGCAAGATGAGATGGGATCCTTACATGAGAACCACACCTATGACCTAGTGGAACTACCTAAAAGCAAGAGAGCACTCAAGAATAAGTGGGTGTTCATACTGAAATCTGGAGAAGATGGCTCACCACCACGTTACAAGGCAAGATTGGTGGTGAAGGGTTTCAGTCAAAAGAAGGGTATTGACTATGATGAGATATTCTCTCCAGTTGTGAAGATGTCTTCAATCAGAGTTGTGCTCGGGTTAGCTACGAGTAAGGATTTGGAGATTGAGCAACTTGATGTGAAGACAACATTTCTCCATGGTGACTTGGAGGAGGATATTTATATGGATCAACCAGAAGGCTTCCAGGTTAAGGGCAAGGAGAAACTTGTGTGCAAGCTGAAAAAGAGCTTGTATGGTTTGAAACAAGCACCATGTCAGTAGTACAAGAAATTTGAGTCTTTTATGACTGAGCATAAATTCTACAAAACACATGCTGATCATTGTGTGTTTGTGAAGAACTATCCTGAGGGTGACTTTTTGATTCTCCTCCTATATGTTGATTGTTGGTTCTAACACCAAGAGAATTGCTAATCTAAAGGATGCCTTGAGTAAATCCTTTGCTATGAAGGATCTTGGCCTTACGAAACAAATTTTAGGCATGCGCATCTCACGTGATAGAAAGAATAAGAAACTTTGGCTGTCACAAGATAGGTACATTGAGAAGATGCTTCAGAAGTTCAACATGGACAAGGTTAAACCCGTGAGTTATCCACTTGCTGGCCACATGAAAGTGAGTTATAGTCAGTGTCTTAAAAGTAAGGAAGACAAAGATGAGATGAAGAAGGTTCCCTATGCTTCAGCTGTAGGAAGTTTGATGTATGCCATGGTCTATACAAGGCCAGACATTACACATGTAGTTGGGGTCGTTAGCAGGTTCATGTCTAACCCTGGTAGGGAGCATTGGGCATCAGTAAAGTGGATGCTACGGTATCTCAGGGGTACTTCTAGAGTTTGTTTATGTTTTGGACCTGGACAACCTATGTTAGATGGGTATACAAATTCAGATATGTTTGGTGATGTTGATTCTAGTAAGTCTACCTCTGGTTATTTGATGACTTTTGCAGGGGCTGCTGTGTCTTGGCAATCAAGACTACAAAAGTGTGTTGCATTGTCAACTACTGAGGCTAAGTACATTGCAACCGTTGAAGCTGGTAAGGAGTTGTTGTGGATGAAGAATTTCCTCGAAGAGCTTGGTTTGAACCAAGAGAAGTATGCACTTCACTGTGATAGTCAAAGTGCCATACACCTTACCAAGAATGTTGCCTATCATTCCCGAACCAAACACATACGAAGAAGGTATCATTAGATTCGAGAAGTGATGGAAGAGAAATGGTTGCAAATGGAGAAGGTACACACCGATCAAAATGGATCGGACATGTTGACTAAGATTCTACCCAAGAGCAAGCTTGTTACTTGTCGTTTGAAAGCGGGTTTGATGGAACCCCCCATGTTGGAGTGAGGGGGAGATTTGTTGGGTGTTCCTTCCTCCATGGAGGAAGAGGCTCAATAATACTTTTGGGTCTAATGTTTTTGTTTACCCATATTATTATATAGATGTATGAGTCATTTGTGGGTCCTATTATTTTGTCTAAAAAGGCCCAAATTGTCTCTTATGGTTTATCTTCCCTTGGAAGCTTCAAGAGTGAGAAAATACTTTATTTTTGGGGGTTATTTTCCGGCGGCTGTAGCAGAAAAATAGGGCAGAATATAGAGAGGCAAAACAGAGGGAGAGGAAGAAATTCAGCAGTTCACGTTTTGGCTCCGATCAATGACCAAACGACCTCCGATCGGCCTCAAATTTTAGTATGTTGTTCCTGACACTCTCCTCTTCAAATCTAACAGTGCGATTGTCATTTTGAGCTTTCGAAGTTGGTAAATTCTGCCTAGAATTCTCAAATACGTTTTATATTATTTACCTTTCTGAGTGATGTTTGTGGAGATTGAGTTGCCAAAGGCTTTCCTTGATGATTGTATTGCCTATAGTTTGATCTAGAGATGAACTTTGGCTGTACCCACTTAGTTCTTTGTTGATTAGTGGAAGTTTTGGTACCGTTTGTTAACGGTCCAGTAATTTTTCCTCACATTGGAGTTTTCCATGTAAATTCTTAAGTCCTCTTATCATTTGTTGTTTTTTATTCTTGGTTGTTTCAATACTTTTGGTGTTAATTGATTGCCATTTTACAGCAGAAGAGGAGAATTGATTAATTTGCTCCTGCTTGAATTTGGGTTCGTCGTTGAGTTTCCCAGCAGAGAAGAATGTACAGTGGATAGTATGCAGAAATTTCCAGAGGTCACCTGGGTTCCATTACGACTTACGAGTAGGGCAATAGGGCATACAAATACAACACTGTTCTCTTATTATTACACATAAATATCCTAGCATCATCATAGCCTCATGGTCCATTAATGAAGGTTGGGGAAGAAAACAAGAAATCAAGAATATCATATGATATCTATCCCCCACTATTATCCACAAATTAAATTAAAGTCCAACACAAATGATCAAAGCCTACCAGCAACCACCACCCTTGCGCTCAACCCTAATTCCTTACACAGCTCAGGATACAACCCCTTCCTAATCTCGGCGTACACCTCCCCATTCCAATTCCTCGCCGCCAGCTTCTCCGCCAGTCTCACGGCCTCCGCCACCACCTCCTCCGCCGTATCATGCGCCGAATCGACGATCCCCAGCCTCACCGCCTCGTCCGCCTTGAGCTTCGCCGCACTGAGCATGACCTCCCTCCTGGCGGCAGGGGACCCCAATTTCTCCCTGAAAATCACCGAGAAATACTCCGGGAAGGTCATTCCGATGTCGAGCTCGCTCATGTAGAGAACGCCGCGGTCCCTGCGCATGAGGAAGTAGTCGTGGGAGAGGGCGAGGGCGAATCCGGCGGCGGCGGCGTGGCCGGTGACGGAGGCAATGGTAGGCATCGGGAGGGAGAGGAGATCGGCGACCACCGGCTTGAAGGTCTCGACCATGTGGTTGAGGCGGTCGCGGAAGGCGGAGGAGCCGGCAGATTGCGCCCAGCGGAGATCGAATCCGTTGGAGAAGAACTTTCCGGTGGCAGTGGTGACGAGGGCGGAGGAGGAGGAGGAGGATTGAGACTTGATGTCGGCGATGGCGGATCGGATGGCGGAGATGAGGGTGGGGTTGAGGCGGTGCTCGTCGTCGCCGGTTAGGGTTAGGATGAAGACGTTGCCGCGCTTCTCGACGGTGCACATGGTGTTTATGGAGAGAGAATTACTGTATTGTCCTTGCGGTGGAATAAATTGGGATGGGTTTTGGGTTTGATAAGGTCGATGCTAGCACTTGGCACGCCTTAGTTATAATGAACAAGATGGGGGGGGGGGGGGGGGGATTCATACTAAAGCGACTACGAAAGCTACAATATTGTCGTCATTCTCGAGGGATGAGAAAGAGAGCCCAAATTTAAAACAGAAAAAACATTCACACAGAAACGAGCAAAGGGGGTTTTCTTCTCTGTTTCTGTCGTTCGGTATTCATTTAACCAGAGTTAAATTGTTGTTAGTCAACAAAGAGTAAAGTTTTCTCATCAGAATTTTTGATTTATACGATTGAACACGAAATTTTATAAAGGAAATAAGTTTTAAATTATTTGAACTGATGTATATCAATTTTTTGATTCACAAACATGATTTTTTTAAATGAAAAAAAGGCTATATATCATTTAGACGTATTCAGTTAAAAGATCAACTTATTAATTCAAAAAAACTTAAGGAAGCTTTCTCTAAAAATTTCAACTTTTTTTTTCAACAATAAAACTCTACATGTAATGTCATCATATATAACATGAAAAACAAAAAATGTAACTAAGGCTCTGTTTTATTGTGTATTCTTGAGGATTTAGTTAAGAGTTTACATTCTCTTACTGCTTCTTATATCTCCTTACATCCTTAACATAATCCTTACATCTTCTTACGTCTTCTTACATTTTCTTACATCTTCTTACACTTTCTTACATGTCCTTACATCTAATATAGATTTTCTATAATATTCAACAATTTCTTATATCTGTCCTTACATCTCCTTGCATCTTCTTACAGTTGCTTACATCTTTTTACAACTCCTTACATCTCTTTACAACTCCTTGCAGTTCTTTACAACTGCTTACAGCTCCTTACATTTTCTTATAGCTTACAGCTATATCTTATCGCAAAATAGAACAAGCCCTAATTATCAATTGTAGTAGTTTCCTCCACTCTCATCTCCCACTTTCCCCCTACCATTGTGCGAGACTAGCAACCCCCCTCCCCCTCCCCCAAAGATTTTGGTGCAGAATGATATGACCGATTTTCCGATCATTTCCAATGTATCTTTTATTTAGTATTAAGAGTGTAATTAGTAATTTAGTTGTTATCTCTCCAATTGAAGGATTAATCGATCTCTTATTTATAAAAGTTGTGTTTTTCTCTACAATTGTGACTTGTGAGAGTTTATTTTATACTTGTTTGTCACTTCTTTCTTTTCTTTTTTTGGGGGTGTGTGTGTGACTTGTGAATATGAAGGGGATGGATCCATCATACACGCTGAGGTAGCTACTTAATTGATTTTGACAATTCACATATAATATTTTTTGTTGGAAGAGTATCTCGCTTAAGACTGTTATATTAGATCAATAAATCAATATTGATCAAAATATTGTAACAAATTTGTGAATCTCTTTTCCCGGTTGTACTAGGAAAAAATGAGAATAGGAAGATCGATCAATGGGTTTCAAGTTACTATTTATGATGTTGAGATGTGATTCTGACATTCAAAGTTGTAATTATCTTAGTCGAATATACATTGTAAACATTGTATGACAAATTAGGCTTGATCAACAAAGTGTTCTTTCCCCTTGCAAAAACGGGGACAAAAATAAATAAAATGTAACAATTGTGAAACCTACAGCAAACATATAAGGCAATAAAATATAAGTTATTCTTATCTTTTAAACAAAATTCTAAAATAAACATGCACACACGCACACGCACATACACACGAGTGCGCACATATTGTAACGCCCCCAAAATGCTAATGACATGATTTACGGAAAACTATAGCGGAAGACTTAATAATAGAAGGCGTTATTGCCGTCCTGATAAGGATAAGGCTCACTGAAACCATTTAATCTTGTAACTCATGTTCACAATCACAAAATCTATTAAACTAAAACACCACAAGACCAAAGTCTATAATAGATCAACTTCAATACCATTGACTTAATCATATCATGTACTAACTCGCACTCCACACTACACAAGCATATTGAATATAGACCCAACTTGACCCCGAGGTCGATCCCAACATTTATGCCATGCTGAATCCACTGTGAGCATCGGATGACTTCTCAAAAGGGCTTGATAAATGGGAAAACATGTGCTACTTCATCACCTAAAGTGGAAAACATGAAAATAATTCGAAAATATGAGCAAAAACTCAGTACATGCATTCCTGTATTGTAAAGTAAGCATAGAAACACTGTTGATGGGTGCTCACATTTGCAATTCATTTAGTGGGCAATAACAATGAAAATGAAAGTAATATGAAACTGAATTGCTCATTATTATCTGGATGTGAACCCCTTGCAATGATATGATCTATACATAAGTGTACACCTGCCAATCCGATCAAGAGTTGGCCTGAAGCCGCACGGGTAAATGATGGGATGACGCTCTATAGATGATAACTGATTGGGTCATAAGTTAAATGGCAAATCACTGTATAAACTAATTTATTGATAAACTCATTAAGGGTTGTAACTTGATAAACATATTATACTTTCTAAAGATACAGGCAATGAACGTACCTTGAGTCTTTAAAAATGTCATATGACTTGATAAAAGTCAGCTATTTCATAAATGCCATCTAACTTGAAAAATACGTTCGGACTTGATAACACTTATGTATAACGGGGAATGATAACTATGCCTCAACTCTGTTTCATAAATGTCATTGTAAGTATATGCAGTCAGTAAATGATTTTAATTACTCACATAATTGAGTAAGTAAAAGTATGTGCAACAGAACTTGAGTGATTAAATGGTATACATAACATGGGTATTTTAATATAATTTCAAAACTGAATTGGTGAAAGTAATTAAATTTGATGTAATGTAAATGAAAGTAAAATAGACTACAGTGAGATAAATGAGATTACAGGAGAAAAGACCTTGATGGTGACAAATGAGGGAGTGGTTGTGGCCTTTTCTGAGATAGTTTGTTGGTACAGGTGTAAGGCTCGCTGATGTATAGTTTGGTTCAAGATAACATCGAACACACTAGATTGACTTGATAAATACACTTGATACATTCTGAATTGAGTAAGTAATAAAGGTTTGAGGCTAAGAGAGATATATCTTAGTTCAAATTAGCACAAACTGCAATAACTTGGTCTAATAAATATGATTTCTGAGTCAAAACTCTCCCCACTGCTCCAATTTCCTTGCTCATGTCAGACCACTTAGTTTTCCCAACCAAATAAGCTTCTAAGTACAATCAAAGTTGTTACCGATTAAATGTCCATTTAGAAAATTCATAACTTTTATCATTGACCTCAAATGGAGACTTCAGACCCCAATATGGAAAGATTAAAAAGTCCCAAAAAAAATTTCATTAACAATACAAAATACGATTCCCACAATAGGGTTCCCAAAATAGGTTTAAAATACAAGTGTGTCAGTTTTTGGTCAAATCTGCACAATTTTAGTAAAACGACCATAACTTTTTCCACAGATCTCGGATTACATTGATTCAAGAGCCCTTTGAAAGCTAACGCATTGAAATATCTACCGACCAAAAATCATAATTTTTGGCTAGGCCGATCATTTCTAGTTTATTAGCGAAGATTCACCTGTTTTCTGCCATTTTTCAGCTACACTATCATTGCTTTCTCCTTGCTTGTCTCTCATAAATTGAGCTGAAAATCCCAATAAAATACGTGAATATTTATTTACCCCTTATAATAGCCTTACTTTAGCTAGAATGCTCAAAAACCACTCCATGATAGAGCCTACAAAATTTTCAATATATTTCGTTACATCAATATTCACAATCTCCCAATAAATTCATTTACTTACATAATTAGTCCAACAAAGTTCTCTTGGTCACAAATGGGACTTTCCATGATTCACCAATTTAGCCAAAAATTTATATAACATTCATTTTTGAAGCCACTAACATATCCAAACTCCAAACAACTTCATTAATACATAATTTGTATCCAAAACAGGGTAGTTTTATTCAAAATTCCATAAGTCACTTATTACACCTCCAAAATTTATGAAATTTTTCAAAAAAAAATCCAAATATTATAAATAATATACAGTAAAAATTATGAATTTTTTGGACAACCCCATAATTCCCATAATTTTCGACAGTGAGCAATTCAGCAAATGCATGATCTTGAAATCCTAGGTTATGCCACCTTCAAGTTTCCCTCCAAATCACCATAAATGGATTTAATAAGATCAACAACAACTTTAAATCCATTTTTCATGCCAAAGATCACAACATTAAATTAAAGAACTCAAAGTTCATCATTTTCACATCAAGCTTGCATGATCATGTATGATCTCAACCCCTGGCATGCTTTCAAGCTTTGTCAACAATTAAAACATCAAAATAACTCTTATTTATATCAAGATAACATGATCCATAATCAAATACAATATAAACCCAAGAATTAAACAAAGTTGGGTTAAGATTTACCTCACATGAAGCTTGAATAGAGAGAGATGAAGGTAGTTGAGGAGGTTGTGGTGGTGGTTGGAGGGGTTGACTGGTGGCTGAGGTGGTGGGCTGGTGGTTGGGCAGTGGCGGCAGCAGCAGGGGTACCATAGGAGAACGAGAGAGAAGAGGAAGAAAGATGGACATGGCTTTGGCTATTTTTTTTTTTTCTAAACTTATCCTTTCATAAAGTAAATTTTTGCTAATGATAATTAGGCATAATGATTATAATCAACTTAATTTAATCACACCAAAATTTTCAGGTCAAAATTTTAACCCAAAATGAATCGGGCCGCAAATTGGGCCCAAATGAATTAGGCCGAACTTAATGAAATTGAGTCCAAATATTTTTGCATTTCTAAACATTAAATTTTTGTGACATTATGAAAAATAATTTAATGCTCAATCATAATCATCGAGACCTATATATCGATTCACCTGAAATTTAATCAATCAACGAAATTTGAATTAACAATCAATGAAACTTGAATTGTAAAATGAGACCCAAATGAAATATCCGCAAACCGGGATGATTAGATCCGATAAATGAATGCGAAAAATTTAAATGGCATAAGGTAATTTGGTAAATATACAAATTGAGTGTAATTGAATAAATAAACATGATTTGGTTAAACAAATAACCATGAGTGATTAAATCCATAACCATGATAAATTAAATGAATAAACACGATTAATTAAATAAATAAATATGATTTAAATAAATAAATATGGGTTAGGGTTGGGTTATTACACATACACACATATTAAAGCTGATCAAATTGAGAGTCAGATTATGAGGGTTGACAAACCGAATTTTCTCAGCCTTTACCATGCCTTACTCTGATGCGGGTCACCATACCCTTAACCTTGACCTTTGCGAGCACTATCGGATAATTAGATTAGACCTGATTCTAAAATCTTCTCAAAATAGAAAATGAAAATTTTCACTAAGTTTTCTTTTTATTATTAAGTTTAACATGAAACATCATACAAAAACAAAAGATTAAACGATAATATAGTATTCTAATGAAATGTACCGCAATTACTAACATTCTAATATGTAATTTATTCACTAAAAGAATTAGTTCAGTAAAACGACTACTCCAAACATAAGAGAAGAAGCGTTACAAGGTTATAACTTATAAGCTAATGAGATTGGCAAGAGGAAGCTAAGAGAAGACAAGAAAATAGAAAGTTTCAAGATTTTGAACAAATAAAATTCAAAGTATCTTATTTTAGATTGTTTTTTTTAAGTGAGGGTTAGCGGGTCGGGACAGAATCTCTACCAAGCCTGATTTTTATCATAGTTGGGTACCTTCAATTTGAAGATTAGGGCGGGTCATCGACAAAAAAAGCCAAAGACACTCATTTTTTAAGGTCAGACTGGGCGGAACTCCTACCCATTGATTGTGTCTAATATATATATGTATATCAGTAAGTTTTGTGTGATACCGTCTCACATAAATCATATTATAAAAATGATACTCTTATAGGACTATTAATAAGTAACTAGAATGACTAATAATTGAATTAAAATGACCGCTATCAAAATTATATTTAATTAAAATATTAATCACCTCTCATTTCAAAGATTACTCTAAAATTAATAATCAGTTACTACAAAATCTTAAAAAAAATCACCCATAAAAGTTGTTTTAACGATTTTACCTAAGAGCATTCCCAATGGGAGTTCTAAATTTTGGAATTCTGGTCTGCCACATCAGTAAAAGTTTCA
This sequence comes from Selenicereus undatus, assembly GCA_017589665.1. NCBI lineage: Eukaryota > Viridiplantae > Streptophyta > Magnoliopsida > Caryophyllales > Cactaceae > Selenicereus > Selenicereus undatus. The sequence continues at coordinate 4,233,290 of JACYFF010031958.1, read as the reverse complement.
CAATTTTGGAACTTACATTCCATCACTTCTCCAATCTATAGAACTCAATTTTAATCATCCAATAAAAATATTTATCATGGATCCACCTCATAATACACTACCTATTTTTTAAATCATTTAAAAATTATATACTTATTTAAAAAAAATAAAAAATAAAAAAATATTTAATACGCAGCAAACACACAAACTCTAAATACTTGCGTATGTTATAGTGTATGCATACATGTCTTGTCGTCTGCACCCAAATGCGTGCATATATATATATCTCTCTCTATATATATGTATATCATTGTCCTAACGGTGAGGCAGTGAATAACTCAAGGGACTATGACCGGACAACCCAAAACGATGTACCTCCGAATTGGACGAATATTGGATGGACACGCGTACTCAAATACATACATACGCATGCTGAATGAGATTGACAGCTTCTGATTACAGTGCAAAATTCAGTCCCGCAATCCATTCTCAGCTTTTTGTCCAATAACACTCTGGCAAAGTAGCGATGGGTAAGGACGACATGGCAAATTGGTGCTTGCCACTTTTCAAGACATGATATTTGTCATGAGCACACTAATAAAATGAACTTGTAATATAATTCAAGCACTTAATTGTATTTTTTAATAATTATTACGTTTTTATTCTAAATATTAGTGGATTATATTATAATTATATAGAGAGGTTTTTATTTAATGTTATATATTACAGCTAAAAGGAAAATTATCATGAAAAACCGTAAGAATTTTCGTTAGTAACCAATCACTCTCCAATCAAACACCAGTAACCTTCGCATGATGAGATTCAATTATCTATCTGTGCATTAGCTCCATAGTAAATGTAGCTCCAAATCTAAAGAAACTCACATTAAGGTAAGGAGGATGTAGATGCCCTAAATAATGGATGTGCTGATAATATCGAAGTCCCTCTTCTGTAAAAAAAAAAAACAAAAACAAAATCAAGAAGGAAGGAGAAAAAGAATCTAACAACAAAATCACGCTAATAAGAAGAGGCAAAACCCATGCCAACCGGAAACACTAACGTTGGCAAGTCAGAGAAAAATTTATTGGAAAAGATATATATATATATATATATATATATATATATATATAAAACTACTAATAAATTGTCTAATAACACCAAATAAAATGTTGAATGACAAGAAAATTGAGACTTATCACCAATAATTTATACTATATTAATAGGATTCCTTAGAAAACCCTAAAATACTGTCATGGGAGTAATTTTCAGAATTTTAAATATTATCAATCATTAGATTATAACCTGTGACTAATCGACACTGTCCAAAAAAAACGTGTTTATTTATTTATGAACAAATTTTAAAAACAAAAAATATCGAAAAGTACCTATTATCCTATTCCTATCTTCCACAGTCCCATGTTATTGAAATTGCTAACCACCCTATCTCTTTGCAACTTCGTGCCATCATATCATGTCATTCTTCTCCGGTTCCCCCCCCCCCCAAAAAACCCTCTAGATGGTCACTTGCCTAATCATATCTCCTTTTCCATGCCTTCTCTGCCATTCATCAAAGGAAGAAGATGACAAATGGTTGCAAATTTTAATGAGTGCTCCATTCAGTCTCTGTCTCATCAAAGAAAGAAGACTATATTTTTTTTTTTTGGGGGGGGGGGGGGGGGGGGGTTGATTTGTGCATAATTCTGTCAGTTCAGCGTTAATTTTGGTTGTTTAGGATTTCGTCATGTTTGAATATTACTTTTGTTTGCTAGCAACATTTTAGTTTCTTTTTTTGTCTTTTGTTTAAACTAAAAATTCTTCGACAATATTCTTCTACATTGCAATTAGAGGTGGGTAACGGATCGGACTGGTTTGGACTAGGCCAGTCCATTAACTAAACGGGTCAGGCTGGGCCCAGTGTTGGGTTATGGGACAAATGAATCCGGCCCGCCCATTACCACTTAAGGAGTGTGTTTGGTGAGTTAATTTTCTAACTAATGTCTATGTAATTTTCTAACCAAACTAAACAAGTCCAAATTCAAAGTTAGAAAATACACAACCAAACTAATAAAGGGGTTGGGTCAGGTTGGCCCATGGGCGGCCCGCTTTGGGCCGTTTAAAAACGGAGCAAACTTGTGCAAAAAAAGGTATATAATAATTATCGTTGTATACAAAGTGTTGGTAATCAGCTTAACTAATTGGAACATGTAAACTAGTGTATTAAGTAGGTTAAAAAAATAATGGGCTACTAAACTGGCTGTTAATAGGTTAGCCCGGTGCAATTCGCTAATATGCCTTAATGGGTTGACCCATTATCGGTCCAATCCATTATTGATCGGGCCCTTTATTAGCCCTATTTTAAAAGGGCCGACTGCTTCACCCAATAAACACCCAATCCATTGCCCACCCTCAATTGCAATTAATCTGAACCATCCCATTCCAAAAATATCCATAGAACGAATCCTGATGGCACTTGATCACAATTTGTTTCTTGAGCCTCTGCAAATTTCTCATTGCCTTGCAAACTTTGTTTAGGCATCTGATCAACAACTTGGTTGTCCTCTGTGAGTAGTGTTGCACGTAAAGAAGCGTTACTGGTCAAGAATTGGCAAATGTCACGTATAGGCTCCTAACTGGGCCCGCTGGGCCTAAAAGTATGTAATTGGTCAATGATTACACTCGGGCCACTGGGCATCGCACACAGTTCATCTCGGCTTGCCTTTCACTCATTTGGGCAGGCCCATGTGGCATCCTTCCATGGGCGTCCCAGGCAATGGATGGCCCAAGAGAGGAGGCGTCAAGGCCCTTGCACTTAATATCCTACTTTCTTTAAACGACAAACCACTCCCTCTTCGACAGATAAGTGAAATTTCGACCGATTGAACTATGTTAAGCCAAAGTCTATATTATACGTCTACGAGTACAAGTGTTCAACTGTGGGACGCAACAATCCCTCTTTCTGTCTCTCTTTTGTGTCGCGAATTCAACAAATCATACCTAAAATGACCGTGAAACTCCTTTTTTTTTTTTCCATTTTCCCCCACTAATCTTGTCAACCTTTACAGTGTTACACAACTTTGTACGTGAATTTAAGGATTTATTTATGTTTTCTAATTTCAAGTCTAGGTGAGGCATTGAAAAGAAATGCAAATGTTATTGACCATAGACTTTTAGTAATATCAACTATCAATCAAAAACATTATCGAGTCATTGGGTGCCACCCCGCCAGCCATCTATTGCTGAAAGTACATGGGTATTGTCCGTTTCCTTGCCGCCTTCATTGGACTAATTATCGGAAAAGTTGATGGATAATACGTTAGTGACCTCTGGGCTCCAGTATTGACTTGCCTTGTGCTCGTATATGATCAAATAAACCTTTTCTGGTCTACATCTCTTCAGAGACTTCTAATAAAATTAGAACAATATAGACAATGTTAACATGACCCCTGTGCTAAGATGTCATATGATAATAGTTTGGATTCAGATTGAATATCTAGACATTCACACCGATCCAATTAATAATTGGATCTGATAATCCATTCCAAATCGGACTCCTTTGGATTTTTCTGTCCAATCTTGTTTTTACTCACTTATAAATGAAGTGTTAAACACCTTTTCAATTGTCAAATGCCTTTTTCATATCAAACATTACAATATGTTCAAGTAAGAAGTGTTGGAAAAAGAGAGCACAAATTGGTCAAGAAGGAAAGACATAGACAATAGTAGCGTAGCTGGAAGAAAAAAGAAGAAAATACAACCTAGGTTGACAAAGAAGGGAGATTGAGAGGGGGTTTGGGAAGGGAGAAGAAGCTAGTTAACCAAAAATAGGATATTGCATTGAAAGTGCAGACCTTATGTACACTATTTAGGATTACGATTTTATAATTTTTGTAAATTTTAAAAAAATTGTTGAAGTAGTAATTAGATTGAAGTAGAATTTAGATGATTTTTTATTGGGTTCGAACCAGATTATTATTTTCAAATTTCAATAAGATAATTTTGGATCGGATTCGCATCGAATTCAGATTATACTATCATTCTTAGATGACACACAAAAATTGGAAAATAGTAAAAAAAAAACCTTTTATAGTCTACAACCTACCATCTTCACAAGCTACTAGCCTACTACATACTACTATTAATAAATTGAATATTTTGAAATGAATTGCAGTAAATTCGTCCAATATTTTTAATGCTTTCCTTGGATTTGATAATGTGATGACAAAATTTTGGACTTACCGTAAATTAAATTGTGTAATTTCACAAGTCTGCAAGAGAAATTAATTCAAATAAAAATTTCATGCATAACACTCCTACAACGACAAATTCGGATATCTTGTCATCCTCTTCTGCCATAACTACTAATCCAACAACAACTATACCAATAACACCAAGTACGGATATACATTCTTGCCTCTACAAACATTCCTACTGACAGTTATGACTACTAAGCCCCCCCCGAGCCACCCCAAAAAAGGCCATAGCTAATTTGAGACCCCCAAGACTCCACATTACGATTGGGCTGGCTCTCTATTGGGCCTTTAAAACAAAGCCCATAAAAATGGTTATTACACAGGCCTATTTCAAAAGTAGATCAAGCTTTAATAGATGTCGTGCCCTTGACTATGTTCTTTGGGGATTGTATGACCACGTAAGACAAATCGCAACCTTTTTTGTTTTTTTTTTTTGTTTTTTGGACTCAACGCATCGCAGCCGTTGAAATCGCAACTTCAAGTCGCGTAGCAGCTGTGGAGATTGTGACACGTGGTGCATGAGGACTTGTCAGGTTATGTTGCAGAAAAACAAACGGCGTTAAAAAACAGCGGTGCATGAGTTGCACACGGTTTGAAACTTGATGGTCCATGTTGCCAAGTTCATGCAACAATCGGATGACGGCCGGCGGCAAAGCGGTGGTTGTTTAGTTGTTGGTTGGTTGGATTTTTGCCTTTTCGGTCAGAGTGTCAGATATGTGGTTATTTGCTCGTGATTGGCCAATAGGCCTGCTTGGATGGAACTGGCCCACCTGGTCAGCCTTTTTTTTAAAATAGAGATGTTAGTTATATATGAATTATTGACCCGATTCAATCCAACATAAAATTATCTGATTCAAATTTGAGAGAAAAAATTTAAGTTTGAGTCTAATAACAATAATCCGAATTCGAGTTGAATTTGAATCGGATTCGAAGGAAGCACTAAAATCCAATCCGATTTGTCAATCTAATATGACAATTTTTTTAAATATTTCAAATTAAAAATTTGTAGAACTTAAGAAGCTACATGTCCCTAGTCTCCTTCCAAATTTGATTTTTAAATTTAATTTTTCTTTCAACATGTTATTTTTTATTTTTAATAGTAAAAATAGAAACATTACGAGACTCCCAACCCAACCCAGTTAGCCGCCCCTCTCTAGTCCCCTCACTGTCTTGGGTTCTCACCTCGCTTCACAGTTTTTGCTGGCTCTCCTTTCATTCAATGTTCACTCCCTCTCCGTTTGCTTTATGACCAGCCATGCATAGCCGTCGCCAACCATATTACCAGTCCCTTCTCCTTGCCGACTGTCAGAAGCTGTCTGTTGAATATGAAGTATGTACCTTCTTTTATTCCTCATTTACCTTAAATGTTCGAAAATTTCGCTAATATGGTACACATCGCATCGACTGGTGGATGGAATAAGATTGGATGAAAAAACAGTACAAATTATTCAGGACAAAAGAAATCATTTTGGATCAAATCAAATACGAGTCCGATCTGATCTGACTCAGATCGGATTCAGAGATTCTCCCTCGATTCGTTGAATTGGATTCGAATTGAATTTTCGGATTCAAAGTTAATTGGATTCAGATGTTCTAACATCCAATCCGAATCCGATCTGTTGAAATCCCTATTTTTAAAAATTTGCACAAGATCAACTACACTGTTTTAGCTCTTGGAGTGTACATATGCAAGGAATCAAATCCCCCCCCCCCCTTGAATGTTTGTTTCTTCTGTGTGTGATAATGTGCGCTCCATAACATCATGTCTGAAGGATAATGGCTCCAATTATTTGCATGTATAGATTTATTGCTTTTTAAAAGGATGGTGATTAACTTTGTTAATTATTAGACCCAGTCTCTAGGGCTAATGCAATAGGTTGGGCTAATGCAATAGGTTGATAGGTCAAGTATGAGTTTCAAACTTTAATTCTCGTAATTAGAAACTCATCTAACTGTTTCTATGCTACTGGTGTAATAATCTATAAATAGAGGTTTTTTTTTTTTTGTTGTTGTAACTTTTTTGTCAAAAGATCAAAATAAAAGTTTTACATATACTAGAAGTGATTATCAATTAATAAAAAATAGACTTTAGCGGTTTGATTAGTTTAAATTTTTTTAATTACGTCAACTTAAGTTGTTTATGTATCGTTAATTCATGAAAAATGAAACTGAAGCAAAAACATCGTTATATGAAACGAGTCAGAGTTTAACTCAATATGTATATCAATATATCATACTCATAAACGTACATACTTCTATCAATCTTATCAATATATATATATATTAAAAAATTAATATAGAGTAATTATATACGTAAAAAAACATATATATATATATATATGTGTAATAAAAATTGTGCAGAGAGTATATAAGAAATTGGCGGTTTGACCAGAGGGAATATTGACAGCTTGACAATCACAAAACTGGGTGGCTTGTGTTGTCCACGCCTCGATCTAATAAGATTCTAAATCTGAAATCAACCCAATCTTATACTCCCTATTTCTTTCTCCACTATTTGGTTTCTCCTTTTTTGACCACTTTTCTTTCTGTTGCCATTGCCTCAACGCGTAGACCACATGCTCTTCTCCTAATTCCCATCCCTCTATATATTTTCCACTCTCAAATCTACCCCTTCACAACGCCAGCATCATATCTCTCTCTCATCACTTCTCTGTCAAAAACATACCTAACTCTCTCTCTCTCTCTCTCCCCCCCCTAGAATCATCAATGGCGGACACAGCGAACCTGCGGGCCCAGCCGAGCCGGCTGCAGCGCCGAGCCCCGGCTTCGATACAAGTGAACCGGTGCACCGACTGGAACGTCGCCATACCACTCTTATCGCCGTTGGCTTCTTCGCCGCCGTCGATTAATCTTACGGCTGAGATTGAAACAAGGCCCCAAACGACGGCGTCGGCCCGGTCGGACCAGACCAAACCGGTGGTCTTCAAAAAATGGCTGCATCCGGCCGCTCCGTTTTGTTATGAGTCTGCTCCTTCTTTTACGCCTTTTGGATCTTGTAACGAAATTGAGCTGCGGATTAAGTCGTGATCAATTTAATTAAGGGAGTTAAATTAGTATGTTTTGATTTTGATTTAATCCTTTTTAGGTGTAATTAGTTGACATTAATTAGGGCAGAAATTCTTGTAAATGGCTGTACATTTTTTTTATATTTTTCTATATACATGAGAGTTTTTTTTTTTCCTGATTTTTTGGGCCGTCTGTTTTGGTATCAATTTTTTTGATTCAAATTCACAGAGATTACCTGTTGACAGTCATTGGGTAAACTAACAAACTATTGCGTGTTTTGTTAACCAAAAAATAGAAACAAGGAACCAAACCCAATTTAGAAATTTAATCAATTTCTTAATGTGTTAATGCAACAACATTGGATGCCGGGAAGCAATTTCACTTAAAACAAAAACTGAATAAGAATTTTTAGCAAACTAACAAAACAATGGGCAACAAGATGAGCTATTGTGTTAAATCTTGAAAACCCATTTCAGATCTGATTTCACACAGTTAATTTGAACTTAAATTTTTGTCATCAAAAAAATTTCAACTAAGTGTCTGTTCTTTTTGTGGGTAAATTGAGATGGGTAAAAATATGAGGTGGGTTGAAAGTGGTTTTTTTTGAAGGTGGGTTGAAATTGGTTGAAGTAGGTTGAAGTAGGTTGAAGTGTGTTAAAATAATGAGAATGTAATTATAAAGGGGTGAGTTGAAGTTGGTTGAAGTCGATTGAGGTAGGTCAAGGTAAGTTGAGGTGGGTTGAGATTCATATTTTTTTCCAGGTGAGTTGAAGTAGGTTGAAATGGGTTGAGGTTGGTAAATCCAAAAGGACTTATGAAAAGAACATGGCCTAAATTAAAGTTTCTAATATTGACGTTTAAATATTTTATCAACTAATCAACAACACCACCATCACTTTCCAGGGTGGGTATCGCTTTCGCGCAGTATGGGGAGATCCAGATGTAGCAACCTTACGTTTACAGACATTTCTGCCTGTAGAGAAACTGATTCCAAGAGACACACAATTTTTTTTTTTGCGAAAACATTTTATAAAAAAAATAAAGAAAAGCAATAGATGATGAACTACGAAATACAAACAGAGCAAGTGACAGTAGTTATGCAAAACATAAATACAACATAACAAAGGAGAGTACTATAACTTTACAAACATATGTAGGCTAATATTATCTCTTCCCAAATGAATATACTACATGCATACAGACATGACATATGAAAAATAGGGAAACAAAACTAGTCACACACAACAACATAACCTACCTTGCGGCAACCAAATGACCGCTACACAACTATCTCTTTATGATCCAAGACCTTAATCCTATCTCACCACCGTTTCCTACCTTGAGTTGCATCCTTCGTCAACTTTAAAACTTTCAAGTCCTGTCTAATCACCTCGTTTATTTTGGTCGTGCCCTATTTCTTCTACCATCAGGGATGCTAATCATCTCACATCTCCTCACAGGAACATTCACATTCCTTCTCTTCACATGACCAAACTACCTGAGCCTAATCTCTTTCATCTTATTCTCGATTGGAGCCCCTTTAACTATATCTTTGGTTATTTCATTTATAATTCTATCCTTCTCATATAGCCACACATTCATCTAATCAATCCTCATATCTGCTACCACCAACCTCTGAACCTATGTCATTTTTATTGGCCAACACTTCAAGCCATAAAACACAACAGGTCTCACTATTCTATTGTAAACTTTGCATTTTAACCCTACAAGTATCTTCTTATCACACAATACATCTGAAGTATTCTTCCATTTTTGCCAACCCACTTTTATGGACAGGTAAATATTTTTCTCAATATCCGCTTTCTGTTGAATGATAAAGCTTAGATATTTAAACTTCTAGACCTTTGGTATTATCATCTCATCAATGTGACTTCTCCCCCCTCCTTTTCTCCACTACTAAAACCACATTGTAGGTATTCGGTCTTCGATTTACTTAATATAAAACCTTTAGACTCTAGTGCATGTCTCAAATGTTCCAGCTTACTATTAACTCCCTCCCTGGTTTCTTCAATAAGAACAGTGTCGTCCGCAAATAACATATACTATGGTAACCCATCCTGAATCTCTTTCGTAAGTTCATCCATAACCAAAGTGAAAAGAAATGAGCTTAAAACAAAGCTTTGATGAAGGTTCATATCGACGGGAAAGTCCTCGGTAACCCCTCATGTTATCCTAACACTCGTCCTACTTCCATCATAGATATCCTTAATAACCTGAATATACTTAAGTGACACTCCTGTCTCTTCCAAGCATCTCCATAATACCTCACACGCAATTCTATCGTATGCGTTTTCCAAGTCCATGATCACCAGGTGAAGATCCTCCTTTATATGTCTATACAATTCTATGTGCCTTCTAAGGAGGTAAATCGTCTCTGCAGTCAACCTGTCAGGCATAAAATCAAACTAGTTATCTGACATCACAATATCCTTTTGCAACCTTCTCTCAATCACCATTTCCCATAATTTCATAGTGTGACTCAGCAGTTTTATACCTCTATAATTATTGTAACCATGAATATCACCTTTGAATGTGTGCAGTGGATGACTGTACTAAATTAACCTCAATTCTCTAGGCATCTTAGCAGTTCTAAAAATAATATTGAAAAACTCTGTTAGCCACTTTAAACCCTCTTCATCTAAACACTTTCACACTTTAACCGGTAATTGGTCTGGTCCCTCAGCCTTTCTGCTGGGCATCTTCTTTAGGGTCTTGCTAATCTCATCCTTGCTGATGGGTTCACATAGTCGGAGGTCATGTTGTCTCTCACTACTCTCTCGTTCCCTATCCCAACAATCCTCCATCCTTTCACTGTTGAGGAGCCTGAAAACGTACATTCACCATCTTTCATTGATTCCTATCTCCTTAGCCTGGAAAAATATTTTATCGACTACTATAGTTGATATTTATGTATGTGGTTTACCATTCTTTGGATCTGGGACTCATTAGACTCACAAATGCATGCCACGTACATTAATTACATTTAGATTAATATTTCCTAAACAGCAACCTAACTCATATTCAATTCTCGAAGTCAGATAATTTGACACCCATTTCAACCTGGTTATTCAATACCATTTGTATACCGCAATTTCAAATAAAAAATGGGAAAACCAGGGAAAAAAAAATTATCAAAAACTTATGATAATGTTAATTTGTTTGTTTTAACTGAAGCAATCCTTTCATTCTTACCAGTCATAATTAGCTTAAATAAGCACCAAATTATCAATTATTGGTGGTTTCATGATTGGGGTATTGGCAGGTACTGTGGTCAGCCTGATTTGTTGTTGATGATGATGTGGTTAGCAAATTTCAGAGGCCTACTCATCAAAGAGATAAGAAAGGAACGTGTGGGAGGCTGACAAGAACAAATTGACAGGCGATGGGCCAAACAGCCAGACAAATTCATGAAGAAGAAAAATGAGGACAATTGAGTGGCTATCAATTATCTTATCAAGTGGACAAATTCTTGAATTCGCTGCTATGTTGATGGTCAAAGCTCCAAACCATGTTCTACTAAATGACAACCCTTACCTATCGTTTTTGAATTTGGATTTATATGTTGCATGCTTGGATGACTGGGATTTATGAATACCTAAAACGAAAATAAGAATAATAAAAATACTCTGTTCGGGCTAAAAAAGATTGTCCAATTTGATCAATGTTAGCAGTTACTTTTAGGGGTGAACAACGGACGGGGTCGGGCCGGATTGTTGGGCCAGTCTATTAACTAACTGGGTCGGGCTGGGCTCAACACATTTGTTAATAGGTCAGGCTGGGTTATGAGCCGCATGAACCCGCCCCACCCATTATCACTAAAGAGTATTTTTGGTGAGTTAGTTTTCCAACTAAAATTTCTATAACTTTCCAACCAAACTAAACCCGTGCAAATTCAATTGCAGAAAATACACAACCAAGCTAATAAATAGGTTGGGTCAAGTTGCCCATGGATGGCCCGCTTTGGGTCCGTTTAAAAACGGAACAAACTTGCACAAAAAAAGGGTATATAATAATTATTGTTATGTACAAAATATTGGTAATAAATTTAACTAATTGGAACATGTAAGTTAGTGTGTCAAGTAGGTTGAAAAAATTAATGGGTCACTAAACGGGCCGTTAACGGGCTAGCCCAGTCCGGCTCGTTAATATGTCTTAATGGGCTGACCTACTATTGGCCGAATCCATTATTAACCGAGCTCATTATTAGCTCTATTTTAAACCGGCCGACCGCTTAACCCAATGAGTACCCGATCCGTTGTCCATCCCTAATTACTTTATTACAAACTACAGTGATTTGCAATATGAAATCATCACCACTAGAAAGTTGTCTTAAAAAATATTCTTATTAGAAAACAGATTGTCATTGTAATTAAAATATTAAAGTTAGCCAAACAACACATTTCTTTTGGGATGTAGGTAGTAATTTTTTTTCTTAGTTTTTAGTCGTATGTCCCTCTCTCTTTTCAAATTATAAGTTCATCAACAACATATGAATAAAGGGCACCCCGGTGCACAAACATCCCGCATTCACGTAGGATATGCGGAAAGGGTCGCACTCCAAAGGTTGAATGTGTAACGATATTACTTGAATTGAAATGATTTTCAATATTTTATCGTTTACCGAATTGAATAAAAGTTTAACATACGTAAACCACACAAATAGCTATTGGTACCAAAAGTATATATCTTAAAAGCACAATTATTTGACTTCTATAAAGCTATATAACTAACACACGATGGTATACTTGTATAGTTGTATTATTCGTTTATTATTATGAATTGTTAGCAAAATTTTCAAATCAGGACTTTTCTCATTTGCAATGTAGACAGGCGAGCGGTGCAGACGGTCTTAATTTATTCGAGGGCTGCTAGTCTTCATCTTTGACTTAAGTTACTAAAAGAGTGATTCTCAATGCCTCATACACTCATCGGTCATTGATGAGCCCAGAATATTCGCCCCTTCGTAGTCTTCAATGTTTAAAACGAAGCCCTGGAACACAACTCTAATTATTCTAAATAAAAGATTTAGAAAATTAAATGGTTATGCGTCTCATTTTTCATGTGGGCTTTGTAGATGATATACAATCAAAATTTTTTAGCTCTTAATTTTCTGTTAATTGAAGTTAAGCTATTGCCGGCTAATTATAAGGGGTAAAGTTCTCAAACGCATTTTTTTTTAATTTTAAAACCCAACTTTTTTTAGGAATCTCGAATATATAATAAATTGAGGAGTCAGACCGATTGTTAATGTGAATATTTAGGTTTCTAAGGTGGGATTTACGAAGCTGAAAGATCCATTTCAATTGGAGAGACTAATTCGAGAAATTGCCGATTGACATAATATATAAATTCCGAACAATCATGATCTTCTTCCATCTATAAAAATCTAACTCAAAATTTTAATAAGACGAGGGATACTAATAACAATACTGAAACAACTAGTGAGATCCTTGCGACTGGAGTGTTGTATCGGACCCAGAAAAAGTGGGATGCTTTTTTCTTTTAACGGGTAAGTACAACGAATTTAGACAATCCTTCTCGCAAGGGTTCTGCCTAAATTGTCATCCATGAGAATAGAAAGAAATTCCCTACACGAAGGGGAAGAGAAATAAAAAATGGACATTGAACGAATAATACAACCATACTTTACTATCCAATCAGCTCCCATGTTGCATGCCTTCTCGATAGGTATATTGAAAAAAGCAATGCACATTAGGTAAGAACATATTATAAACGTCTTGTAACAAAGTTTGAATCTATTAAGAGATGTAAATATGACTTTGGATTGCTTGAATAACGACTCTATTAACACCTTCAACCCAAAAAAAAATGTGGGATACTTTGATGAGGGAAGTGAGATCCTTTGCAGTGTCCTCCACTAAGACAAAGAAACATTAGCAGAACTATAAAATGCCCTATAAAAGCCAATCATCCTCCCAATACTTTGGCGATGAATCTTGACACATATAGTAAGTATTTAGAACATGTGGCAAATTTCATGGAATGAGGTCCGCCTTTCTACTTTGATGTGTCTTTATTCTCATTTATAAACAGACATGAGTTAGCTATAATTCTCTTCCAAACTTTAGCCTTTTTTCCTATTAATCTCACTTATTTCATTTAAACTTTAATTTGGATCTAAAATAAGTATGATTAATATGTATTTTCATGTGCTTCACCAGGATCTAAAATAACACTTTTTGGAGAAGGATCTTAATTGCTATTTCTAGTGAAACTTAACAACAATTCAAATTTGTCGGTTTTTCAATTCAAGGAGACATATGTTAAGTCTTATGGCAAATACTACATATTATGTAGTATTTGCCATAAGACTGTTCATAATTGTTATATTATACTGCTATCGAAAGCTTAGTAGTTCGTTTCAATATTAGATCTTAATTTTTTTCTCTTCTTTGTTTTTATAGATAAATTTTCACACATAAAATCTAGGGAGATTTGAACGTTAATCTTTTTTGTGAAAATCAAGGATATTACCGCTAAACTATTTGCAAAACCATGAAAATATTAGTGGAAGCCTGTTTATGGTAGAAAAATGTCCCCTGCTTTTAGCAAAGTCAAGTGAAAGAAGCCCAACAAGAATTAGAAGCAAGCAAGGCACAGGGCCAAATGATTTTTGAGCAGAGCTTGGGCTTGTCATTTGGATCGAAGTCCATACAACATGAACTGGCAAATGGTAGCCATGCGACTGACTCAAGCTCCTGAAACTGAGGTTGACGCATTAGAACACCCACAGTGTACTGGTGATTCATGAGTCAAAAGCTTGGTAGCTTAACTAGCCATGCATTGTGCATGGACTGTCACGTGAAGTAGAACTTGTCTTACAGACCCAAAACTGTCTCACGCTCTTCAACTTCATCTCTGTATTGTACTTCTCAGTGCCTTTTTGCCAATGAAATCTTAGCTTAATGGTTGAGACTGATCTAAGTATATGAGGCCCCAAGTTCAATTCCACCTTCCCCTCTGTATTGTACTAGTGTTGTATTGATTTTTATTACTCATTTGGACCTTCCTCCCAAGAGAGTTTTTATTTACCTCCTTTATTCCTTTCTACCTAGTTGGCTTGACCCTTAAGGAATAATGAAGCTAAGTAACTGTTATTTTTGAGGTTTAGCTCGGCCACAAACTTGTTAATTTTGATCAGCTGTTGCTTTGGTCATGTGATAATGAACCTAAATGTGTAGAGAAACAATGATTATATTGTTCTAACGCATGTGAATGGTTGAATCAAAGAAAAACAAAGGAGAATTAAACTTAATTTTTTATATTACACACTTAGTTTCATTATGGAAGTTTCTGTTAAATTTAATATGATGAAATCCGAAATACAAAGTTAAATTCATAACAAATCATTCTGACATGTAAAGATGTATATTAACTCATCATGTAAATTTGAAGCAACTACAAAGGCTGGCTGAGCAGCAGTAATACCCACATTCCTTGTAAAAAGAATATGAATTCGAACCTTGTTTACCTTTTTAATAAACTTTTCCTTTATCCTCCAAATCTCGATAACATTTATTATGACTTATGAACAAAAAAAAAATGGCGGATTTGGGGCGGTTGAGAGAATGTTTATGACGTTTTTAACTTAAACTTAACTATGATTATGAAATAAAAGATACCAAATTGTCTACGTACCAATTAATACATGTGAAACATGAACATATAAGAGTGAGGAAATGGAAACAAAAGTGATTTAACCACCACCACATACGAACTCTACCAATTACAAAGTTAATGTGACTCAAAATTTTCCACTATAAGATTCACAGAAACGCACGGCTTAAACGGTGGAGTTCATTATAAAAGTATTTAAAGTTGAAGTCCAAAAACTAGTCTAATTAAAAATTAAGACACACTCATGGAAAATGCCATTTTAATTCCTCATGTCTTGGCACTTTGTCATTTTGTGGCCTCTTCTTAATTTGTTCCTATTTGCATGATATGGAGAGGCAGCACCAAAAAGTGGAACATCATTCCTCCCTTTCAAACCCACGTGCGATTTTTCCTTAGTTCTTTGTTTGGTCAACATTAATCACAATTTTGATTTTTGAAACTAAATAATCAAATGAAACCAACCACCAACCCCCCGCAAATTACGGCAAATTATTAGGTGCATTCGAGAGTACGTATTCTCATGTTATTTATACACACACATATATATCTATTTGAGTGTATTTATTATATGTTTTATTTTTTAGTATTTATTTGCTGATATGTGTTTTGAGAGCATGTACTCTCATGTGTACGGTATGGGCTTTGACAAATTACTAATCAATGACGGTTATGATTTTCATTCAAAAGAAATTTTAGAATTTCTATTGCACATAAATCGTGTCTATCAAATTATCATATGAAAATCGCCATTTGTTGTTTGATTAGTCTCATATGAAAGTATCCAATAATATTGTCTATTTGAAAGTTAGAGTTTTAGTTGAAGTAATCATACTTATCTATCTATGTATTCAAAGTTGTACATATACATATACATATAGTGGCCCTGTTTGGTAAACAGCTGTTAGCTGTTTGATTTAACTGTTTGCATTAGCTGTTTGAATTAGCTGTTTGCAAAGAAAGTGTTTGGTAAAGTTAGCTGTTTCTGGAATGTATATTTGATAAAATTTCAATATTGCCCCTATGTTCAAATGAACTGCCAGGGAGAGGAAATGTTAATTAATGGCATGGGTGTAATTTTCTTGAACTTCTGGGTAGTATCGTAATTTCAATAAAAAGCTGTTTTCAAAAGGCTATTAATATTAGTTGTTTGAAAAAGAGCTGTTTGGGGTAAAACAGCTGTTTGAAACAGCTGTTTACCAAACACCTTTTTAGCTGTTTGACTTGGTCAAAACAGCTAAAGAGGTGCCAAACAACTCTTTTTTATCAAACAGCTGATGCAACCAAACAGGACCAGTATAATATATTGTGTTCAGGAGTCATTTTAACCAAAATTTATGTTGATGATTGAAGGTCAAGAACATATTTTGTGATCTAACATTAATCATACATGGATATATATTTTAGGGTTTTCGAGTTGCACCTTAGATGATGTAAATGCATTCATGAATTTTAATTTTTAACTTTTATTAAAGTGCATATATAATTTGTTATTAAATTAGCCATTATTATATAATAACTACAGAGTATTTTTAATTGGTATAGTAATTTATTTTTTTTACTATCATGTTTAAAATTTTATACGATTTTAAAATGAACATTTACGTAAAAAATTTATATGAGCAAATTCTAAAACTGAATTCTTAAAACTAGTTAGTTCTTGTTTGGAGGACGGAGGACCTGGACCACCTGGTGATCAATTTGCCTTTGATGTTCAAGATCTCTACAGTGGCTCTTATGGCGGCTTTAAACAATGGATCCACTCACTATCAAATTTAAAAAAAAAAAAAAAGAAGGAAAGATGGAAAACTGCTGGGATAACCATGGTTGACAACTTAGGAACCGTACGCTGACCAGCCGCCATAGTCAAAACTCGTGCATACCCCTCGGGCGTTGTCCTCACGAGCCCTTATCACTGGAATCGTAAAAAACAAAAAGGTTATTCAAAAGGGATAAACAGTAATAGTACCATGGCCACTGGGCCGTCTCTGTTTAAATGCTGAATCTTTCTATTTTGAAATTCTGATTGAATTTGATCAATTGCTACAAGTTCAGAGTAATCTTTGAGACACCATAGGAAAGGAGCTGGGTGACTCAAGATCAGAGTGAAAAACCCTGCTTTTGCCATCGATTTCCCTCTTTCGTTCTCTGTTTTCATTTTCTCTGAGGTCCATGCATGTCAGTTGTTCGACCTTTTGCCTACAAGAGCCTTCATCCTCGAATATTTTCTGGTATCCTCTATTTTTGCTGAAGAAGAGCTCTAACATCTATACAGTCACTGTCTTTCAGTTTCAGGCCAGAAGAAAGATATGATCTTGGTGAAAAAGTTATGGGCTTGAAAAGAGAGGAAAGCAAACTAAAGCTACGGTCGCAGAGCCTTGGTTACTGAAAATGGGCAACCAGGTTAGTTATAATTTCAAGAATTCAACTTTCTTGAACCAAACAAGAAGTAAAAAGAAAAACCCATCTAGCCAAAATGCAAAACAAACAATCGGTATCCTGTCATTTGAAGTTGCAAATGTAATGTCCAAATTGGTCCACCTCCATAAATCTGTTTCCCATCAGGAGATTTCTAAACTCAAAAATGAAACAATTAAATCAGAGGGAGTGATGAAATTAGTGTCCTCTGATGGGTCTTTCCTTTTAGAGCTTGCTTATGCTGAGAGGCTTGATGAATTGAATAGGATAGCGGAGACAGTTTCTAGGCTAGGTAAGAAGTGCATTGAGCCTGCCTTGCAAGGCTTTGAGCATGTGTATGGGGACATAACCAGTGGGAAGATTGAGGTTAGGGAGCTAGGGTTTTTGGTTAAGGATGCGGAGGGTATGATAAGGAAAATGGTTAGGTATGTTGGTGCTACTGATGATTTATACAGAGAACTGCAGGCTTTGAATGAGTTGATACGCTCTAGTAAGAAGCGTTGCTTGAAAAAGAATGAGGAGAGCCAGGAGATTTTGGAGCGGAAATTGTCGCGACAGAGGCAGATTGTGAAACTCTTGAAGACGAGTTCCCTATGGAATCAAACCTACGATAAGGTTGTTGAGTTGTTAGTGAGGATAATTTGCACTGTTTATGCAAGGATTTATATTGCCTTTGGCAATAACAATACAATTTTGAGGCCGAATAACAGTGGGGGTATTCTCTCTGGACCACATCTGTTGGATAGCGGGGAATCTGCGACTCCTCCCTCAAATGCAGGCTCTGTTAAAAGCATTGGGGACATTGAGAATGATTGCGGCCTCAGTTCAATCAATGAGTCCAATTCTTTGGCCGTTGAAAGAAGAGCAAAGAAGACCCCCTATTTTAGGACTCAATTGAGTTTGCAAAAGGTGTGCACGGTTCTGATTCAGCGTCAAGATTTTAATCTTCCTTGTGGTCTCACTCCTGGCAGGATTCTCAAGGAGTGCCTTAGTTTAAACAATTCAGTTTCAAGAAGTGACATGGATGATAACGATGGTGACTTCATTTTTAATGACCGGAATAATCTTGTCTCTGGATGTGGCAGCATTGCAAATGGCATGAAGAGGGAGCGGACTGCTCATTCAGGTGGCTTAAGTCTGTCCAAAGGTGGTGTTCCTAGCAGTGCGAGCCAAAGACAACTTCATTGTTTGAGGAATGGTTCAATTTTTGGCCCCAAAAGCAGGCTGGCCACCCATGTGACTCCATCTACTGTTGGAGGTTCTGCTCTTGGGCTGCATTATGCTAATGTTATAATAGTTATAGAGAAGCTTCTTTGCTATCCGCAATTGGTGGGCAAGGGAGGTAGGGATGATCTGTACCAAATGTTGCCTACTAGCTTAAGAGAGTCTTTGAGGACAGATCTCAGATCACATGTAAAGAAGTTCACAATTTATGATGCCCCCCTAGCTCGTAATTGGAAAGAAACCCTTGACGGAATCATGAAATGGCTAGCCCCTCTGGCACATAACATGATCAAGTGGCAAAGTGAGCGAAATTTTGAAAAGCGACAGCAAATTGTTACACGGACAAATGTTCTTCTGCTGCAAACGCTTTATTTTGCAGACAGGGTTAAAACAGAAGCCATTATCTGTGAGCTATTGGTAGGTCTAAGTTATATTTTTCACTGTTTACAGCAGCAACGTGCTTTGTTGAATTGTACAAGCACTTTTGACTTTAGTGAGTGGAAGGGCTGGCAATTGCAATGTGAAGCTTCTTGTCTTGATCGTTAGGTTCATACATTACCAAGGGTTTGTCTTGGTGGAACCGATCAGTAAAGTCCTCTCTAGGAGTTCATATTTGTAAATTGGTGATGTATAATTCATTTTCTTGCAAAGAATGAAGAGTTTTGCCTTCTCAAATACTTTTTATTTCATTTTGAACAATGTTTATCTTTGTACGTTGTAATGACACTTTCTCACGTTGATCCTAGATTTCTTTGTGAGTGCTTTTGACCAAAAATGGCCACCTTTTGGAGCCATAGAGAACATATTTTTCCTATTTGGGCTTTCCTAATTGAATTCAGTTGCAGTCCTGCCTTGCACCTATCGTTGTATCCTTCATATATGTTCGGTGTCCATAGTCTATCATGAGGACCGAGGGCTAAGCCATGTCCAGTAGGTTAAGAAGACCAGCCTATTCTCTCTTTATCTGAGTGTCTTGCTATAAGGATCTTCCTGACTGGTTTGAGGAGCGATTGTCTATCAACTGATGAGATTCAGCAGGGGAAAGTGCCCTCCCCTCTCTGTGACGTTGATGACCTTGTGTCTGATAAGTGATACACCGATAAGTTCCTGAAGTCTCTTGGGATTATTTCTCGTACTCGTTATGAAGAATGGCCATCTTTGCATAAATTGCATGTTGTAAGTTGTAAGTACATGCAGTCCCTATACTATGAGGATCTGCTGGAGATTCAAGATCCTGGAGATATGCCAGGGACGGCTTGAGGTAAGTCCTTTTGCAACAAGCTGGTAACTGAAAGAAGGTCATGATGATTGCATTTTGTTGCCTCATCCCTTTACCAGTCCCGTTCATTGTGTTCTTTTAACTTCCTGTGTGGAATTTCCACATTTAAGCATTCTAGTGGCCAGAGGTTATTTCTTTTTATTTTTAACATTTTTAGACTGTCATAGTCGTTGTTATGATCCTGTAATACAACTAAAGTGCATGTTACTCAACTTTCCGTTTCAACTTAGGTCTTTGTATTGGACACTTCGACCCTCAGACATGGCCATATGGGCAGGCATGGTTAACTCTTCAATTTAGACCAAATGCCAGCAAAGTTTGTAGAAATTGGTGACACTTGAACATAGTGCATATGTCAGACACTTGTAGCCTAATTTCAGTAACGTAGCCTACGGCAGGCTGTATGCATCTACTTAGCTCCTTGTTAATATCATGCACTTCTCATGAAACTATTATACTCGGTTTTCTACAAAAATGTACTGTTTGTGAAAATGATATAATTCTGACTTCTGAGTTCTGACATAAACTTATGCTGGTCTTTGTAGTTCACATCATTCAATTCTAAGCTACGAGTAAAAGTACTGCGATATCCATTTATGTATAGGCTTATTGTGCTCTTGCGGGTAGTCATACCAACTCGGCAACTCCTAATCACTGCCAAGGGAAGGTGCCATCAGGTTTGTCACCAATCATTTATGCATATGTCAATGTTCAGCTTGTATGTCTAGGGTGGATGAATGCAGTCAGCCTTATTTCCAAACTACAGCTTTGAGGGCTGGTTTTATCTCATGATGTTCAGGCAGAATCATCCCTGTGGATATCATAATATTGAAGGTGGTGTCAGGGTGTCTCCATTGCACTCAAGTCACATTATTATTGAGCATGAAACCATGAATCTATCGACAGCCTAAGAGACAAAATCTTTATTCTGAAGCAAGCATAAACAAGTTTTTGTGCCTTTTCTTCTTTAATTGCAATTTTTGGGCGAGTTCATTCTCTCGCTTTTCATCTATTTCAAGCTTTGCTGAATGAAGTGACTTGCCGATGTTGCCCAGGTGAAATAGCATGGACTCTTTTAAAAGCAAGTCTCAAAAATTTGTTTTTGACTGCTTCTGGTTTAATTCAGATCATGGTGACATTTTGAGCCTCTCAGACTTGCAGTACATCGATAAGTGTGTGAATGTCATGACGCTATGGCCAAGATCCTTGCATTATGGTGTTTGCTTGAAACAATGACTAGTTCATGTGATTGCTTCTCCTTATGTGTGTGGCCATGGGGATTGATCTCTTGAGCATTCTATGCTGTCTCTTATCATGCATATTTCATGCCTTTCTTGTACTCAAGTTATCGGATTGACCACAACTTGAGTACTTTCACATTGTAAATATATGAACCCAATCCAGCAGATTGCTACTCTCTGTAGGATCTGAATCTAGATGAATGTTTTGCATTTTCTTCATGGTTACGAGGTGACATACACAAACACAATGAAGTTCTAACCCATTAACTGTCTCTTTGATGAAGTGCTATGGAATTCTAAGCGATGGACAAGCAGTTTCCCCAAACCGAATGACAGTGTATGCATTTTTCCAGCTATACGTAGACTTGGATGCTGATTACACGAATGCATTGCTACAATTTACTAAAAAATGTTGAAAATTCAATATTATAAATTTCAAGTCCACATATCATGGCAACTCTTTTCACTCTCTAAGATAACAACAACAACAACAACAACAACTCCCAGTGTGGGTCCTGCTTACGCAGGGTATGGGGAGATCCAGATGTAAGCAGCCTTACCTCTACCGACATCTCTGTCCGTAGAGAGGCTGATTCCACGTGACCCACCAAACAAGATTTTTGTGAAAACATTTGAAAACAATTGTGAAAGAAGGGTTAGTGAGAGAGAACCGCTGGTATAGAAAAGCAGAGTAGTGGGGAGGTACCATACCTTAGTAACAAACGACACACCATGCCCTTGCCAGCAGAAAGTACTACCTGCAAACAACAAAACAAACGCCGACCCAAAACCAAAACCTACCCTACAATAGCCGAAAGGCGCTAAGTCGACAGCGCTCCTCGATCTACAACCTTAATCCTATCCCGCCAAAGTCTTCTATCCTGAGCCAAGTCCTCCGTCAACCCTACCACTTTCAGGTCCCCTCTAATCACCTCATCCAAACTCTTCTTTCGTCGGCCTCTCCCTCTGTAACCGACGGGGATGTTAACAGTCTCACAGCTCCTAACTAGTGCGTCCACACTCCTCCTTTTCACATGGCCAAACCATCTTAGTCTTGATTCCCTCATCTTGTCTCCGATGGGTGCCACTTTGACTAAGTCCCTTATCACTTCATTCCTAATTTTATCCAATCTCGTATACCCACAAATCCATCTGATCATCCTCATCTCTGCGCTCAACAGCCTTTGAATCTGAGACTTCTTTAACGCCCAACTCTCCGAACCGTACATGATAGCAGGTCTCACAACCGTGCGATAGACTTTGCTTTTTAAACCTACAGGCATCCTCTTATCACACAACACACCCGTAGCATGCTTCCATTTTAGCCAACCGGCTTTAATGCGCTGGTTAATATCTTCGTCAATCTCACCATTCTGCTGAACGATCGAACCGAGGTATCTAAACTTCTCGACCTTCGGTATCGGCACCCCGTCAATGGTGATATCTCCCCCCGCACCTTCCCTCCTGGAAAAGCAGCAATGGAGGCATTCAGTTTTAGATCTACTCACTCTAAAACCTTTAGACTCCAGTGAGTGCCTCCATCGCTCTAACTTGCTACTAACGCCCTCTCTGTTCTCATCAATAAGAACAATGTCGTCTGCAAATAACATACACCATGGTAACTCATCCTGAATCCCTTTGGTAAGCTCATCCATCACTATAGTGAACAAGAAAGGGCTTAAAGCAGACCCCTGATGTAGGCCCATGCCAACGTAGAAGTCATCGGTAGGTCCTCTTGGCGTCGTAACCCTCGTCCTACCTTCCTCGTACATATCCTTAATAACTCGAATATACGCAGGTAGGACTCCTTTCTGTTCCAAGCAACCCCAAACCAGGTCGCGTGGGACTTTGTCGTAGGCTTTTTTCAGGTCGATAAACACCATATGAAGATCCACTTTTCTATCTCTATACAATTCCATAAGCCTTCTAAGGAAGTAAATCGCCTTAGTGGTCGACCTGCCAGGCATAAAATCAAATTGGTTCTCTGAGATCGAGATATTCTTCCGCAACCTCCGTTCAATCACCCTCTCCCATAACTGCATTGTGTGACTGAGCAGCTTTATACCCCTATAATTGTTAGGGTCTTGAATATCTCCT
The DNA here is from genome assembly GCA_017589665.1 of Selenicereus undatus. NCBI lineage: Eukaryota > Viridiplantae > Streptophyta > Magnoliopsida > Caryophyllales > Cactaceae > Selenicereus > Selenicereus undatus. The sequence continues at coordinate 4,210,119 of JACYFF010031958.1, read as the reverse complement.
TTGTTCTTGTACAATGGGATAACTGTACTAAACCGCCATTCTCTAGGCATCCTAGAACTCTTAAGAATGACATTAAACAGTACTGTTAGCCATTCTCTAGCCACTCCAGACCCTTCTCCTCCAAGTACTTCCACACTTCCACCGGTATCCGGTCTGGTCCTTCTGCATTCCCATTGGGCATCCTCTTCAAGGCCTCTTTAATCTCGTCCTTGCTGATCGGTTCACCCCGGCGAAGGTCGAGACCCATCTCTCTCCTTTCACTACTCGAACTTCGAGGGTCTTCGCTCGTTTCCCCATTGAGGAGTCTGGAAAAGTACCTTTGCCATCTGCCCTTACTTTCCGCATCCCCTGTCAATACACCTCACGACACCCAAGTCTCTAGAACTCCTTTCTCTAACCCAAGCCAGTTTAAAGACTTCCTTCTCCCCTTCCTTGGTTTCCAACTTTTGATATAGCCTATCATAGGCCCCGCACTTGGCAACCGCAACTGCTTTCTGGGCTACTTTTTTGCCGCCTTGTATCTACCTTTATTGAACTCTTTTATTATAATGTCACACTGGTTAAAAAAAAAAAATTTTGGGTCCTTGGGAAAGTGAGTGTTTTATTATCTTAGCAATCAAGCAATTTTAAAAGACATTATTAACATCAGGCAGTCAAGCACCAGTGGTCTAGTGGTAGAATAGTACCCTGCCACGGTACAGACCCGAATTTGATTCCCGACTGGTGCATGTCTTTTTTTACCATTTTACTTTTTTACGTTTTCATAAATGGTAAGTGGTAAATTTTTACGTTATTATGGTAGTTTTGGACAACTTGGCCAACTAGCATTCGATGGAGCGCATGGGACAGCAGCTTGCAGTCCTACTGTCCTAGTGCAGTGGCAGTGGCCATTTGGAATGCAAATATATAAGGCCTGTTTTGACCAGTCAACTACTTCCTATTTTCCATTTTTGGAAGTGCTCCACTGTTCCAACCCTCTGGGTCCCTCCTCCCTACCCCTTCATTTTTACACTCTTCTTGTCTTTTCCTTCTTTTTGGAAGCATTGTCCATTGTCCATTGTCCAATTTGCACTGCATTGTGCGTCCCCACAACCATGATATGATAAGCTTTCAAAATTACTAAACTAGGGTTTTCAATTTCACCATGTTATTTGCCATTAACCAACTACCAATACCCATACATGCAGATGACCACATGATTTATGATTTTAAGTTTAATTTTATTGGTGTTAGAAAAGAAAAAAAAATAAAGATTCTGTATTAATCAGTTATCAATTTCATTGATAATTCTCAAAAAGAGTGAGAAAAAGTAAAAGCAATAATGTCTTTCACAAGTTGCGCTGTGCGTGATTCTGTTTGATTGATCGATTGATTGCAATATGAAATAATTGGTATCTCGCCCCATCATTTCTCTCTTAGCTGTCTGACACACATTCGCTGACTATTTCATCACAAGTGCTCATAATGTTTCTACAGTATCCTCATCTATACAAAGTCTGCTTTAATAAATGGTTAACAGTATATTAGTGTAGGTTTAGTGGATTCCTTCTTCCACACAATAAGAGGCACCACTAGGAGCTGTTGTTAATGGCTATATTATAGTAATATAAATTCACAAAAGCCAGTTAAAGTACTATGTGCTCGTTCAAGTATATGCTATGTGCTTATTGGTAACTGCTAGAGGCGAAAGCCTTACACTTGGAAAGGTGATTAAAGGGCTACTATCAACTTTGCTTCTATTGGCTCCATGGAGATTAAATTAATAATTAAGCTGTAATTATTGATGCTAAAGTTGGACCATATACACATAACTTTGTTAAGGAATGTTTAATTATATTCAATTAGGGCTGGAATGTGAGTCCGCGTGAAGCGGGTCCTTAATGTTCCCCTAAACTGTCTACTCGAAGCCTTGGAGAGTCCTTGATAACATCCTTTCATATAGAGGAAAGTTATTGTAAAGTTGTAGTGTAAACAGTTATATTATGGCTTTTTGACATCATTAATCTAGAAGGACAAGTAGTTTTGGGATTAGGGTTTTAAAAAGTCAAGATAAACCCAAATTTAGTAGGCATACGACTCAACTCAACTGTTATATATATATTTTTTTCGATATGTGAACATAGTGTAAAGTCGATCTGAATATTTGTGGGAACATCTGTCAGAGAGTTTACCAATTAAATTAACTGATAGTCATAATAATTATATATTTTATATGATTACTGATAATCTTAAAATTCTTTATTGACCAATACTTTATGTATCCCTATATTAGTTTCTAAGCTTGTTAGCAACCAGTGCTTCTTTTAGTTGATAATGTTTGTACTCCAAATTCAAGTCTAAGCTCGCTTAAACTTCTTCATATTTAAACTCATCAATTTTTAGATGAATAAGTTCATGAATCCTTACAAATTGGATCAAATCATTTCCAGTCTAAATATAATAACTATATGTAGTTATCATTTTATTTTTTTCGTTACATATATCATATTCTTTGTTTATTCAAGCATGTGTAGAACATTTGGCATGGTAATCATACAAGTCTTAGCAAACGATGGCAGCTCGGTCAATTGCTTTCTTTTGTTCTATATGTCGGACTTTTTTTGTATAGTGGCCTAATAGTATTATATTCGCCTATCATATAATAATTAGTTTTTTATTCAACAGTAGCGACAATAATAATAAAAACGACATACCTCACTCTTTGCTCTCTCTCTAGCTGTGGATTTATTTAAAGTATGATTGCTTCAGCTTTTATAATTAGCAATTAGTGATTAGCAACGGAATAAGTGGTTATTAATATTTATGAGTGATTAGCGCTTTTGTAGCGGGGGGACATGCGTGTGAACGTAAAGTTTCCAGCCAGTAAGAATTACGTGTGGTACGAGGGGAGAATGCACTGGCATTTCTCCCTACGTGACAAAAAGTTTTGTCCTTTTGTGATTTTTTAAATTTGTTTTTCATTTTTTAGATAAAAAAATATTATTTAGGTAGTTAAAAAATAGTTGTGTGTTATAAGGTGGATTCAAAATAAAAATACCTAATTAATTTGTCATGAAATGAGTTCCATTGGTTAAAAAAACGAAGCAATACAAGTTCCAGAATTTTGAAATGTTTGCTGACATGGCGTGCCAAAGTTTCAAAAATTAAAAATCTAGTTGGGAATACTCTTAAAAATAGGATTAGTGGTTACCAATGTTTACCGGTGGTTAGCAACTGTCACTAGTGTTTACTAGGTTTAGGATTAACAATGAACAGTTAGCAGCATTTGGGGCAGTTAGCGGCTATCAAACGCCACATGGGCAGAACACTGAGTAGATCAATGGCGTCGACGACCCACCTCACCCTTTCGCACAAGTGTTTCTTTTTTATACGATGTCATAGATCGGATAAATTTAAGTTAATTTTTAATATTAATGAACACCCTCTAAATCATCCCCCAGCCCTCTTCTGCACATGGTTTGGCTTTGCTCCTAATCCAACAAGTACACAGGAAAGGGACTGTGGGAGTGTCTGGCATGATGCGGAAAATCAGGACAAAGGCAAAAGAAGTGGCTGGGGTTTTCTATGTGCCTCTTGTCATCACCTACCATCAATGTACGTATTCCATTGATGACTAGGCCTGCTATTAATTACAATGAAAGAAACTTTGGCTATCAACATCAACATGGATTGATGATTAATTATACGTACTATTGCACAACAACTAACATCTAATCAGTACATTATTGATCATGTGTAATGTTGTTATAAGTTAATTTTGTCAAATAATTAACATCTTTCAAACTGAACAGGGCCACGCTAACATTTGTACTTAGGGTTACTGCACAAAAATGACGCATGCGGTACATATAGTCTCGAGGGAGAGTCGATCTCATAGTCACATCAAAGTCATCAATCACGCATACATATTATATATAGGTGTTTTGTCGGTTATATACTAATGTCACAGTAGGTTTAGACATAATATATTATTTTATATACTACTTGCATGATCCTGACTTAATAATAAATTAATGTAACACAATTCTATAGTAAATATGCATGAAGGTAGGGAATCAGTGATTAACATTGACATCCTTCCCCTTGCAAGATTATGTAAAATATTCTGAAAACAACCCAACATAAAATTAAACGCAAGGTGAACATAGACATGATGAAAAAATTGAAACAAGTGGAGGGTAGGCCTTAAGTCAATGATGGAGAATTATGAATAGTTAATTGTTGGATTAAGAGCCACACTTGTTTGTTAGCTGGTCCAATTCAAAAAGGGTGATAAGTCGCATGATCAATATTAAATTAACACAAACCCTAGCTACCTTGCTTGACTAGCTAGTTTTTTTATGTATCACGTATGTTTTAGCTTCCTCGAATTAGGTTTACATAGACAATCATATGAAACGTTCAAATATAAAATTAGTAGCGTTTGGTTTTTATTTATAGTATAAAACCACAATCTCATGTAAAAATGGATAACTTTTGATGTTAAATAAGAATTCGAATTTTAAAATGATATATATTTATTAAGATCGAGAAAATAGCAAGCTAACATTATACGAGCATAACAAGTATAAGTTTAACTTGATTTAAACATTGAAGTATTTTCATTTACTCCCTTAAAGTCTTAATATATATTTTTTAATTATACCCCTGATGTTTTCATATTATTATTTACCCTATTTCACATTTGCTTCAGAGTATTATATATACGCTACCAAAATTACAAAATTGCTTTTCATGCCACTAAAATTGGCGTGATTAGTTAATGTCATGGAAAAATAATAGTTTCAACAACAATAACAACAACAACTCTCAGTGTCGGTCCTGTTTTCGCGGGGTCCAGGGAGATCCAAATGTAGGCAACCTTACCTCTACCAGCAATTTTGCCTATAGAGAGGTTGATTTCAGAAGACCCACAAAAATCAGATTTTGTGAAAACATTTTATAGAAGAAAGGTTTTGAGAAAATATTTTATGGGAAAAACTAAGGATAAATATTAGGGAATGAATTAAAAAACACGAAAAAAATCAGGCGGCAGTAACTATGTAACCATAAGTGCCACAAGGCAGAGGGAGATACTGTACCTTAACAACCACAAATAGGCAAACAATATCTCTTCCCAGACGCATGAACTACCTACATTCAAACATTACATACGAAGAAACTGCAACCAAACTCATTCTATTGCAACCGAGTGACCAATTACGAGACTAACTCTCTGCGATCTAAGATCTTAATCCTATCCCGCCATAGTCTCATATTCTGAGTCATGTCCTCCGTTAACCCTACAACTTTCAAGTCCTCTTTAATCACCTCGTCCAAACTCTTCTTCGGTCGTCCCCTTCCTCTAAAAATAAAGTTGTCAATTCTCTCAGCCGAATATGGATGGATATTGGGCAATTGAAGAAACAGATATGAGAGATAAACTTATCCTAGAAAGTGAACAAAGGTTCAAACGCAACCGTTGGTACTGTTGGAAGGCTCACCGGACTATGACAACCTTAGCGGTGTTCTCGGTGCAGTGGTCACCACCATGACCTGATGACCATTGCTAGTCGCATTGGTCGAATCAAAGGTTGAGAGAATCACGCTATGGCTAAATTAAACATTCAACAGGGAAAGGACAAAAGCGTAGGGGTATGAAATTTATAAACATGAAGAACATGTTTAAGTTTGAGAGCTTGTAGTAGCCTGATGCAAAGCTGAGAGGGTAATAATAAATAATTGGAAGGTTCATGAGGGTAAAACATATTTACCAAAACCTCGAGGGAGTAAACGGAAATTCCTCTTTAAACATTCACAAAGTTGTATCGTAATAATTATTTTTTGATGTGATTTCGGCCCAATTCTTTTCGTTGGTAAATTTCAATTTGTCAACTTCAACCAACTTTACGAACTTCAATAAAAAATACCTACTTCAACTCACTTCAATCCATCATTTTAACCAATTTTTATCCACCTATAAAAAATATATCAATTTTAATCCACTTCAATCCACTTCAACGAAAAAATATCCACTTTAACCCACTTTACCTCTATTTTCTAACGAAAAGAACAGCCATTCTAATATATTTCAACACAGTATGTTAGAGATAAAAGCACATAATGAAAGCTAGCATTTAAGTTTGAACATGGATGTATACCATTAGATTTACCCCAATTACCGTCTCATGTGTGCACCTCAACTAATTTCCCAAGCTCCACCAAGTGAGCTATGACAGTGGATGTATAACATTAGATCTGAACATGGATGCTACTCAACTTATATATTAATTGTATAATAACATTCAATTATTAATGATATCTTTTTTATTTATTGACTTAAGCTCAAGCTTGTGATTACAATAACAAAGGAAAGTGGAAAAGAAAGTGAAGATAATCTTGACAGGGCTCAAACCAACATACCTGAAATTGAAACTAGTTACTCATTATTTTCATTAAAACTTACAAATTAAAGCTCTGGTACTGGATTGGGGATTGGAGATCCTACAGAGTAGCACACCAGGCCTCTATTTTTGACATTATACAAGAATCCTGATGATGTGATTAGTTCACAATTCAGCAGAATATATATATATATATATATATATATATATATATATATATATATATA